>JAWQUT010000232.1:918816-937666 GCA_033807755.1 Ellobium chinense
TTACTTCCTAAAATCACCATAGCAGTTGAAAATCTCTGCAACCAGCAATAAAAATGCATAACATGGCAAAGGAGAACAGAAGGAGTAAGTAAGGTGAATGCTAGCAACAGGTAGCATATGCTTTAGGTTTTAATGGTCACCATGATAAGCAAGAAACATAAATGTTTGGACAACTCTATTTGTGTTTAATCATAGCACAAAATAATAACATAATTTAAAAAAAAGCTTCTTGTTCATAAGCTCACATTACTTACATTAATGTGCTCCAGTGGAGGACAAAAATCACCATCCTCTTGATCAAAGATAAAATCAGGAGGTTCTTTCAAATTTCCAGTATCAAAAATGACCTCCCCTGAAAGATAACAATATGATGGATAAGCTGGTCAGCCTGTTCAGGTGTCAAAGAAGAGATCTCTCAAAAAGATAAACTTCAACAGCTTACTTTAAAAGATAAGATATGAGCATATGCATCATAAAAATCACCAATGTGAGAGGTCACTATCAGTCTCAGGAATGACAGAATTTCCGAACCTACAGTTACAAAAAGATACAAATCAATAAAAATCAAAAGTGACGAATCATCTAAAGGCATCTGGCCATAAAAATTACACCAGTTACATCACCTTATCCCTGCTCCTCCTCCTCTCATATTTAAGAGAAACTGACCAGACAATGTCTGTAGTTTCCAGTTTAGTCTTTATTAATTATTCTTTTCATCAGATTGAAATTTACTTACAAGTCAGAATCTGGTGTGCATATGGGATCTTCAACTTGAATCTATCAAATATTTCTGTATCACTCAGCCCTTTGGGTAAAGATCTGGACAGCAGAAATCAATATACATGATGAAATTGGCGCAGAGATAGGTAATGTTCATAAGAACAGAGGCAATGACATGGAAACCAACAAATGCATAAAAATTCAAAATTAGCTGTGGCCCATTAAAATAACTATGAAATGTTGCCGTGGTAGTCTAACCAGAAACACAAAAATACAAAAAAGAACAAATTTCGAATAATTATAACTGACTGACTCATACAGTGAAATTTATAGTTGAAACTAAACTTACCCTGACCGTGGATCGACAATGCGGATGTGATCATTTGAAATGCTCATTCTGTTACTCCTCTGCGTTAGAAGACATTCCACATAAGGCCGAATACGTGAATCAAAGGACTGGAGTAATTCTAAGCCACCTGGAACCATCTTTGGACCTCTGGTTACCTGCAGATACATAAGTTATTGCAATGAAATTTGGGGATGATTTCTAGGCAATTAGCCACAGTTCATAGTGATATCTCAAAATGAGCGATGCTCTAACAAACAGCTAGGGTTAGGAAAAGCAGGGTAAGGGTAAGTCTCTTTTTTTTACATCCTCCAAATCAAATTGATCCCGCTACAGATTCTTGGAAGTTGGAAATAGAAGAACCAGTGGCATGTGGTTTAATGTAAAAATCTTTCTCCAAAATTTGCAATAATTTCTGAAGTGTGATCATGTCTTTCCCCACTGACAGATTGAATTGAAGCAATTGCCAATAACATCAAAACAGTTCCAGTTGTAAATTATCTGGCCCAACTTCCTGAACATAGATCTATGAAATATTTGTGATAACTACAAGCATAAGCAAGAAATTCAATAAAGAAATCTTGCGGCGAATTGAGAAAACAAGAGCTGGCCCAGAAACAAGATCCAACCCTGACAATGCCATGCCACCTCCTTAGTTCTAGTGTACGAGCCCATCAACTGGCACTGTCTCACCTTGCCTTGCCTTGGCACAGTAATTACACCGTTGCCAACTATTCGGCCAGAACAATTTATTGACTAGAGGGGATAATTAAAGTTTTCAGTAAAGTAACAGGGTGAAATTCCACACAAAATTCCACGCTGGCTGAGTTAGCAGGGCTTTCCTCTGTGAAGCTGTTTTGGTCTGTCAGTCAAAGTACACAGAGACAGCATGTGCCTACTGCAGCAACAGAGTTTAGCCTATTACCAAGCTGGCAGTGATAGTCTTGTGCTTACAGCATCATGCTCATGGCATCTCATCTTGCACATCTAAAGAATGGTACTGTTTTTCTACCTGACTCTACCTATTAATTTTGGTATACATTTGAGAGGTGCAGGGAAGGGCTATAAGGCAGCATACCCGGTACATGCTTAAACATGGGAAAATTGAAAATATGCAGTTTACAGGTTGTGTTCAGGATACGGTATGTGTCAATCACCAGATCCAATTTGGTGGTACCTGTTTGCTAAGGCTAAACTTCATTTTTAAATCCACTGATTGTTCAAAATCACCACAATAGATGGAATATGTTAATTTCGGTGTTACAATTTAAATATTTAATTCATATAATCAGAAGCTAGACCTAGACTATATAGACTATGCTGCTACAAGAACTTTGAGGGGCAATACTGTTGGCAATACCTAGGCGACTTAGCTTTTTTTTGGCTATCTCCTGCATAAAGTCTTTCATTTAGTCATAGATTAACCATAAAATCTATCCTATTTCTTGATTATTCCAAGTTTTAAAGTTTAAACTATCATCATCGCAACGAAGCTCAGTCACTCAGTGAAGATTTATCAATCAACCAAATCAATGTTCCAAGTGAGGTGAACATTCCTTGCAACAAGGCTACTCAGTCATACTGATGAATAAAGGACAGGAAACGTACGCCAACGAAATTTGCAGCGAGCTTGGTCTAGAGACTTCTGTATTAGTGGATAGCGCAGGATTCTGATAAGATTAACTTAACACCAACACAGGGAGTATTACACTCAGAGAGTCAGAATAATCAGACTAGAATCTCGTTTTATTTAGTTTCGTTTTCAATATACGGAAGTATTCGGCATTCTCACGAGTTACCGAACTTCATATTGCCAAAACAGTGTGGGATATGTAATGTAGGCTGAGCTGAAATTTCATTTTTTAAAAAAGTATCGAGATATTCAATTTCCATTTAATAAAAAAATTGAAAAATTAACTTAAGACATATTATTACTCTCGACTATGTTTTATATTTAATACAGTTTACATTCTGATTTAAAGAGTCAACATATACCGAACCAACTTTTTATCTTGCTTGTATCCAGCGACTTGTTTAAACATGGCGTCGTCGAATGTACAATACTATGAGAGACAGAAAGAACTCCAAGATACAATATCAAATTGGTGCGTTTATATGCGAGACCTCAAAACGCGGAATTAAGTATTTCCATTTTATATCTGGATAGTGCTGAATTGGGTCTGATGGAAAATCGATCAAGATGCCGCCAGATTTCACAGTCATCTGTGACATTTTTGTGAAGGAGACTCACATCTCAACCAGAACTGATGCCTCCTAGTAGTACAACTAAAACCCTGCCCTATCCTTACTCTTTACTCCAACCCTAATCTCCATTGAGACAGAAGTATCAGTCAAGGCAAATCTTTAACCCAAATGTCCATCAAAACAGGAGCATCAGCTGTGTGAGTCTCTTTCGGAATCTTCTATGATGAACTATCGAAACTGGTCTTTTACCAGTGGTATTACCTGAGATAGGGCATAAAATCTTATCAATGTTTGGTGCTCTCATACCATACTGTTGTTTGGTCATTTCCTCCTCTGCCAGTTCCATTTAATTTGTCCTTTTTTTGTTTTGTATCTCACTCAGTTGTTCTACCACTCATTTGATGATGATGTATCTGCATTTTTCTGTCCTGGATGTGAATTGATATGTGTACTTATGTTCTGCACAAGCATAATGATTTATTTGAAATATGTTTATTGCAGTGAACAGCAAAGGATGAATCTTGAGAGGCAGTTTAGGCTTGCACTTCAAGCTGATCAAACGTCGTAAGTAAAGACAAAATGAGTTCCTTTGGACATTTCTTTGGATTTGATGTCTAGGGCCATGTACCTCTAATTACTTCATATAATATGCAGTCCTGTACACTGACACAGTTGGTTTTGAAAAATCATTTTAATGGTACGGAATTGCAAATTAGGCCACCTCGCCTTGGTCACGATAAACAAAACCTACTCTGCCACAGCTATTGTGTTATCTGGTGATCAGTGATTATTATAGAAATTACTGCTACTATGCTGCATTTCTTTCTTATTATTAAAAGTTTTGCCAATAAAAAGTAATAATACTAGCATTGAATCATCGGTTGCTATGGCTCCATTTTATTCCCATGAAGTCAAGATGTTTTGATTGTCTTCCCCAGATCCAAAATGAAGGCAGCCAGGTTGCACACATACTGGAAAAAAATATGTGAAGATGAGAGAAGGGCTAAACAAAGAAATGAAATGTTGATGAGAGAGTTTGAAAGAATTGATGCCCACATGTCTGAGATGAATGCGAGAACACAGAGGCTTGCTCTTATGAAGGTATTTTACATTAATTTGATTGTTTGAACAAACAGAACATTTCATTTGAAATAAGGACGAGGAGTGACTGCTTTAAGTCACCTTTGTATACAGAGCTGGGTCAAGATTCTTAACTGAATGAAATCAACAACTGCTTTTATAGCACATCTTCACTATTCCTTAGATTATGCTGATCACCTATTGGTGAAACAAATTTGTATGCTGGAATTTCCTTGATGTGTTTATTGACATATGAGCATTATTCACAGAGACAGTATGAAGACCATATCTCAAGAACATATCCTGAGTGGAATGAATTGATGTATGGGTCCCCACAGCAGCAGCAATATTCCAGGGACCAGCCTCAGAGAGATGCAGCGTCATCTGTGCATTCTCAGCAGCCTCAGGTTAGCAAAAGAAAATGGGTCAGTGTTTAAAGTAGTGTAAGTGTGTGGGAGTAGTAGGCAGGTAGGTAGATTTTGATAGTGTGAAGCACACTTTATAGTCTTTCTTTGTACTGGGAATAGGAGATTGATTATCTTAACAAGTTGACAAGCTAAAGTCGTGAAGATAGAGAACATGATGATGATTGAATAGACGTTTGATTCTCACTATACACACTAACCTGATGTTTTTACAATTTCATGTGGGTGTCTAGGCTGAGCCACAAAAGTCAAGATCACAGAAATCAAGTGTCAGATCACACACCTCTGAGGCACCTGCTGCTCATGAAACTGAGATGAAATCACCAAGGCAAGAAGCTGTTCATTCCCACAAGCCAGAGCATGATCAAGAAGAACAACAGAAGAAACTGCAGCAACAACAGTGGCAACAAGAATTGCATCAACAGAAGTGGCAAGAAGAGCAACAAAAACAACAACATCAACAACAGTTGCAACAGCAACAACAACAGTTGCAGCAGCAGCAACAACAACAACAACAGTTGCAGCAGCAGCAACAACAACAGTTGCAGCAGCAGCAACAACAGAAACAGTGGCAACAACAACAACAACAACAGCAGCAACAGCAGCAGCAGCAACAACAACAACAACATAGCCAGTGGCAGCAGCAACAGAGAGATCAACAAGAGAAGATCAGTAAGTAGTGCTGGCAACAGCTTATATTATTACTCGCATATTTCTGGGTTGTTGTTGTTTTTTTTTGTGATTATGGAGGACAGAGATACATATTCTTAAGCAAAGAAATTAGTAACAAAAGCTATAAAGGGCTATGTAATTCTCCCACTGTGATATATATGTAAGCATCATGGTATGTCTAACACGCCTGCTCTTGATCCCCGCTAATTTTTGAGGTTGTGGAAATTGTTGATATGTAGAATTCATTACCCTCTCGCAAATGTTATAATATTTATTCTTTCAGCATTTTCCAGCATTAGTGATTTAAGCAAAGTATTTAAGTTTTCTATGTTATTTTCATGTCTGAAGCTTTCCTGCAAAACCCCTGTTTCACATTCAAAGAGCTCAAAATGCCTTTTGACAGTTCCAATGAGTGGAGTCAGCAATATGGGCTATGGTGATATGAACAAAGACACAGTTCAAAGTGTCTCTGGGATTTATGCAAATCTTCCGGGTGCACAGAACAATCATCAGGCTGGGAACTTAGGAACTACTGCAGCGGAACATGAGAAAGAGGAGGACATGATACCCACGCCCATCAAGAGCGTGGAAATCCAATCAAAAATTTCAGGAGGAAAAGTGCAGGCTGTCAGCAGTGAGAGCAAGTTTCTTGTGTAGAGTTTTAGTTGGGCAACTCCACAAAAAATGTCATTTTTGAAGATCTGTGAGAGACATTTATATTGATTTCTGAATGCATCATAGACAGCAGATTGAAAGCTTGGTAGTATTCACAGCTAATATTCTTGTTTAAACACTGCCTTAAATCATGGGGGCTCACTCATAGTGATGTGTTCTAGCATGGCATTATGCATGGAGTTGCTCATTTCAATAGTTTTTTCTAGCTATTGTAGCAGTTTTTGTTATCAAGCCTTGAAGTGTTAACTCATAGAACCTGGCTCACCTTCAAGATAACGACTGCATCAAACCAACATGCCAGCTCATCTCTGGAAACATTTTGTGAACCATGACTGTTTTGGATGACTGCATACACAGATATGGAAGAGTCTGCAGAGACTATGAGTTAATCCACAAGATCTTGAGGCATGGTTCACAGTTTGCATGAGTTTGCATGACTTCAGTATCATGTGGGAGTGGCATGGCTTCATTTTGGCTCTGGAGTTTGAGTTCCTTTCTGTTTCATCTGTCATTGATGGAAGAGACTCTTTAGATTCTCTAATAACCCTTTTTATCTGTCCTGGAGAGTAGATGATCCATTGTGTGTTTGAGCACTCTTGAATTCTGAATACTGACTAACCACTTGTTCCCCTATCAATTATATCAGACCAAACAGTAAACTATTTTGTTTCATAGCTTTTGGAGATTGATCAGTTACTCGTCTGGCCTATTATGGAAAGCAAAGATCAACTTACCCAGCAGTTTTCAGAGAAAAGTAGAAAGAGATATGTCCTCTGTGAAGAGTAAAGATCATCCAAACTTTTGTTACATCTCTCATGGAAAAAAGAGAATTAGCGACTCACACACTGCATCTGCCATTGAAAACAGACATTGTCTGCTCACCTGTTTCATCTGTTATTAATAGTGATTTCCAGTTTCAGTACTACATTACTAACCTGTTTTGCATGCTGTTGAAAATGAAGGTTGGCTACTAACTTGTGTCACCTTAACTGAAAACAGAGATTGACTACTAACTTGTGTCACCTTAACTGAAAACAGAGATTGACTACTAACTTGTGTCACCTTAACTGAAAACAGAGATTGACTACTAACTTGTGTCACCTTAACTGAAAACAGAGATTGACTACTAACTTGTGTCACCTTAACTGAAAACAGAGATTGACTACTAACTTGTGTCACCTTAACTGAAAACAGAGATTGACTACTAACTTGTGTCACCTTAACTGAAAACAGAGATTGACTACTAACTTGTGTCACCTTAACTGAAAACAGAGATTGGCTACTCACTATTTAATCTGTTACGGAGAGTAATGTAGAAATTCCCTGCTCCTTTGCTTTGTATATTCTCTAAATTCTTTAATCACCTGGTTTTTTTTTATCTGTCCTGAAAAAATTGTCTGTTTCAGTGCTCTTGAATACTGAAGGCAAACTAACCACTTGTTTTCCTGGTAACAGATACCAAACCAAACAACCAACTATTATGTTTCATGGCTTATAAAGATTGGTCAGTTAGTTGTTTGGCCTACTGTGGACAGCAAAGCTCACTACCTGCCACTTTTCAGAAAAATGTAGAAATTGATAACTTTTCCTTGAGAAGTAAAAAGAATAACTACTCACTCATTTCATCTGTCATTAAAAGCAGACACTAACTACTCACCTTTATCTGTCATTAATAGCTGAGACTGACTACTAGTACTAACTTGTTTTGTCTGTCACTGAAAACAGAGATTAACAACTCACCCATGTTGTCTGTTCGCAGAAGAAGAAAGTGGCTATTAACCACTTTTAACTCTCGCCGATCACATATCTGTATCATCTGTCATAGAAACTAGATATAGACAAGTAACCTATTTCATTACTGAAAATAGAGATTGACTATTCATGTGTCTAATCTGATACTGAAAGTAACATAGAAATTAACTGCTCACTTGTTTCATCTGTCATAGAAAGTAGAGACTGACTTACATATCTATTTCACCTTCAGTTCGTGGTAAGAACTGACTACTCACCGTAGACAGTAGAGCTTGCTTAACTGTCTGTTTCTTTTCTTATAAAAAATTGAGCCATATTAAGATACATCACAGATTTTGCATGCTTTATCTCAAAATATTTAACACAAAGTAGAGCCATAATATACCACATAAACTTGCACTGCATGGCTTATAAATATTTAACACTGTCACGTTTATGTATTTATCAGTCTCACAGTTCCTAAGTTTTATTGCTGATGTATGTCACTAGATCCCATGACAGCTGCAGAAGAAGATGAGGAGGAGGAGGAGGAAACTAGTGAGTTTGGCACTGATAGTGAGCTGCCCATGGGTCAGTCATTGGCGAACACACAGATCAAGGTGGACGCAAAAGCAGTTGATGGAAAGGACACCACAAAATCCAAGTTTACTGGGTAAGTGATGATGGTGAATGAATATGTCATAGTTAGCTAGCAAGCTGTTCCGTGTTTTACTTGAATCCTTGGTGATAATTATGACTTTACAAATAAACTTAAGTGATCTTTAGTACACACTGGATTTTAAGCACTAGAGACGTTTTTTTTTTAACAGAAAGTCAGCTTTTCTTATGTAGGAGCTAACAGTATAAAGAAATGTAGGACCTGATGACCTCAAAGCTCATGTACAAACACAATATAGGAGAAATGCTTTGAGCCTTGCATTCCTATACTAGATCTTGTTCATGATGAAGGACTTGTGAGGAATTTGGAATTTGTGAGGTCGCAATTACTATACCAATGGTGATGAAGCAGAGGAAGGAGTGCTGTAAAAAGTGACATGAAGTGGGTGGGTTGGCAAGAGAGAGAAAATGCTGTTCTGGAATTTGAAACATGTGAATCATTATTTTCCAGGTCCATCAAGCCAGAATTGTCCGTTGATGGTTTGATTAATCTTCTCCGACTGGTGGAGAGTGATATAGCTACAGCTTTTTCACTAGAAGGTTACTATCGCTCATCATGGCCTGGCACTGCCCAGAAGAACGACATCATTAGGTATGAAAGGACAGTATATTACTTTGTTATCTGTATTGAGAATGTTTCACGTTTTAAATTGAGCAGGATATTTCATTTGTTTGCTTCATAAATGCTCTATATAGCAGCTGTCATCCTTAATTTCTGTACTGCAATGATAACATTTTGTCCTGAGAGGTTAAGGTTGAGGTCTTAAGGTAACATATGTACCACTTTTGTGTTTTCATTTCATTTTAGCTATGATCATGAAGATAATATGATATATTTATTATTTTGACAACATTTCAGTGTATAATCTTTGACCGAGCATCTGATGTTGTCAGAGTGTTGAATAGGACATGCGCAGGTTAACCTGTTAGTATCAGGATATCATGAATAATTAGTAGGTAACAGCAAGGATGCAGCTCTATCAATTAGTTTCATTATCAGTATCTCACTTCTTCCCTGTTAACAAAAGAGAGTAGTTGATTGGCTAAATCTATAGCATATACTTTTGACAATATGCAGTATATAAAGTCAGTTTGGATTACAAGTGATATTCTATGTTCATAAATATTTTCTGTTGAAAGAATGAATGGTAGTGTAGAATATAATATTCCTTGTCACTTTCATTATTAATGCAACAAATTTTGATATTGATTTAATATAATATTACTCCTACATTGATTTGAATAAGCTTCAGTATTGACGTCTCACTATCAGGCTCATCTGTCCTATTTCATCTTATGTTCTTGCTGGTTGAATTTGGGTTGCAGTATTGCCTGTTCGTCTCCAATTATTCACAGTGTCTCCAGAGGCATTTTGAGTATCAAATGATTTTTGTTTAGAAAATTTTATTTAGTATCCTGTTTTCAGAACAATATTAAGATAACAAGCACCATGGTTGTGATTAAGGGGGTTGCAATTAGGCAGGGTCAGGTATATGGGCTGTTCTAAGCAGAAGTTCTGTGGGTGTTTTCTTATTAGCAGGCCAGTCATATTACATGTATTTCCAACTACTCTGTCTTCGTTGTCATTAACTGGGAATGATCTTTCACCTGATTTCAGGAAAGCCAACAGTGGTGAGGATCTGAGTCAGGTGGACGCCAGTTTGATCAGCATGGTCATCCTGGAGCAGATCACCCTGATTGTGAGGAATCTGACAGAAAGAAGTGTCTTGCCAGAGTCATTATTACAAGGCAACCTCTCCAGCCTCACAGCTACCAAGCTCAGGTCAGTGGTCGTGGCTTGAGCAGCTAAAATAATTGCCTTATAGATTAAACAGTATTCTGGGTATATCACCTTGTCAGCTGTGACAATCTTAGGTATTGCTCTAGCTTCTTCAAGAGTATTGTGAAAACTGATGATGAAATTTATGTCAGATTTTTGAGGATCAGTTTTGATTTATGCTTTGTTACAAGTTACTTTGGTTTTGATGTTAAGCATAAGGTAGCACACATTTCAGATGAGACTTCACTCGTGTGAGCTGTTGAAGCTTTTATAGTATGTAAAAGCAAACTCTATCCACGCATAAAAGGTAGTTTAATTTATGATACAGCAGCAAACCTTCTCAATTTTCAAACCTGGTTTTTAGATTAGTGCAAGATCTCATTATCTGAAAGAAATATTTACAATGGAAAACAGCCAGCTTTATGTTATGATCAAAGACAAACGATCAGTGTTGCTATTATATTTTCTTCATGAAGTGGTTTTGCTTCAACATGATGTTATGTTCTCTAAACCGACACCGAATATTCAGTGATACATAATTCATTCACATCAGTCTTATCCATATCTTTACTAAAGTAAAAGCCCTGAATTCAGTATGTGCATCTTCTTTTATCAGACAGCACCTTTCTCCTGAAGCCCAGCTGATTTGGGACTCTCTGTTTGCACACTTCATCAAGCTAGTCACATGTCAGGTTATGGAGCCAAATGAGCTTTCTGCGATCTTCACTCCCTGTCTGGTGGTAGATGGAGGATCACAGGAGAGGGTAAATTGCTTGTGAGATGTCTGAAATGTACCTCACCAGTTGTGTGCTACAGTGTAATAGGAGTAGAGGCAAGGCGTGAGTAGGCACAAACATTTGCTCACACAAGCTGAGACAGGGGAAGAAAGCGCTCATGTGACAAATGCAGAAAGGAGAGGGTAAAGAAGAAAAGACCAAGAATGTGGTGGGAGCTGAACTTATTACCTTTATCAAAAGTTTTTAAGGATGGATTTTACAATGAACAGTGTTGCCACAATTCTAAGTAATGTCCTGATTAAGCTTATCACCTCCCTTCTAAGATCAAACTCTATACTGAGATGACAGGATTTATATGTGGTTATCATTAGGTTAAACTTTGTGAAACCTTGTGTGTATAATCAGATCTCACTAATATGCCAGTGTTGAATTTTTTCACAACTTGGTGGAGACTCAGGAGATCTTAGTGTCAAACCTGTGTGGGGGGAGGTGGAATCTTTCAGGCAAAATAATAAGATTACTGACATTAAGTCGCGCAGCTAAGGCATTTTGTGAATTATAGTTGTCTAGGGCTATTGGTATTAAGAACCTCATTCAATCTTGTGGGCCTGTTATTATTTTGTGGATAGTGATAAAGGGTTTGTCTTGTTTTTCTTTAAACTGAAAAATGAGATTCATGGATATTCATGAGAAACTGTTTTAACATAATTATTCTAGAAGGCCCTCAGCAATGGGGCAGAGATTTTAGGGATGTGAAGGGCATCAGCTGTTAGCTCAAGCAAATTTAGGTGTGCAAAACTTTCTTTAATATACAGTAGAATCTCAATACAGAGTATACCTTAGTGCATGGGAAAAGTATACTTATTACTGAGGTATACTTAAAATTGAATAATGAAATCAAAATAATATTGATGTGTTTGTGAATGCAAAATTCATACTTAATAACAAGGCATTCTTATTAAATGAGTACTTAATATCAAGGTTCCACTGTAGTTGCATGGTAAAGTTTTGGGATGTACTTTCCCATTTCATCTGCAGGGTCATATGTTCATAGTCCAGTTACTGGAAGGTATGAGATCGAGCGCTAATGGAAACATAACAGTGCCCCAGTTTAACAAGTCTGTGAGTCCAGGACAGACCATGGAGGGATCTGGAAGCTTTATGGAGGATGGAAAAGGTTTGTTTCATGGCAAGTTGATTGTTTGTCACAATTCTAGTATGATGTTGGAAATAATTTAACTGCATAATTTGTATTATTAATCTATTGTGAAAGTTTGATGAATATATACAAAGCACTTTAACGTTGGGTATCAATATGCTGCAAAATACTATGGTTTCACTATGCTCAGAAAATATGAATCTAGGATACTGCCATTTTGCCTGTGATGGGACCTCATAAAAAGTTCTGAAAGACAAGATGGCAGTGAAAGCTAATCTCTGCATACAGGATATGAAAGACTGATTTGATTTTGTTCCAGATGAGACAGACAGAGAAAAAATAATGTATGCCTTTATTTCATTCTAATTGAACTCTTTGACCCTGCTGTTACAGTGAAGGTATTTTATGCAGTTGTCATAATCAGTTTAGTTCATGTGACTGCAGAGGTAAATACATGCAGAATAATAAGAAGTCTTGTATAATGTATTATTCTTCACATTTCACATGACAAGCTGGCAGAAACCATTTTGTTCAGTTTGCCTTTCATTTTCTCTTAAGTTTAACATTCTTTTTCGTTATTCTCCATTTATTTCTCTCAACCCTGATATGGTAATAGAATTTATACTATATATGCATCTCCTTGCCAACATCTGAATGCAGTGGTAGAATTTTGCACCCCAGTGTCACCTGATTGGCTGGCAGATAATACGTGCAACGGTCATTATCCATAACAGTGGACATGCAGGCAGCTGTAGGCTGAACCCTAGCAGCCTCATGCTACAAGTGTTAACATGGTTCATTAATTTTATTTATTTCTGTTATGCATGCTTTGATTTCACAGTTCCCCCTCTGAAGTTCGGCAGCTTGTTAGACAAACCTCTCAGTGATGATGAGTCTAGTTACATCACTTCTAGTCTTCCTAGAGACCCTGTCCCACTCAATGGTAGGTCTTTTTTCCACATGAGATGGTAATACTGAGCCAGTGCCGCCGCTAGTGTTTATTTTTGAAGTACTGTTTAACAAAATGAGCCAACTGACAGTTTAGGAATGATGATCTGAATATTAAAAAATGAAGTTAGTACGAATCATTGGAAGGGGAGCCTTTTTTTTTCAGTTGTTGTTTGACTCACAGATTCTCTTTGCTTTCTTATTTCATGTCATGAATATTATTTTATGTAAAGTTCCTCAAATTTCTATTCTGTAATGTCGATCCATCTGTTATGGTTTTGAACAAATTTTGTTTCTCTCCTACTTTTATTCATTTATTTTTTATTATTTGCTCTGCACCTTTCTGCAGGCCTTTTTGTTTTTGTCTTATATTCATGGAGCCTTTGTTTTATTGTAGTAAACTTTCTCTGTTGCTGCTGTCATTGTTCTTACTGATTCCTGATGATTTATCCTGTGCTTGTCTTTGCTAAATACTGTAAGTCGGAAAGAGAATTTGATGGAATTAGACATCTGCAGCAGTGATGAAAAGATGGATAACACAACTTGAAGTTTCTTTAAACCATTGACAGAAACGGCAGCTTACAAGAACATGATCTCAGGAAATACAAGTTCTCAGCCTGTACGCCAGGCCTCAACACAGGAGGACACCGATGATGATGTAGAGAAACAGATAGCATCAGCTCTGGCCAAAGAGCCTGTGTAAGTAGTAAGTCGCTGTGACACTGATTACAGTATCTCTTTTAACTTTATGCAAGCCCTCAGCTGATATTTCGACTGGAACATGACTCAGATCAATGACTGCTCTATCAGTGCCATGCCATATCTTGAAAATGTTTAAATTTTGTTTTGTTTCAGTTGCTGATTTTATAATGACAGGATAAGGTGAATATAATCTAAAAACACTTTCAGATTAAAATTTACAACAACAGATTAGCACTGTATAGGTGTGCATTTCAAGATGTATTTTGTTCAAAAATTTTCAGAAATGAGATCAGAAAGCAAAGAAAGAAATGAAGGGATGCTAAGAGTTAATTTGTTCACTGGTCAACCAGATGACCTGATTCAGAATTCTTGACACTCAAGTAAAGTGAAAATTGGAAATGGATGGATATTAAAGAGAGGGCAGAAATTGTAACCTTGCAGGAAATACAAAAAAAGAGCCAGAATGAGACAACAATTAGTAGAACAACTTTTCACTGGGTTCTGAACTAGGGAACAGAGCATTATGGAGCTGTCGGTAGTGCAATGATATTGCTTCTGGAAACAAGTAATAAATATTCCTAACATCTGTCTCCCTGCTAATCGTAATATTTTCTTGTCATTTAGCTCCCAGCCGTCTCCAAGAAAGAAAGCGGTGGAGGTAGATGATCCTTCAGAGACCAGCTCCCAGACCCTCCAGACATCACCCCATGTGTATGTCCCCACAGCCATGTCACCAAGGTAACCATCAGAAACAAATAATAGAAATAACAGTCAACTTTGCTGATCGGCTGGTTGAGTAGTTGCAGCCGTGCTTACATGCACTATTCTTCAGATAACAGTTAAGTATTTTCTGTACAAGTTATGTGCTTATGGTCCTTTACTTTGTAACATTTTTTGGGGGGGGCAGAAAGGATACAGTGTAAGGCCCATTTGAGTCTTAGAATTCTCAATAACTTTAAACAAATTTTACTAAAGCTTAGTCGTACTTGAATGTTGTTGAAAGGTGGCTCTGCACATAAATAAACAGGGATGATAGTTTGGATAATTGCAACCCCTTTAATGGCAATTTTCAAACAAACCTTTTAGTATAATTGCAGAAAGCTTTGTGCGCATGGCAATATGTGATAGGTTGTATTGTTTTATTTCTTTCCACCTATCCCACAGGGCAATGAATCAGCCTAGACCTGGCCCACTAAAGTTTCAAGGTTAGTTCTGTATAAACATCTGTGATCTTATTCATTTATAAGGTCATTATGCTGTGTAAGGCACATATACTTCTGGATGAACACCCACTTCCCTTCCGCCTAACAAACACCTATCTACTTTTATTATTCTGACCATTTATACTCTTGTCTAAAAACATCATTTGCTATCATGCCTCCATCATATTTGCACAGTCATGTCCTCAGCTTGTTATGATGGGGAATGATGATTTTTTTGACATGAGTTTAAATGGTCAGGATAATAGAAATAGACAGATATTTGGTAAGCTGAGGGTGTTTGTTGTGAGGTACGTTTTCCCTAGTAAAGCCTAAGAATAACAACAGATGGAAAAGTTGAAGAAAATCTACAGTATCCTATGCCATGCTATGTGCTTGAAACACGAGATCATCCTTTCATGACCATTTTAATTCAGTGTTGTTTTATATAGTTTATGTCACATTAAAAAATAGAGACATTAAAAATGAAATAATTATATAGTGATGAGGCCTTAGAAATAGTTGTATCAAAATTCTACCACAGATATGATAAACACTGATCATTAATTATGTTTTCATTTATTCTCAGGTGTAAAGATCAGTTCTGACCTTGACACGGACACAGAGGTGGATGCTGGGATATTTGGCAGCAGCAGACAACCAGAGGACAACTATGATTTTGAGTTCTATGGTTGAAATCACTAGTCTTAATTGTCACTCTTTATAATGCTCTGCCTCTCATCCCCTAAAAGCTAAAGCAAAATTCGTGATTTACAGGCAGTTAGTTGAAATATTTTATTTAATCAATATTTTTACCATTTTTTCTCAGGTGGAGACTAATTTATCTGGTGTATATTGTAAAGCATCTGTTTATCTCATTTATCCACATGAAGATTCAGTCACTATTGTACTCATTCGTGAAAAAGTGAGCTTTTATTATCACAAAATTTCACTTGTGGTTCTAATACAGTGTAGCAGTTTTTATTCCATAAATTGTTATTAGTTTCAAGCAGAGTTCAGTCTGCCTGCTGAAAACACCGCTGCCACTAGTTTAGTAATAGAAATGTTCAAGTGCAACAAACGTACAGTGGAACCCAGATACCAGTACCAACTGTCAGGCCCAGTTCATGAAGGTGTATAGTCAGAATGATATGTGATCCAGAATGTTTTGCATTGGAGACTAAATAATTGGGATGTTTGAATGGGATTGTTGCTAGAAAGCAGTAGGTGTGTTTGAGACATTCCACTGTATATCAGATCTACGGAATGTTCTGTTTTCCAAGTCAGTCTTGATGTAAATAAATATATCCACACTTTCAACAAGTTCATTTTCTTTATTTCATTCATGAGAAAGACATACTGTTCACCCTGCTCCACAATACAGGATCTCCATATTTGGCATTAATAAATGGTAAAAATAATGAAACAAATTAATGCGTTGCTGCTGCACCTGTTTGGTTGAATACTGTGAAAGTTTTTTTTCCTCCATGAGGATCTAATTTTAGCAAAGTGTGCAAATTGAGCTTAAAATTCCTTTCCACGCAAAATGTTCCATTTAAAGAATTTTCAGTAGGCTTATTACTAGTAAAATAGTTGTAGAAGAGGTAGTAACCCTCAAAGGAAATGCAGATGCTGTTACTTCTGATTCTATTATTTGGACATTATCAACTGCAGTATGTTTTTCAATCAAAACGGAGAAAATATGTTTTATCAACAGTCCTATACTTTAATCACTTTGCATTACCATAGAATTTACCCACATTCCCATAAGAGAACCTTTATTGCAAGGTTTATGAAAATTAGCCATGTTTTTATTTTTGGCAAACATTAGATTCTTGCGAAAAAAAAAAAAATCTACTTCCACAGTAACAATTTGTATAATATAAAATGACAGTATTTTTAACTTTTTTGAGTAAAGTTATGTGAGTTTGGGACATGTTACGTGGAAATGTCCATTATATCTGTTATGTGAGGGATCTGGATCACTCTGTGTGAAGTTTCACTATGGCCTCAGCAAACCTGTGGCTTTGTTGACAATATCTCATGTCACAGGCTTGAAAAAGATTGAATTTAATACATCATTTAGCAGCTACCAAATAAAGTAGATTATTACAAATATTAACTTCTGAGTGTTACTTATGTTATTGGCAATATATGACACAACATAATTAGTATGTTTGGAGTCATCCATTCCTACACTGATTTCTGAATATGAAAATGAAAGGCTTTAAAAAATAACAGGTTTGGATATCAACAAACAAGCGAGTACTTAAAGGCAAGGCTTTGTCAATGATGATATACAAGTAGTATTTGCATATTTGTCTATTGGAAAGAGTCAATCATGAAAATTGGGACAGAGTTTTGATATGATTTCATATCAACAAAGGAAGTACAAAAAAAAATGATTTTGACATTTAACAGGTTTAACCCAAGAAAGGCATGAATTATTCATCAAATCTGTATGCAGAGACAGACCACCACATGGCTGGATAACATCAAATTCACATACATGAAAATAATAAATACACCAACTCTGATTCGTTTCAAACACAAGAACAATCAATTAACAACACTGACTGGCCTTCCTAAGCAAATTAAGAACAAACTTCCTTGAGTTCATGAAGCATGTCCTAATCAGTGAGCTATATCTTTCGTTTCATTGAAACAAAACAACACAGTTAAAATATGTAATACTTTGGATAATACAGTCTATGTTTCCATGGCTTAATACGTGTATTTACATTACAAATCTTTAGCACTGCACTCTTATCTCCTGAAGTTTCAATGTATGTTAGAGTCCAGTATTTCCATGCCAAGGATTTTTTCAGAAAGAACAGTTTCTGAGATAACTTCCACTCAATACTGGAGCTCACCAAAGAATATCAACTGAAAGAGTGTTGCAGTGTGGTTCAAGAGGTTGTGACTGTCTACAAATAAATGTTATCACTGTCATATCTGAAAACCTTTGTGAGTCCCTTGACATGTAATAAAGGTTTAGGTTCTATCGTTATACCAATACATTTCAAATAAACACTGAAAATATATGTACATGTGCACTAGTGGGTACATAAAAATTGCATAACGCAAGAATAATTGCATAGTGATATTCCAACTGTTTTATGGAGGTGAGTGGTCTTGGACTGTGGCAAACTGTCTAAGGAACCTTTAACTGTATTGTTGAAACCTGTTTGTTTTCAATCAATGCTTGACCCTGAAAACAACAGCTGCAAGCAAAATGTTTTGAAAATAATCTCATCCTGGAATATCTGAGGACACTGGCTAATTCTGCTATCTTTCCTCAAGATATTAACTCAAACACACTCATTACGAAATTCATGGAACTTGCTAAGTCTGGCAATAATAGTGAGCAAAATATTGAGCAAATTTTGCATTATTCATAGTAAAGAATGACAAAGAATGCGCTTGATAACCAGGATCTTGCCTAAGAATGAATTATGAGATGCTGCAGTATGTACATAAGGCTTAGACTAGGGTAATCAGGAATGGGGATTGTTTGCGTGAGGGTTGATCTGAAAAAAATCGAGAACTTGGAGACTCAAAAAGGCCTTGTAATCTGAGGTTGTTTATTTTTCAGTAATGCTAGATGCAACTTGTAATATTATGATAAATTTAGGAAAAAAAATATCAGGACTTGCAAAATGTTCCACAAGCATGTAAGTTTCGTTAAAAGCATTTTCATAACAAATATGTTTGAGTGTAGATCCTGAAAATGATAGAACAGAAAAAGACACAGTTGTGCATTGTCACAGTTGAATATTTCAGACATTACATA
>JAWQUT010000232.1:938138-971370 GCA_033807755.1 Ellobium chinense
CCACCGACATACTGAACAGTAACTGAAAACCTGAGAATCAGCATTTTCTCTTAAAGATTCTAATCAGCAGACAATACCAGACACTACAAAACATTAATGAATTTGAAAAAGATTTTGGTATATTGATAATAGTTTCATGTAAACGTATTAAACATCTGGCAAACTTTGGCATAGTAAACCATGTTAGAGTACAGTATCAAAACATTACAAATGAAGAAATTAAACAGTTATTGTTCACATCTCATAAATCTGTGGTTATAGCTGAACAAAATGTCCACATATCTAGCATACAGTAACAAAACACAGCATGTTGCTGAAACCAAATGAATTACACTATACTGTGTTTTGTAATTGCACCATTGATGCTGTGGCTGTACATCTGAATAGACCTGAGTGAGATATGCACTGCTGGTACAGAAACTGACCTCTAACCTTTCCAGGTCAACAGCTGAGTATTTTATCATATAAATATTAACATTACCGGCTTCAAGCATTTTCCTTGTTCAGTGTAGCAAAGTATCATTGTATGATAATATTAGGGCAAAGATATTTGGCAATATTTGTATAGGTATATGAAAATGTCTTTAAAAAGCATAATTTTTGTATTGCACAGCACTATACTGCAGGGTATAATGTATTTGAATTAATCGGTAGGTCTTGTTTATCAACGTTATATCAACATTGCTATCAACTATCAAACAGGTTCAAATGAAACATGCAGCCACTAAATCTGACCCTGTCCAAAAATTCCACAGTCTTTTCTTACTTTGTTTCCCTGGTGTACGTGGTATATCTTAACAAAACATTGATCAAACTTGTCAGAAACAGTTACACAATAAAGAAACTGATCTTGCATCCACTCTATTATATGTACAACAAAATGTGCTACATACTATTAAGTCTGAAAGCTACATAAAGCATGCAGTATCAGATTTGTGAAAGTACCTGGACCGACAGTTTAATCCTTACTTTTATCATAAGTGTTTTCTCCTCCTATTCCATCTGCCCCATAAAAAATTTTGGATGGACCACTTTGCAAGACAATTCAAGTATGTTGCAACAGATTTACATACAACTGCACAGTATAAACTCATAAAATGGTGAACCCCATACTTGAGAAATATCATTTCCATGGGCTGAGAATGGTTGTACCTTTCATCTAGATCTTTCAAACTGGCATGAAGATTCTTGTAATCAAGGTAGGGAGAGAAGCGTAAGTATATTCTAAACGTAAATATCCTTACACTGACCACTAGAATGATTTTTTTTCTAGTGCCTGGCATTCTAAGATTTTTCACTGAAAAGGATATACTATAATGAAAACATGCATTCCTCCCAATATACACTGTATTCTTTGAAAACGATAAACTTTGCACTGTTTGGTAAATGATCCTATAACATCAACAAAATTACTTTCAAGAACATTCTATAATTTCCTACAAGAAAAAATGCACTGTGAAAAAATCTCATGCATTCATTAATTCACTATTTTATACAATATTCCTTTTGAAAATATTAAGCTTTGCAATTTGTTGTATATGGCGCTAAAACATCAATAAAATTACAGTACTTAACTAAATCATCTTAAACACTACATGACATCATTTCAGGCTCACAATACTGTGATAGCATCATATCATAAACATCCCCATGTTTTTTATTCATTAAGTTTATCACAGTATTGGAAAAAAAAACAAAAGTTTGCAAAATAAACTCAGCATGTAAATGTTGTAAAGTCTGATGGAAGAGTAATCTTGAAATGTGTCTAAGACAGAGCACAGCTTGACCAAATTTTATAAGTATATAACAAAACTGGGTATCTGGAAGTTAAAAACATGTACTCAGTTATCTGACAAAATAAATAAAAATGGAGCATCAGCACAATTGGCATAACTTTGAACTTATGTGAGCATCTGAGAGTAACGATATACAGGAATGTAGAGGAGACCTCTAATATCTCACAACAAAAGGGTTTATATTTGCCAAAACCATTTTTTAACAAAATTTTGGTTGTCTTAATATATACAACAGTTCCTTGCTACAACAAATCTCTAATCTAAATTTCTTTTCCAATTAAGGGCATATCCAGTTTCGCAAAAATATTTTGTCACAAGTTTAGTACTGATATCTCGATCACCAAGATGCTAAAAAAGTGATTTTGGCAATCAAAACCAAACCAACATAAGCTCTTTTGTCATGAGATGCTGAGGCGCAGCTTGTTACATCACATCATAAAACACTGTCATAAAATCTGTTGGTGGAATTTCAGCAAAACACTCTCGCGTTCTCATAAAGAATTAGAGAAAATGCTTGTTATAATGCTGAGGATCTTGAAAAGTCAGATAAATGAGATGAAAGCTAGAATGTGTATTTTTATAATTATTCAATGTGGTGTTTATTGAGGCAAAGTAAATCTTTATAAATTTCTGCAAACCTACATTTGTACACACACATAAAACAATTTAAATAATTCAGAATATAGCATGACTTCTGAATTTGAACCTAATGCTTAAAAAGTAACCCCCATTTAAACAGTAACCCCAACATACTGCTTAGCTCTGGTTTGGAGTCCCTCACTTTAATATCAAATGTTACTCACAAACTTCAACACATCACAAAGTTAATATTATAAACTGGTCACATGGAATTTCTTTGCATGGTCCTATATGTATTAAAAATAACCAGACAATGGTCCCTGTTGATGCAATGAAAAACTTTGTGTGTGTTTGCAAACCTTTGAAGTGCAGATAAATAAAACATTCTAAACGCACAGTGTTCATGGCAAACGAAACACAGGGGAAATGGGGGAGGGAGGAGAATTTACGTAACTTCCTCAAGGGTAAATCGCCTGCCTCTTCTGTAGCCATCAACTTCATCAATGTTTGTCGGTCCCTCTTCAAGATCACCCAGCTCACCTTGAAACATCTGCTGAAGTAAGACTTCAACTTTCTTTCGACCTGAGAAGAAATGATACAAATTCATGATTGAAGATGGCAGGTTTCAACACAAATCTCAAGATGTTAAGAAATTTAATCCCCTCACTATGTTAAGTTTTTTAAGCACTGATGGTTATTCCCTGTAACCCTCCCATCTGGTGCTGCCCCAAACCCTAAACCAAACATTAAGTGGAAGGTCCCAAGATACTGCTTGTAGTGGTAAGGCCGTACTTGTACATTATACATAGAGAAGAGGTTATTGACAACTATGCAGTTAAAAATATATGGTCTCCTGTAAGTGTTCCTTCAACTGATAATTCAAAGATATAACTGGTAGTTTGAAGTGGAATCAATGTGCAATTTTAGGCACATGGATCAGGCAAACAGATCTTGAGAGATCATGAGCAAGGAAGCTGAGGAAATACACAATCATTTTATCTTTAAGTTCTTAACTTAACATGCCACCATGGCATACTTTTCTGAGTCACCAGAACACAGTGAAATATGCTAGCCTTGCTGCATAGCCCCAACATAGATGGATGGTACTTGACTATGTGGACTAGGCCCGATGACAGATTTAGTGTTTGAATGAAAAATGCCTAATATGCCAATAAAAGTGAACAAGCACTAACTTTTCTTCTTGAGGTGGAATTTTAGGCCTTTCTCCTTGGAGATATCTGGCAAACTGTCTGTGTCGGAGTCCTGCTCTTCTCCTTCCACATTTGCTGCTCCATTCTCAACTTCATCTGTTTCATTCAACACCTCTTCATCAACGAGATCAATCTTGTCACCAGAAGGACCCTCAATGGATAAAGTTCTAGGTTTCCTGTGACATAATGGACAAGGTACCAGTTATTTCAAACACTTTGTCATTGCATACTAGATAGTTCAGTTTCATCACAACTGATAAGAAATTATTGACCTTCCTTGTAAAGTTAAACAACTCTCTTCCAGGCAAAGCCTTATGCTGCACAGTAAAACTTCCTTAACATGAAAGGGCTTTATCTGGAATCTCGGTTAACCAGATAGAAAATAAAATCCCCATCCAAATGCCCTCTTCATTTATAGTAAAATTTTACAATTAACCCAAGAACGAGTTTCAGGAAATTTTTGATAACATGATACGTGATGCACCAACAAGAGAGGAAAACTTTACTGTAAGAGGAATAAAAACCGAGCCTAGACCGTAGCAGTTTCTCTCTCCTTGTCCATTAGTGGTCTGGTGCATGGCGAATATTGCGTCAATCACAATGTACGGCGATCTCTGGCAACATGCAACACTATTAATAGTCAAGGCCATTGAAGCTATCACCTAGAAACAATGTCGTTTGACATTTCTTTGGTTATTTCCCCTTATAATGTACTACAGATAACACAAAATTGATTAGCCCACAACAATTTGGCTGCTCCCATCAATTTTGTGTTAACAGAGTTCTACTGTAGTTCACTGCAAATCCAACTATCCTCAACTTACATGCCAATCCCTAGCCCCAGTTCCTTGATTTTGGCTTCCACCACTGACTCTAGTTTGGGAACTGTTTGTAGTGTGTATTCCAGAATGAAGGCTTCCAGAATAAATGCTATGAAGATACTGGCGAAAAGTCAGAAGATGAGTTAGTAAATACAGCTAGATAGAAACCACATCAACTCCCCATTCTATGAATGGGTTCAAACATGACTGTATGGCAAATGTCACAGGCATAGACTACTAATAGTGATCTAATAGGTCGCATTAGCAAATCAAAAGAGAGGACAATGCCCTGGAGATGATAGGATACCTAACACACAAAAATGCACTATAGATGAATGCCTTAGATGCCTATACCATCTCAAAACAAAACAAAAAAAAAAACAGAATGTATTACATGTACTTGCTCATTTTACTTCACTAAAGTATCCTTATCCCATCCTGAAAATCTGTTTTTTCCTACAACCCATACAAACTGAGAAGTTGAGAAATCCAAGCTTACCTTTATATACATATCCACAATACATATTCACCTTACACATAACATGAAAGACTAACCCACAACATTATATATTGCTCTTTTGCACTGTTTGCCTTAAATCATTGCATACTTGCTCGCTAGGGCCACTTTGCTCTGCGATATTCCAGCATCTGCTTTAATCTTTTCTGTAGAAATGTGCACCCAATAGGGCTGAATGACCAACAAATTTTAAAATTTTCCTCACAATAACAGTACTCCTCTATAAACTCTCTTCCTTAATTTCATGACTTAGACATTGCATAACTGTTGCAGTTCATAACAACAGAAATTGTATTTTGTAAAGGAAAACACAAGTAAAAAAACAAGATCAGTCAAATATGATTAAATGCACTTTATCCTTAACCACAAAACCTCTTTCAAGAAATGATAAAAAACAGCTGAATCAAACAGTGCTGACCGATTATACCTCCTCCCCCTGCCTAAATGAGAAATTGATTTAGTAACATAATATGCAGGAAACTTACTTGAGCACAAGAACAACACAGGTCAAATGAAAGGCAAAGAAAAAGATCCTGGCAAATTTGTTGGTCACCAGAACAAATCCCGATGTGATAAGTGCGCAAATGTTAAGGAGGTAACAAAACAGTAACAGTTTGTCTGCATATATGAAGGGTTTCATGGCAAAACGCGTTATCCACCAATATGAATTTTTAGCTTATTCTACATACTTCATGTAGCAGCAGGAGTATTTAGTATACATGTGTATTTCCATTCCATAGAAGGACATTTGATCTACATTATTTAAGACTTAAATTTCACCTTTCACATAAAAATATGCTTTGTATCTGGTCTGTTTTGCCACAACCCCCAAATGGTGTATAATGCGTTTTGCCATGGAGCCCTTCATATATTCACTAACAAAATAAAAAATCAAAGCATATAAGTAGAGATGTAATGTAAGAGTAGATATTTCCAGAGATCTGATAAATAAGATCTAGTGAGTGTGTCTGACTCAAAGTTGATGATTAGGTTTTCCTTGATACTTCTCCCACAGAGGATAACAAACTTTTGACCTGCTGGGTTTTCCACAATTAAACCAGACTCGATAAAGGGGCTTTCAAACAAGTCTATTTGTTTTACAGAAGGGATCTGAATATAGTAAGTCCAAACTGGCAATTAAACTTGATTTTGGCCTGAAGCTAATATATTTAGTTTTGTCTATGGACTGCAGATTTGTTATAAACCTGCGACAATGGAATCAGCCTGAAAAAGCAAAGCAGAGATTTCTTTTAACTCTATTTCGACCGCATAGCACATTTTCTACTTTGTTTCATGTAATTTTGAATAAGGACTGAAGCTGCCCTCTTCAATCATCTCTGTAAGGATAACAGAATAGAGGCCAACCCTGCTGTAACTTAGTAAAACAGATGCCTGTTTGAAGCCTTCCAAGTTATTATCTGTATAGGTATGATATTGTGAATGCACACATTGACATGATACTAAACAAGAAATTTCTAACATAAATTTTATTTCTCACAGAACACAATATAAAACAATTCTGGACAAGTAGGGGAAAGGCTGATGATATTGTTTTCATATTTTTTGATTTTATGAAGTTGTCTAAAACCATTCATCCTCTTTACAGATCTACCATAATACGAAAAAAAGACTGTATACCCAAATGCACAGTTGTACATGAGTAACATAACTTTGATACTGTCCCTCTCTGTATTCACAAAATATTGGTATGTATGGCTGCTGTTTGGAAAGCTACAGTAGCTATGACAGAATAATCTCGATGGAAAAATAAAGAACATTAAGGTAATCACTCTTGAGTATCATGACTGCAGGAAGGGTGGTGAAACCTCATGTACATATGTCCATATTCAGGCGCAAGTTTTTTTATGTTATTGTTAAGACAGACATGGGAAGGGCCTCTGACCCATGCCTGTCCAGTGAACAGAGGCGAATAAGTTTTAAGACAAAAGAACATTAAGCCAAAAGGTGCATTTGATTTAATTTGGTGTATACAGTCTATTTCCATAAACCAGCAAAGATTTCATTGGAGTTCGTTTCCATTTTTGTTTCATGCAAAAGGATATCATGCCATTGATTGACTACAGTCAGCTCAAACATAACCACCATGGCGTGGACAATGTCGTTGAAGTTGTTGTTGCAGTAGCGCTCCCTGTAGAACAGTGAGTTGTTCAGCTTAATGTTGCCACAGAATAAAGTTTCACTTCCTCCAAACTTCTGTATACGATTAACATTGTAACCATAGAAATGAATATATCCGCCAAACGCTTCCATGCCGATGATGGCAAAGAAGTAGTAGAATACCTGCAGAGATGAAAGTTCTTGTAATTAGGGTCAAAATATCCCAAAAATTCATGGAAAGTAAAGAAAGGCTACTGTTCTGGATAGGGTGAGGTTGAACTTCATGTTATGACTTTGGTAGAAATGACAATAATAATAATAATAATGCGGTTTATAAGTGTTGTATCCAAGCTAATGCCTGCTCACGTGACTTCACACTATTATTACCCATCAGGCCGGATACTCTAGGACCTTCTTAGCTCCCTGGGGAGAATACAGTGTTGCTGCCATTATTATACAGGCACCGATCATTAGCATTCTGACAATATCTTCCACTGCCTATAGCCAGGTACCCATTTTACAGATGGGTGGACTAAGGAATATGTAAATGAAATGCTTTCCCAAGACACATCATGACTGTGGTTAGGAATCAAACCCACAACCTTTAGATCTTGAGTCTAACACCTTACCCATTCGACCATGCAGTTCCATTGCACTGTAACTGGAGTAACATATTTGGCACAGTAAGAAAGACAGACAGAAACAGTGCCCAGTGTAGTAGAAGACAACAGTGCAGTTTGGCAGAGCCAATTACTACCTAGACTAAAAAATAAGAAATTTAGACTCCCAGATTTTTTGTAGCTTATGGTGAGTTCTGTTCTCTGTTTTGTATATTTTCTTTCTCTCTCTCTTGCTCTCTCTCCCTCTCTCTCTCTCTGAGGGAGAATGAAAGTGAACACAGTGTTGTTATTGGCAGAAGGGGACTCTGAGGCACAAAAAAAAGTGGGGAAGGGGCAAATTTTACTTTCTTCCTGGACATTAGGTACCCTTGTTCCACCACTGTGTAGATTAGCTGCTTGTTGGGTAACAGACAAGGCAGTACACCCCTTCACAGAGTGAACCAGGAGAGGGAAACAAAGAGCAAGGGTAAAGAACAGGTAAGGAATGTGATGGGACATGTACTTGAGATAAGATCATTCTAGCTCTAGTAGTGCGATGCATCTCGGGTCTAGGATCCAGCTGGCTGCATGATCGCCTGCATCACAATGTTACGGATAATAACCGTTCCGTGTGTTGCCTGCCTGCTGATTAACTGCACTCAGGCTGCAAAAATTTGATTGCCGTCTCAAACAGTTAGTTCTGGCATGCATTTTATTCTACCAGATCCAGTACAGTGGAGATAAGGTGAAAACTGGTTCTACCATAGTGTCATAAGGGATAATAGAACTGTTGAGAGAAATGACCAACTCACAAACATGACACCACCGTAGGTCACAATGGATGGCCCAATGTTGATGAGAGTCTGCAGGATGACTTTAAATCTGAAAGAAAATTGTATAATCATAAAATCTGAGACCATTTACTGTTAGACCTTACTGAATACTATTCATATCCTCAGCTTTTGAATAATACCTAATATCAAATGAGCATGACAAACACAATGTATTTCCAGACCTGAAGATAAAATGGTATAACAATTTCAGTTCATTTTTAATTTCATTTACTTTTTACTTTCAGGTCTGCTTCAAAAGACTTTGGTTTATTTGGTTACACATGAAAAGTTTGACAATGGAAAATAGTTTCAGGTCATTTTGCTGAAAATAGTTATTCTCAGGTGACTGATGCTTTTGTTTACCTCATCATAATACAGTAGAACCTTGATATAAAGTAAACCATTAGTGCACTGAAAAAGTATACTTGTTATTCAGGTATGCTTCATATCAAGGTTCATCTGAACACTGGAATGATAGAATGATAATTAATGGGTACATGTGAAAATCATACTTAATAACAAGGTTAACCTATTAAATGAGAACTTGATATTGAGATTCCACTATATCTATCTTTGAATATGGATGGCAATGTATCTTTACCTGCGAATACTTCCAAATATCTTGATCAGCCTCATCACTCTCAGTACCAGAAGGATGTCCAAAATGCTGGTCTCATTGTCATTAGCTGAAAATGAATGATAACTCTAGAATCATAGTAAGAAGAGGTTAATATGTCAGATTCTAGCATTGGGAAAAGAAACTACTGGAGAAATGGAAGCACCACAAGTCGTGACCTACAGTGACTGTGGAACAAGAGCGTGTTATGAAATGACATCGTGCTGATGGCCTCTACTGATCAGTGCATATTCCAACTATTTCTTCCTGTTTGAAGCTTCCTTATCCTGAGAATACAGTGCATAATGGATCACAGATCTGTCTTCATGTAAAGACTAAATGTATTAATAAAATGATTTCAAACTGACCAAAAGATTAGGCTTAGCTCAGCTGTGCTCCTAGGTCTCAAAATCTGCTTAAGATACCAGATGTCAGTGCAGTATTCTGATTACAGACTTTTATGGCTTCTAAGGAGCAAGCTTATTCCTCTCATATTACAGACTTTGCTGGCTTCTAAGGAGCAAACTTATTCCTCTCACTAAAGAGACTATTTTACATTTACAATAATGGGAACTGCTTGATGACTATGAAAGACTCACCATGGACTTTCTCTAAAGTGCTTAATCAGTTTTGTACAAGCCAATCGTACTTAAGCAAAAAAATCCTTACAAGGCAGTAGGATTCATACGATCAAGCCACTGCTTCCTGCTGTAGCGAGTGTCATATAAATTTGACACTTCCAGCCCAACCAGGAAATGAAAGCAATGTCCAGATAGTCAAGCATCAAAGTGGTGAATTAGTGACTTCATAAGGAGGCAGTAACAGCACATAACTGGTTAGCATGGTCAGACTCACCTGGACTTGGTACTGCTTTCCTCAGGCTAAGCTTCTAATCAGACCAAAATCTTACACTTTCTGAACAGTTACAGCTTCATATTCATGAAATAAGTTTGCAAGAGTTTGGGGGTTACACACGAGTCAAATCAAGAGGAGAGGCAACATGGAATGGAAAGGAAGGTATATAATCAAAGATGAAGGGGCACCTTTAGCACCTACCCCTTAAGGCCCTTAAGACGATTGCTGTAGAGGACTGAGCTCCTATGGGTTTGCCCAGAATGCAAGGATGTCGGTTGCACTAAACAGCGGCCAGTAATTTATGAAATGGAAAAGTATCCCCCTGAGATTAGAAGCAGTAGGAAAGCATGCTACCAACATAATAATAATAATAATGCGATTTATAAGTCGCATATCCAGGCTAATGCCTGCTCACACGATTTTACGCTATTATCACTCCGGCAGGCCTGATTACTCTTGGACTTTTTCAACTCCCTGGGGAGCACACAGTGTTGCTGCCATTTATAGATGCATACTGACAATATCTTTCACTGCCTATAGCCAGTTACCCATTTTACAGACGGGTAGACTCAGGAAAATAGGAAAAAACTGCTTTCCCAAGGCACCTATAACATGATCGTGACGGGAATTGAACCCACGTCCTTTAGATCCTGAGTCCAATACCGCACCCATTTGGCAGCAACATCAAAATGCACAGGTGACAACAAAAGACACAGACAGTGTGGAACAACATGTAGGTCATACTCACATCCTCCCAAACTCTTCTCAACAATGGAAGCTATCAGGGCAGCACCAATCACTAAGAAATCAAATCTGTAACAACATTTAACAAACAAATTTCGTATAAACTAAATGCCAGATAATATGAAGAGGTTAAAGCGAAAGAACTTGGCTGAGTAAAATGACTACAGCCACTGACTTCTATAATGAAGGGTTCAGGACACTTTCTTTGCACTGATCTTCCGCATGAGGGCACAGTGATCACAGAGGTAAGAAGAATGAGAGAAAGACTTGCTAAATGGAAACTGTAGGAGATGGGAAGGGAAAGAGAGAAAGGGAAAGATAAACCAGCAGAAACTCAAACACAGTAAAGAACAGAAAATGTAAATGATGCAATTAAAATTTAGCTTCATGAGATAATGCTATGCCTAAACGTGGACATGCGCGTCAAAAATAATTTTCTGTTTCCAGTACTTTTTCTCTTTGACAATTATCTATGGTGCATGCCGAGACAATTGGTGAAGAAAGAGCTGGAGTGATCGGGATTTGCCCTTGCATCTAGAGTTATTCCCCTTCCCCAAACAGCTGTGGCTCATGGCAAAAATGATGATATCACTGAAGTTCCAGCAACTAAAGACATCTCTTTTTGACAACGTAATTGTCAGCTTTCAATTACGGTTTCAGTCATTCAGATTCAAAAGTGAAATTTGACCATGTAAGCCAGGTAAAGTATTCTGCATTTTTATTCTCTCAGCATGATTTTGTTTGACACAGCTGCCGTTTACGGTGGAATTGAAAGATCCGTACTGACGCGTCATCACCCGTCCTCAGAGCACTGGCAAGACAGCTTGGCCAAGCAGGTAGAACGTATCTGACATAAGCTTATGGCCGCCACGTGTGCAGTGGGTTTAATAATGTGGACTTTGCAGAATGTAACTCTGTAGGTTGGCTGGGGCAGGCAGAGGCATTATATCATATTGACAGACACTTGAAAGACTGTTTTACGGGAATAACAGGGTGTTGTATGAGTTAACATGGTCTGTAGGATGATGCAATTTTCCTTTAAAGGGAGTGGCCAAGAATGAGCAAAAGCAAGAAATGGATGAATGATTGATAGATATGGAACATGAAGTGGTGGTAAGACAATGATGGTGGGTAAGACATCAATATGCAAGATTTGAGATTTGGCTTCATTGTAGGCCTTTTTGTGGCTATTCACAACAACACACTTCCATAAATCATACTCTGAATTCCTATACAGAAACCAAAACACTTCATACTCTGTTGCATTCTGCTCTGATCCAATTTTACTTGATCCCAGCCACTGCTCTGTAAAGCTCCTTTACACAAGTACACATATCGTCCTATTTTTCGCATAGTGACGAAAGAGCGAAATCGTGATTTTTCAGGAGAACAGTTTAAAGATGTTCGTTTGTTCAAAGGCATTAAGAATTTTTCTTATTCGACACTTAATATCTCGAAAACTATAAATAGCAGCACACAGCGCTTCTCTGAAATTATAGAGGTATCGAGATTGTGTAGTTTTCTGCAAAAAAAACGGAAACCAAAAATTTCGGTATTCGTCACTTTGCGAAAAATGTGACGATATACCCACATTATATTACAGCAGTCCTGAAATCTTTTATGCGTAAGTCACATTGCAGCTGGGCAGGGTAAAGTAATGTGAGCATAAACTGATAATCAAGCTTCTACAAATAATCTGGAAAGTATGTCAGTTAAGATTTTTCATAATCACTTTGAAAGATGAGTTTTATGTAAGAAAGGCCAAATTACATGTAACACTCAAAACTTCTTATCTCTGCCAGACTAGAACCCGAATCCCTCAGGTTATAAGATGAGTGTACTATACAGTTACACAAAGGAGACAGTGAGTTCATAGTGATTTAATCCTAATATTCCTACCACCTAAATACTGATTCCTAACTTCCATGAGTTTTATGTAAGAAAGGCCAAATTACATGCAACACTCAAAACTTCTTATCTCTGCCAGACTAGAGCCCGAATCCCTCAGGTTGTAAGATGAGTGCACTATACAGTTACACCGTAAAGACAGTGTGTTCATAGTGATTTAATCCTAATGTTCCTACAACCTAAATACTGATTCCTAACTTCCATGAGTAAACCTAGGCTGCATTTCTTTGGTTCCTATGATGTCACAACAGGAGCTACCCCTATATTCTGTGAGCAGCTCTTAGCAAAGGAATTAAACGTTTGTAGGTGCATGCCAGTCACAGTGCAGAAGGGTGCACATCTCCCGAAGGTTGTTAGAAATGTGACATTTTTTGCCATCACTAGAACAAACAGCTTGGCAACATGGCAGCATCCATCTATGGTTTCAAGTTTGTTAAAGGAACATCCTATCAGCAGCCTTGTGTATGCCAATGAATAAGGCAAACATATAAGTATAGCAAACAGAACACAAAAGTCAGTGCATTATTTTCTTGCATTTCTGCATAAGCTGCAGCCATCTTGGCTTGCCTAGAGACTGATATTTCCTTTGCTAAGGACAGCCTCTTTCATAACATTGCAGGGACCAAACAAACACAGCTCTAGTATTGATCCACAACCCTCTCACACTTACACATTCCAGAACCGCTGGAAGAACTCTCTCCCTCCAAAGACATATAGTTTACAGAGGATCTCAATAGTAAATATTGAGAGGAAGAACCAATCAGCATCATCCAGATCAATGGCAATGAACACAGCATTGATGATGATGAGGAAGTCAAACAAGTATCGGAACACTCTGAGAAACAAAATGCAGACAGTGTTTTTCTTAATAAACATCTAAACTGTTACAAGTTATTTTAAAAATTGTCAGAGGATTTATTTTCTTGTTAAATTATTTTTATGAGAAAGGCCAAAAATATCCTGACACTATAATTTTTGGTCCCCTTCCTTGCCCAGAAGCAGAACTAGTCTTCCCAGTTTGTGTTTCAAAAATACTGTCTGTTTACACTACAAGAGCTGTGGATTCACAGCCATTTAATTGCCACATATTAAGATCCTTACCCTTTCCTATCCTCTGAGAGTGAGCTAGCATTCAAATGCATGGATCCTAACACTTTCCAACAGCTTATATAAAAATAAAACTGTATTTATTCTTGCTGAAATCATATGGTGCTATCAGTTTAAGAAAGAATATTCTTGTTAGCTCCATACTTGTGTCTCACTAAACGCTTGAAATATTCGCTGGCACGATGGTTGTAAATCTTTGGCAAATACTTCTCTAGGATTGTCAGTCTGTCCTTGACCTCTGTGAGCTGGACATGAAGGAGATCAGAGAGGTGCATGAAGTCCTTCTTGTCTGAAAGGAGAAGAAATAATAATAAAGATTAACCCTGCATCAAATTTAACAGGTTTGTTTTTATATCCAGCACCTGACCATCTCAATAAGCTAGGTAGGCAAAAATGTGTGTAATCAGAGTTGTTTGTCGGGGTAAGGGGGGAAGGGGTGATCTTCAAATCTGTAAACATACATTTTCTTGAATGACCTAATTTCTGGCATAGTAGAGGTATATATACATGTATGTTCTTCAACTTGACAATATTTCTGCTTCATTTCATATTATGGAGCATTTAAGACCTTCTGATCTGAAATAATTTCAGTCCATGTCCGTAAATGAGTTGTTTGTTGGGGTAAGGGGTAATCTCCAAATCTGTAAACATGAATTTTCTTGAATGACCTAATTTCTGGTATAGTAGAGGTATATATATTCTTCAACTTGACAATATTTCTGCTTCATTTCATATTATGGAGCATTTAAGACCTGCGGATCTGAGACAATTTCAGTCCATGTCCCTAAATGTTTTACCAGGTCCAGGCACACAGCGGCACCCTCAAGTGTATGATAGTGCACTGATAGGAGATGATAGTGCACTGATAGGAGATGATAGTGCACTGATAGGAGATGACAGTGCACTGATAGGAGATGATAGTGCACTGATAGGAGATGACAGTGCACTGATAGGAGATAATAGTGCACTGATAGGAGCATAGCAAACTACAAGGTACATCCAAGATCTCAGCATCACACACCATCACAACACAATAACATACAAAATAATCAAACAGAACATGAAACACTGCATCTAAGTATAACATGCTTCTGCCCAGCACATCATACTTCAAAAGAGCCCATTACATTACAATGATTTCACACATTTTACAGTACAGCAGCAAGCAACACCACAGTATAACTTATGACACCAGGCTATGGAGTAATTATATCTTCAACAAACTGTACTGCAGCATACCACATCAAATTCCAAGCACATCACACCACACAACACCACATCACACCACACATCACACCACACCACACCATGCCACACCACATCACACAACACCACACCACACCACACCACACCACACACCACACCACACCACACCACACCAAATCACACCACACAGCACACCACAACACAATACACCACCTTACCCAACACATTCTTGTTGTCACTGTCCAGAATTTTCATCAACAGATCTGTGTGTGTAGCCGACTTCCCTGGTAAGAGCACGCCCATGAGTTGCCTCCAGCGAGAATGTGGTATGACCTCATCATTATCTCTTGTGACCTTCAACAAATCAAAAGCCCTGGCCAGACGTTGGCGCTTCAAGAACACAGCAGCTTTGATTTCATTCTGCATCATGAGTTACAAGCAAAGATAAATAAATGGGTGTTATAATGCATAAATTTAAAATTTACAACATTTAAATGCATGAAAATATCTTGAAGCAACAGACTGGTACCCATCAATTAATTAAGCTAAACTTAACCACAACATCAGCACCATTGTGATGTACCGGGCTGAACTCGGGCACCCAAGCGTGCCCACTGACTAGGACGACGCGCTGTTAGGATCCAATTTCATGATGACAGTTTAATGGTGACGTGTTAGGGTCCGGTAGCCGATAGACAAAGTGGGTTAGGGATAGCACCTTGACAGCGTTAGACGCAAACTTAATCTTGTGGTCCCAGGAAAGGTAGCGTCCATCCGTTGTTTTGAAAGTTAGTACCGAGGAAAATCTACTTAAATCACCTTGGCATCGACATATCAGAAGTTACGACTAGCGTGGGTAGAACATGTGCGTGATTATTCAATTTGGTATAAAAATGAGAGGGAATCATGTTAGATCAGATCAGCCATCCTGAATCGCCAAGAGAAGAACTCCAGATACAGCAGACCAAGCTCCAGCCAGCTTCTGTGTTCAGCAGTGTCATAAATGCCAGTTTAGCCCTTGTGCAAGAAGTTTAAGAATTGTTAACCCAAAAGGGTGCCAGAGTTAAGCAAAGGAGCAAAGTGTAGTGCTGTGCCTGTGTGAATTCTTGGACTGAGTGACGAAGCTGATTGGGGGAACGACACCTTTTTGCCTGTGCCGACTTTAGCTGAGAACCATTTGCCAGCCATCCCTGAAGGTAATTAGCTGAGATAGTTCTGCCTAGGAGGGAAACTAGTGACCTGGAGTTCAAGGGAGGCCGACGTAGACGAGGAGCTCAGAGTCATTTGCAACCAAGATATAGTAGACCGCCTTAACCATAGACAAAGATATGTATTGATGAATCTATGTACTCATGTTTTGATATTATTGTGATTCACATGCGTGTAAATCATCTCATTTCATCGTCATCGTCCATCCTACATCACATTATCATTTTCTCACCTTTATCATCTACAATAATATCTATTTCATCATTATATGAGAGTTAGTAGTTGATTGAGTTATTTACTGTATAGTTTCTGTGTGTGGAGTGTCAGACTGGATCGCTAGGAGACATCCTCTAGGAGGGCCATACTGAGTGTGGTATAAAGGGGGTGGTACCCGAGGGAACATAAAACACGGGAAGTCAGTACCCTGTGTGGAAGACGACCCCGTGACAACCATCATCACTGTAACTGTGGTGACCATCTGCATCCTTATAATCAGCACTTTCATAAGCCCATACCAGAAGCCATGAGTAGGTGTTCAGATACAAACACAATATTTCAAATGAATAAATGATAATTTAATAACCAAACACAGACAATTGTCTGCAAAAAGCATATGTGCAGTTTTCAAAAATGCAAAATATTACCACTATCTTCACTATTATCACCATCACAACAGTGAGCATGAAATGTTTAAAATCTTGATCACCTCACTACCTCCCAGTTATCTAGCTAAGAAACTTATTCATAGACAGGATGAAACCAACCTTGAGATTTTTCTTGTAGTTGTTGTAGATAGTAGCCAGCACAATGCTCATAAAAATGTACAGGCAGAGGATGAGGTAGACCACAAAGAATATGGCAAACCAGCGACTGCTGTCATAGGCAGGCATCCTAAGAACAATGGTGAAATTAAATTAGGAGTTTTATGCCTAGTGGACACTGCCATGGTTTTCTTTCTGTCTATTTTAATGTTCATGAGTTCTGAATTTCCAGATAACTCTTCTAAATGTCCATTCTTTAAGTCAGTATCTGGGCTCCATGGGAGGACTACAGTTTCTTTCTTTGTTTTTTGCACAATTGTGTTTAGAGATGAGGACTGAACCCCCACTGGACTGTCTGTCAAATGAGGGTGCCATTTAACCATCATGAAAAACTTACCACTAATGGGATTGGAACCCAGGATCTTTCACATCATGAGGCAAGCACTCTCCTCTTGGCGACCATGCCCAGGACTTCTAAAAGCTAGCTCATGTTAAAGATTATAAACAGCAAGATCAAGCTCACATTTATGTATCCCCTTAAGGGATACAGAACAATGCAACACCACCTGGCATCACTTACATGACATCTGGGTTGTTGGCAGTGGTGACCAGAACATAAAGATCCCAAACAGCGTCAAAGTAATTTGTGAAGTAGTCTTCACCATTTGGATATTTCAGATTTCTGAAAATTATAACATGAAATACAAGCATCATTTCATAGGACAACCTAGTGTAATCTGCCTGGCTGTTAAGGTCTTTCTGTTACTCTAAACTGTGAGGTTGGAGAGTTCTGAAAATTCATTACTAGGCTGAGGATCAGTTCATAAACTATGATTCATGTAAAAATGTAGGTGTGTTTAGCTTAAACAAAAAACTGATGGCACTGACTGTTGAAATGTCTACTCATAATGACCTTTATTTTTTTTTTCCAAGAAGACTTACGCTTCCCATGATGATTTCTTCAAATATTCAAACTGATTACACTTCTTGGCATAATGAATTTTGTTTACACATACTTCCTAGAATAGCAACATTTTCAGTCATATGACAAATGTGGAGGAAAGCTTCTTTTCATACATACGACTTCACCCTGAAGAGATAATTATGGTTTTTTATTAATGCACAAATAAAATGCATATAGTGATAACATCATTTTCTAATGTTTGATTCAAATTGGTGAAGTTAATGAGTGTTTGTTTTTCTTTCCTCTGAATTGTTCCCAGGTTATATCAAAACCTGGTACATGTTGAACCTCCACCCTGTGTACCCAGTGATGTTTGAGTGCATTATTCCTGGACAGTCTTTATTAAATTACGTGTATTTAACAGAACAAGGTCTAAATCATGCACTGAGAAATTCAAGATTTTTACGTTCTCCTGTAAACTTTAAAAATTGTGCATTACAGTGTGTCTGCACCGTAGCAAAAACTTAGTCTTCATAGGCAGAATATTGTATGTATGAAAGGGATTCCATTGTTGATTTCACCTCTCACCTTTTGTAGAACAGTTTGAGCCCTAGCAGTCCAAACATAAAGACACTAATCAGGAACAGGATAAGGACATTCATAATATCTGGCACTGTCCTTCTGATGTTTCGGAATGCTCGACGAATCTGAATGATAAAAGAAAAAAAAAAAATCCTCCAGCATGAAGCAGGGTTGAGGTAAACTTCTGCAAATAAAAAGAACAAAATATTAAATAAAAATTTACATTACTGAGGAAAATTGTATGATTTCCTGCATGATCTTGCGATGAAGGCCAATTTCAGTCAGACATTTTACACAGAACAACCAGATTGGGCAGGGCTGCCATGCGGTTTGTGACCATCACATTCGAAGCTGTGGGTTTGGCTCTGAGTCAGGCAGTTTACATTGCTGTGTCCTTGGGAAAAAATACTTTACTCCCAAACCTCACTCCATTTAGATATAAATGAGCACCTCTGCTTTTTGAGCTGAAGGACAGGACACTGCATCATGGTGACTAACCATGATTTTGTTATGTATTTCATTGTAACATTGTACGGTAATTTATGATGTTTACCATTTCATGTTTATGGGTTATGGATGAGATGTATACATGTATATGCCATTTGTAAAACAATTTCCAGCAGAGTAAGTATAGTCCAATTTACAATTTAAATCTGAGCCATTGAAGATTTTCTATGCTTTCAGGTGTACATTAGTTATGGAGCTGGACTGCAGATCAAAAGGCTGTGGGTTCAGACAGCCACAGAGAAAGACACATTTGTTAATCTCTGTATAAGGATGCCAACAGTTGAAGTAGACCATATTTGAATAATTATAATTAGCATAAATGCTGTTTTTCCATAATATGGAAAAGCTGTAAATTGAAAACATTTCATATACATTTTCCTTTGTGCAGAAGCGAAAATTATTTAAAGTGGCATTAACATGGTAAAGTCCTTGGGTGCTGAAAAAAAAACCCAATAAGTTATATGGCCTGATGGGGAATAATAATGTGAAATCAAATTAGTTAGTATTGTCTGGATACAAGGCTAACAGAATGCCTTGCTATCATTACTTTGTTACAAGTTATGTTTGAGGGATGTGTTTCTTGGCTAAATATAACACCCCCCCCCCCAACCAAAAAAAAAAAAAACCAAAAAAAAAAAAAGTGTCCATGTGATGCAACATTTGGTAAAATCACATTCCCATCATCAACTTTTTTTGGGGGGTGTGTGTTCGTCCACTGTCCACTATTGAGTACGGCAGATGTCATTTTATAATCCTTCCAATAATATCTGGCAAAATATCTTGAGATACTAGTTATAAATCACTGAGTATCTGCTCTGAATCATTCATTGATGTCCATGACTTTGCCGCGCAACAAGCCTGTAAGTTCGTGAGCTAAAGAAAAACGCCCTCAAAGATGGAATACAGGCATGTGTTTCTAACTTTACGATGTGATGTAATATTCCTATAACCCACTTCTAAATTTAGATGCCGGTTAGGCCGATGAGCTACCTCGCCTCCAGTCTCATTTACATTTTTCAAGAGTTGTCTTATGAAGCTTCATAGTAATCTGCCCTTTGATTCATTTGCAACTCTGTCACCGACATACAAAAACATGGTGAGTGATATAACATCATTTAGCTAAAATGTTTGGCTTTACAGCCTCATTTAGGGAAGGAAATTATTATTTTTGCATAAATGAAGCAGTGCCCTGAATGCAAAAAAAGGGAGATAACAATGTGAGTCAGGGAATGGGAATTCCCAAAGAACTTAGACTAGCTAGACATTCGCAACAAGTAATGGAATTGGAGATGTAATGTAAACATTTCTCTGAAGAGGGTCTGATTGCATGAATGCAAACTTCAACGAGTTGCAGAAAATATTAACTATCGATGCAGATATAAGAACGGTGCTTTCCCGAGTGTTGCTTGTCCCTTATGTATTTCATTGAGTAGTATCGTATCATACCCTTCAAGCTTAGATTCTAGATCTAGGCCTACTCTCAACTGGTGATGGGAGCGTGCACATTCTTTTTATAGTAGACTAGTTAGATATAAATCTATTAGGTCTATATAGTCTATAGACTACTTGATCCAGATGTATTTGTCAGCTGACAGTTTGGTAAACAGGGGAGATATAACAGAAAGTGAGGTGAAAGCGTGGAGTTGAGAGCTCATAATCTTTCTCTTTTCATCTTCTCATTTACAGTGCTATTTTTGTTAATATTTGAAAGCTAAATGATGATGATGCTGTAGATTTTATTTTTATTTTGTTGTGCTGTTCTTGGCTCTGTAGTGATAACCAGCAGAAAACATCCCACAAATTTATTCATGGTTATTGGGAACTTCGGCTGTTAGAATAAATGTGATTTTGGAATGGTTAGACTAACAGAAATTTGTAATTAACTAAACCTGGTTGTCTAGCTTTGCTAATGTAAGTCAATTGTTCCAAACAAGGAATAATTATATTGTATGCCCATTAATTTCACTGTGTTGTGATGAATTTCAGCATTTACAGCACTTTCAGGAGACGAAAGTAATGTGAATATTGTAAAAATCAGCAATTCTTTCACAAGTCATTTTCAATATACTGGTCTATATATATTTCTCACCAACACATTCAGAAAATCAGTGACAGTAATGTACCATCAAAGAAAGCTATTTCAAGTTATTTATACACATATTTCATTTTCTTATTTTTCCCGTTCCCAGATGGATTCTAATTGAACAGACTGCTGAAAGAATGAAATGGATACCAAGCATGTATGAATCCAAACTAAAGAGGTAACAGAAAAGAGAAAGGCAATCAGCTGCCATTTCCACAACTGATCAAGTCCAGAGTTGCATTGGCGAATTGGTGTCAAAAACTGTGACTTCCATAGCTGCAAGCATGGCACTGGATTCATCACAGAAGCTACAAAGCAACTCTGGACAGCCACCCCACTTTTTGTACAATGACAGCAGAGATGACCCAGGTGTAGCAATGGCTGGGTTCAGTACTTGCTCAGCGCACATTAGTATAGGAACAAGAGATGAATCTTCAAGAGTTCATGGATTATTATCATGTCCAGCAATACTTGCCCTTGAACCAAGTCACAGTGCTGAGTCCATAGATAAAGCAGATCCCTACTTACTGGATAAAATGCCACGGAACAGCAAATGTAATGAAAGCTTGTGGATGAGAAATAAAAGGAAAATGCTAAGGAATAGTGGTCAAGCCTATATAACAGCAAGAGGCAAAGAAATGCCAGCACGAAGCATGGAAAGAGGATGTGGAAGTGACTGTATGTGGAAATGTCATGGTCACTTTTCTGAGGAAGACAGACATTATATTTTTGAAGATTTCTGGGCATTGCAGAACATAGAACTCCAAAGACAGTTCATAGTGAATTGTGTGAAGAAAATCCGGAAGAAAAGATCATACAGGAGAGATAATGGAGATTCACGCCGATTAAACACATTCCAGTATTCATTTTTTAAATCGGGTATGGAAGTTCGAACATGCAAAAAATTCTTCCTTGCTACGCTAGGAATTAAACAAGACATAGTGTTTGGTGCAATAAAAAAGCTGACTGAATCAGGCATGATTGCAAGTGATGGCAGAGGCAAACACAGTAAACACAAAGCTGTTGATGAAAACATTCTGTCAGACCAGGAGGCACATACTAGAAACTATCCTAGCATATCGTCTCTCTCTGAACAGCAGACAATGAACGGACAGCATCTTGAGCCAAGTATATCATGTGCAACCACCTATAGAGTATACACAGAGAAATTTAAAGCCGGTGGATTTTCTACACATGACTGGGAAACAGCAACTGAAGAACCTTTGGGAATTCATGGATTATCACCAGATCCTTTAATACCTAATCCTACGACTAATCGAAGCACTGAATCTGTAGAGAAAGTAGGTTCTGAGTCATTGGAGAAAAGACCACGTAAAAGACAGGTTAATGAAAGCTCATGGAAGAAAAATAAGAGGAAAATGCTCAGAAACAGTGGTCAAGCCTACACAACAGTGAGAGGTAAAGAAATGCCAGCACGAAGGATGGAAAATGGATGTGGAACCAACTGCACATGGAAGTGTCACAGCCATTTTTCTGAAGAGGAAAGAAACATTATTTTTGATGATTTCTGGTCACTGCAGGACGTCGATATTCAAAGGCAGTTCCTAGTAAATCATGTAAAAAAAATGCCCAAGAAAAGATCGTACACGTATAACAGAGAGTCACGCCGAGCAAACACTTTTAAGTATTCATTTTTCAAGCCTGGAGTGGAAGTTCAGACATGTAAAAAGTTTTTCCTTGCCACATTAGGCATTAAACAAGACATGGTGTTTGGTGCTATCAAAAAGATGACTGATTTGGGCACAGTTACAACTGATGGCAGAGGCAAACACTGTAAGCATAAAACAGTTGATGAAAATATTCTGTCAGATATAAAGGAACATATTGAAAGTTTTCAAAGTATTTGGTCACATGACTCTCATACTACTCAAGAGACAACAGACAGACAGTCCCGTAACTCAGGTTTGTCACTTAAAACCATGTACAAATTGTATGCAGAGAAGTGCAATGTTGGTGGAGTTCCCTGTGCCAAAGAATCAACGTATAAACATATTTTCTATAGAGATTACAAAAAGATCTTTCTTGACCAATCAAAGAAGGATAAATTTGATGATTGCCAATCTCCTGGACACCAAACTGACCCAAGTACTGAAGACATAAAACCAAACATGAAGCTTGTTTTTGATGACAGGACGTTACAAGAAACTATAACTTACGTATGAGGGTGGCCAAAGAAACAAAATACAGGATTCCATAATACAGTCGACTCCACTTAATCGCCCATCCTCGGGATCACGGAAAAAGTGGGCGATTAAGTGGAGGGGCGATTAAGCGGAGAAGGTAATTTCGGCCATATTTTTGGTCGATGGAGTTAAATTTCTTTGATGTCGTGGTTTGGTATCATGCATTGACACCTTCTCGTCACCAGACTGAGGAGAAACTCGAGTTTGACGGTGTTGTAGCGCAAAATACTTTTGATCTCCGCGGTCTCTCTCATTGGCCACCTCGCAGTAGCCCAGCAAACAATAAGGAGTAGGATGGCATGGTCGGGACAAACCGTTCATCCACATGACACGTTCTCTGATCTTACCGAAATCCACCAGACAGGCACAATCAATGCGTGGGGGGAGGAGACTATACGGCTTTCGGCGCATTAGCATTATCGGACCGGCGAAGGCGGTGATGCGTAATATGGGACTAAGGGGGACAAGGGGAGGGGGAGGTGGAGAGGAAAGGCTTATCACACCTATTTCGGGGTGGCAGCTGGCACTCAGTCAACCGGTCTGCCATCCGATGCGCAGGTAAACCGTCTGTGTACATTATTTGATTGTCAACTGTAACCCTTCAACCTTTGAATTCATGGACGCTGAAGATTGGTCGATTATCTGGAGTGAGAGGTGATTATCCAGTGACTTTTATATAGAAAAAAATTCGGTTCCCTGGGAAACGAGGCGATTAAGCGGAAAAGGAGTTTAAGCGGAGGGCGATTAAGTGGAGTCGACTGTATTATTAGCTGTCCGTTTTAATTTGCAGGGTTTTGTTGTTTTTTTTTGCATGTAGTGCTCCTTTTGTCAAACATCCATTTTTTACACAGAAGCAGAAACTCCTGTTGTTTACTGTCTTCTGTAATTTGGCTATATCTACCATTTTCTGTCTCAGTGTTTTGTTCAGTTTATATGAGTTAGGGGAGACATTCCACCCTTACCATAACTTTGAGAAGGTAATTGTACATTTTTTTAAGGGAATTTCAAGTTTTTCACAGGTATTGCACACTGTGGAATGCAGGAAAGAATAGGAGATCACCATGCATTTGCTGTCTGTTGTTTTTTTTTTTGGGACAGGGGCAGCAGATCTGAAATTTAAGGGAAGGCTGCATCGTCCTACAGACCATATTAAATCATACAGTACTCTTTTATTCCAATAAAACGGTCTTTCAGGCATCTGTCATAATGATATAATGCCTCTGCTGGCCCAAGACAACATTATCCAAAGTCCGAACTGTTACACCCACTGTGCACGTGGCAGCCATAAGCTTACATCAAATACGTTCTAGCCACATGGCCAAGCTGTCTGCCCAGTGCTCCGTGGATGAGTGATAGCATGCTGGTATGAATGTTTTAATTTGTCTGTGAACAGTAGATATCAAACAAAATCATGCTGAGGCAATAAAAATGCAGAATACTATTTCTGTCTTACACTATCAAACTTTATGTTTGAATTTGGATGACCAGAATCTTTATTAAAAGCTAAATAATACATTGTCAGATAGAGGTGTCTGTAACTGCTGGAACTAAAGTGACATCATCGTTTTTGCAACAAGCCTCTGCTGATCGGGGAAGGGGAATAATTCTGGACGCAAGGGCCAAACCCGGTAACTCTAGCTCTCCTTATTGTGTCATATTACATACGCGCACAGCAACAGAACGATGCTCTTTCTTCGCAAAATTGACTCGGTGTGCACTATAGATTATTTTCAGAGAGAAAAAGTATTGAAAAACGGAAAATTATTTTTGATGTGCGTGTCCTCCTTTAAGGGGCAAATCACACAATCTTTAGTAAACACTGCTGTCTCATTGTCAGCAAGCAGTATCAGCATAGGATGCAAACCAGCATTTCATGCACACCACAGGTCATAGAAACTCCTTCCCAAGGAGGCACTAATGATGACCATTTGATTTTCTGACAATTGCACCAACCAAAACAGAAATTTGTGGCAACAGTGCTGTGGTTTGAAAAAAAAATGCAAAATTGATTTAAAAAATGGAGAACTTCTTTTTCAAAAGGGGTCATATTAATTAAGAATAAAAATTATTCAGCTCACCCTGCTACACCTCTTGTTGCCAAGAATACTGTATTTTTCAGCTGCTTTAGTAATAGGCAACTTCAGAAAAGCTGACTTTGTATTTGTTTGGATGTCACTCAAGCATTTTATTATATATGCTCTCATAGACTATACAATACAATATCATGATACAAACTGATAATAATAAAAGGTGCTTGTGACACAGAAATACTGTAATTATTCCAGGGACAAAAGACAAGACAATCCAAAGATAAGTTCATATGATTGCCATGTAATAGAATGGTTGTATTATGACAATTTTACTGGCTAGCTACTGAGCTCACTATATGCCTTCAGGGACTATTAAACATTTCATATCTCTTAGGACTCCTACTGAACTTTGTTCACTCTGTTTTTGTCTCTTGGTCTAGTCTATTTAAGTCAAATGAGATGAGGCAGATATACATTCACAAAGCTTGTGTGAGCAACTGGAAAGAGGGTCAGGGTCATAGGTGAACACTAGGCTTATGCATGCTAAACAGAGAGTAATGTTCAGGCAGTTAGGGCAATTTGTTGGGCTGAGAACAAGGTTCTGGGAACTCCATTACTCAGAAGAGTTAGAAATGGTGACTGGCTGCCAATCCTGTATACCTTGTGTTCACCCATGCCATTGACATGTAGAAAATCATGGTTCATTTACACCATTTCATGACTGTTGCATTGCTGCTGAACTCCTGAGATCTATTTAATTATTTTATGACCATGGTTTGACACAGTTGTATATGCAGAGTTTGATGTTGACAATTTCTTGCTATGTAAAGGACTGGCATCATTGAAAGCTATTAAACAAAAAAGTGCATGTGTGTTTTGGATTCTGTGTGGTGACATAATCATATAAATAATAGATCACTGTCATTATTTTGTTAAGCTCTACATCTTTATATGGTCGATAAACAAGAAAAACTTATAAATTACAGCATGGTGCGTCCCCTCCACCCATGTTAAGCTAGCCATTTGATTCCTCTCATTGCTCTTGTCTCCTTCAAGAACAAAAGTTATCGACGTCCTTGGTAAATGTGATTCAACAATAACCTACCTAGTTTTGCAGGTGATCAAGATGTATGGCAAATGCGAATAATTCAGGTTTATTTTTACTCACATTTTTTTAGTTTCTAATAATTTTTTTTGGAAGTTCTGGCACTTTTATCAAATCTGGTTAGCATTATTTTAATGAAATGTCTCACAGAAATTTTGCATCACGCAATCACACAAATAATCTGCAGACAACGTCGTCATACAAATTTCCAAAGGAGTTCAAAATCACAACTAATTATTCCTTACCTGCTTCCCATCAGAAAAATTAATGATAAACAAGGGTCTGAAGGGTCGAGACCATCTGACTAAATGTGCATCTGGTGCAAGGCTTTGCCAGATGAGGTAGCAGATCATGTCAAGTACTGTAAGCTGGAAAAGAGACAGAATATCTTAATGTGGAAGTAAATTAACATGCCAACCCTTTGGACCAAGCTTTTAAGGATGTGTTATTAGAGTATTATCCCATGTACTATCGATTTAAGTGATATGCTGGTGAGTGAAGGCAAAAATGACAGAAAGAGGGAAAAACAAATTGCTGCTGTGCCAACTTTCCTAATCCTTGTCCATTGATGGTATGGCACATAAAGGTTATTTTATATTTGCATTGATCAACGGTGATAACAATATCCCTGGCTACATGTTACGCGTTAACCAGTCATGGCCATCCAAGCCATTACTTAGAGACAAAGCCATCTGACATTTCTTTGGCTATTTCCCTTTATAAAAAGAGATAACACAAAACTTTTTTAACTTGCAATGATTTGGCAGGTCCCTTTCAATTTCAATGTTAATGGGGCTCTATTGTATTTTTATTTTCATATTTTTTAGATCAAGACTTGTTAGGTTGTATTGTATGGAGGTCCACCAGAATCCCTATCAAAAATAAATCAATCAAAGGTGAATTCTACCAACACAGCATCAATATAAAACATCAGTAATAAGTAATTGAATGAGATTACATGTAACTCATAATTTCATAATCATCAAGAGGATATTCATCATTTGCTTACAATATGATACTCCAGCAATCCAACTTGCTCTACAATAAGCACAGATGACATGAGACACAGCACTTACAATTATCAACCCAATGACAATTAGATTCTTGGCATCTCTGAAGAATACTCTGGTGTACTGGAAGTGCATGGCATGGAGGATGCGAAATCCAAAGTAAGCAAGACAGAATATTTCCAGAATCATTGTGCCCTGCAGAAATTAAGATAATTCGTGTTTTAAGAGCAACAATCAACACATCACACGAACACAAAAATATCATTGTTATAATCTTCATCACTATCATTCCTCTATAGTATCATCTTCAAGACAGTCAGAATTGATGAATTTGTAGATAGATGATCTTAACTGTCCACAAACACATTCAGTTTACCTGCAGCCAGGAGCTGTTGTTTTTTTTTCAAATAATTTTCTGTCAAAACTGCTTATTTCATTATTAACTCCTTTGCTACGTACAACATACATTTACATCTCAATCCTTCCATTCAAACAATGCTTAAACATACATGTACATATACATCCCGAAAGTAGCATTCCCATGTTATATCGAACAAGTCTCTATATTCTGATTTCCTAAATACAGTAATAAACTATTGAATTCCTTCATACATGGTCATATTGTGCTAAAGCACTAGGCACTATAAAATCATAACTCAATACAAATCTATGTACAGCAAGCTAATCAGCTTGTGGTAATTTGGTGACATCAGCACTTTAAAAAAATGGCATAGCAAAAGGCCTAATGAAATGACAAAGAGGTTTTAAGTCCTCCACATGAACAAGTGTATAACTGGACACTCCAGGTGTGTTTATAAATTTGATGTTCCAAACTGAATTCTGATACAAACATGATTAAGTTGATGCCTTTGGTAGTTGGTGTTTGAGCAAGAAAACTATGAATAAAAGCCTTGAACATATACAGACAGATAAGTGATAGTTTCATCTTCCTCATCATCATCAAAGGCATTCATCACCCTTCATTTCACTACAATGTATTTATTTTCAGTTAGTGAAACATTAGAGATCCTGAGTCTTGAAAACAAATCTCAACAGAGGAAAAATATTCAGAGGGAACTTTAACCACTATCCTTCAAGACTTCCTATCATTACCGTGCTTCATAAAAAAGAGACAGGATGTCCAAATTCAAAAAGAAACAAAATTTCACAAAATGCATTATAATGCCACAGCTAACATAATTATTACTGTCATCATCAGCATTATTATCGGTTTTGTTATATCGCTGAAGAAGGTCCACTAAGCCTGAAAATCTAGATCAAAAGCTTTGAGTTTTGAGTTAAATAGGTAATGCTTTGTTCAGTGTGACTTTTTAACTACATATATTACTAATCATCATTATTATTATCATCATCATAATAATACTGAACATTTTCTATTCTTGAAACTGAGAAATAAAAATGAGATGATATCCAGAATTCATGAGCCATATGATCATAGTCACTTGCTCACCCAGAAGGGAACTGATGCATTTGGAACTGCAGGTTTCTCAAAAATGGCAAGTGATAGGTCTAAAGCTATGAAGAAATACAACAGCCATCTCAGATACCATAAGTTGTATGCTTTGTAGGATCTGCAACAGATAATGTTTCAAAGCGGAGAATCCAGTTAGTATCCTGATTGTAGTGTAATTCAAGTTGTATAATTTCCAGATGACATAAACTGAGAGTACCCTTGAACAAACTTATTATAAATGCCTTTTAACAAAAACTAGCAGAAATCCTATACAACAATAAAACATATTATGTTTATTGATATTTAGTAATATTTAGTAATTTAATATTTAGTACAGGATTTGTCACCCAGTGAATCTTCAGTCACACACTCACATGACTTAAGTTCAGCAGATTTATTTTCACTATTTAAAGTCATGAAATGAGAGAGCACTTGTTGCAGAATAATAGTGTGGTATTGTATGATGTGGTTTGATGTGTTGAAGTGTGCTGTGCTGCGATGTGCTCTATTGTGGGGAGGTGTGATGTGTGATTTTTGTTTTCATAAATGCACTGTAATGCTTGGGGTGCTATAGCATAGTGAGATGTCTGATGGTACCGTGTAATTTGGCAGTGTAGCATGGAGTGATGTAATGCTGTGTGATGCATTTTGCTGTGATGTTTGGCAATGTGGAATGGAGTGGGCAGTATATTGTGTGGTGTAGTGTAGCATGGTGGTATGGGGTGATGTGGTGTAGTCTAGTGTCAGCGGAGTTGTGTGCTGTGCATGTGGTGTTGTGAGGTGTGAAGTGGTATGCTGTGGTGCAGTATGGTGTAGTATGGTGTGATATGGCATTATGTAGTGGGAGTGGTGTGCTGTGATGCACTGTGGTGTATTGTGGTATGCTGTGGTGTGCTGTGTTATAGTGTGGTGTGATGTATTGTGAAGTATGGTGGTGTGTGTGATGTGGTGTGGTGTGGTGTAGTGTGATGTGATGTTAAGGGATGTGATGTGATATGATATGGTGTAGTGTGGTGTGGTGTGGTGTGGTGTGGTGTGGTGTGGTGTGGTGTTTTGTGGTGTGGTGTGGTGTGATATGTATGTGGTGTGATGTGGTAGAGTGTCATATACAGTGGTATGGTATGGTCTGGTGTAGTGGGTGTGGTGTAGTATGTGTGGTGTGGGGTGATGGTGTGGGGTGGTGGTGTAGTGTGGTGTGGTGTGGACTGGAGTGGTGGGTATGGTGAACTGTGATGTTGAACATCATGTGATGTGTATTGACAGGCAGGCTATCATACAACAAGCTATGGTGAAGGATGAGTGGTCTGATATCGAGTGGTGTGTTGAAATATAGAGCAAGAATACAATTATATATGTACTGTATATCATGTTTGTGTTATGATATCGAGTGGGATGGGTAATGCAGTACAACATTAGCTATACCGTATTATGTGATATCATTCTGTACTATAATTGATGCTCTCTGTCTCTGGTATGTTACCTAATACTGCCATGACTCGATATCGACTGATGAAATGTAAAAATGTGACATTCAGAATTATATATACATAATCCTAGTATAGATAAAACCCAATGATATTTGACATACCTGACATATTTTGTCCCAAGAATATATTCCATGCTTCTCCCTGCCTTGGCATCAAGAACTAAAGTAGCAGCAAGCAGAAGGGCCTGAAAAAAAACAAGAAACCAATAAAGGCTAATACAGTGGAACTTTGATATTAAATACTCATTTAATAAGAATACCTTGTTATTAAATATGAATTTCTTAAGCACAGATTTAGTATAATTCTATCTTTTCATTATTCAGGTGGACCTTAGAATTAAGTATATCCCAATAATAAGTATACTTTTTCCATACACCAAGACGGCATTTACATTGAAGTTCTACTGTACATAATTAACATGCAAGTTTTATTTTGGTTATGTTACAAATAAGCACTGTCAAACTCTCATGTGGTGTGACACGTGACAGCCCTTGGTTGACAGCCTGTTAATACTGAACATAAGGAGCTATCAAACCATCCTATTAGAGCAAAAATTCATAAAAGGATGTGGAAGTTTTGCCATATCAGCTGGAATTTCACTCTTCCAGTCCTGATATTAAAAGCCCATTTTAACAATGGAGGAAGGGGAAAATGGAGATTGAGATTATGCCTACTAAAAATGGGCTTCCTCTAAAACAGTGTCTATTACAGATGGGTTTCACTGTTTCATCATCACTATCACTATCAGTATCACTTCAGGATCACGTCATTGTCATTGTCCACATCATCTAGCTTTCATCATTATCATCAATTGATCATTATCACAATCTGTAAGTACCATCATCATCATCACTGTCATCATTGCAATATTCAATAATATAGAAAAATGTAAATCTTATACAAAAAAAAAAAAAAATGTTGCCTTCACTTTTGTCATTTCTACAGGTGTCACTGGAAAAAGTATTCAAAATATCAATCTAAGAGTGAAATTAACTATATGTAATTAACTTCTATATATGCAGTGAACCTCAAATACAATGAGCTCAGATTCAACGAGACCTCGCATTCAACGAGAAAAATGAAAATCCCCGTTTTTTCCCCTTATTTGTAATAGTAAATGTACCTCTGATCCAACGAATACAAAAATTAGCAACCTCGGCTCTAACAAGGTCAATGACCTGAAGAAGGCCGTCGCACATCCGTTTCACCCGCAATAAAATTGTCAGCAGCGAGCAACTCCCGAAAGTTTATATATAAGAACTCCGAAAGTTTATATATAAGAATTGCTAACAACAAAAAATAAATCGGTACATGTATCAGCCCGTGATGTTGTCAATGTCATGCCTATGGTGTCTGGAGTCAAGGGTAGCAAGCAGCGATATTTTTGAAGTGCAAAGTTAAGTACCCTTTTAGCTAAAGGTTCTCACTAGAAATAAACCAGTTTTCACATGATTTACAAAGACCTTGCGTTCAACGAGACCTCGGCTTCAACGAGGACTGAAGGTCGGTACCAGCGACCTCGTTAGATCCGGGGTTCACTGTATTCATCATCATCATCATCATCATCATCACTACCACTATTAACAATAATATTGCATTCTTACTTCATCATCCACTTTTGGTTCTTTGTGTCTCTCTTTCGGAGTCTCTTGAATGAATGAAACTGTCTTTTTGGCTTTAGGTGTAGAGATTTCAGGTCCTCCATTGGGTGAAGAATCAGCAGAGGCTGCATTTGGCTCTCTCCCGGTGTTTTGTGTCGTTACCTCTCTGAGTGACACGATGGCAACATTCACTTCTTCCATTCTGGACACTGGCTGAGTAGTTACAGGTGCAAAATAGCGTCCCTTTTTTTCTCAGGGGGAACTTTTTGATGGAGAAGCACAACACAACATCTGTAGGCTATCCTCACCAATCCATTGCTTTGAATTGTTGTGAAAGAAAAGACGTAAATTAGTTTGCTGGTTGATTTAACACGACAAACGGCAATTCTCAACCGTCAACACTTTCGACATAAAACAAAATGCAGAGAGGTGCATGAGTGGGTTGAATTTCAGAGAAATGAACATACGTCTACCTAAACCTACTGGCTCGCTCCTGATTCAGCCATGGTCTATATTTTGGGGTGAACATAAGTGTAGCGATAAGTAGTATAGGAAGTGTCACAGTTATGGGTGAAGGAACTGTTTGGATTTTGATGCAGGGGCGCAAACTGAAACGTAATCAATGGAGGAGATCCACGTCCCTGTCCCGTCGAGTACTCCTCAGAGTTTTGACGCCTGTTATATGACATTATATCTGCTAAATCCAGGGACGTGACACAAGATGACCAGTGTGGAGTCCATTCCTGGTGAAAGTGTCTTTTTTTTTCTTCCCATAGTTAATTTGCATAGTTGCATTAGTTTGCTCTTTACATAAAAGTATAGAAAAGCCATAAAAGTGTGGAAAGCTAAATTTAAGAATGGCAGCTACAATAACACATCATATTCTTTGTTTTGCTAGACTAGTCAATATGGCTTTTTTTTTTCTTTCCGTGTGACTTTTTATCCCAAGAAACAAGGCTTATGACTTTTTCCTTGTGTGATTTTTTTTTTTTTTGCCCCAAGCACCTCACCGACAACCATCCATATTCCGCCCCAAATAAATGTCATGCAAAACCGGTTGTTATTTTCACTCACACTTATAGATAAACGATTGCGATAAGTAGTATATCGTGTGGAGAAGTTTTTGTATTTAGTCTGTTTCATCCTAAGATAGCGAAAGATTACTGCAGACGTCAATGGGTAAAATGTTAAAAACCAGGCTGGACTGGATTAGGAGTGAAACAAAACGTGACTGGACCTCATCGTTTGTTTGGTTTTTTTTTGGTTAATGGTAGACCTTAACAACAGAATCCTGCACCTAACTGATTGCTTCATGCAAATTTCGGGAAATGTGATGAGAGGGGGAAATTTAATGGGTGGGTGGGA
>JAWQUT010000232.1:976541-1034662 GCA_033807755.1 Ellobium chinense
CCCATTTATTTCTTGTCCAATTTAATTTTCGAAGTATAAGTACAGGAACAGATGTGGGGCAAAATATCTCTGTTGTTTTTTTTTTCGGTGTTGTTATTAAATTTGAATTATTCACTGTTTCTGTTTGTTCATCGTTTTCAAACGCACGAATAATCTCGCCTAATGCGGACAGGAAAGGGCCGAAGGAATGGCAGTCAGTGAAAAATGAAGTCTCTGTAAAAATAGTGTAATTAAAAATGACAGAATTATAATCCTGAAACTTGCATGGAGTTCGCAGCTAGCAAATTGCAGAAGTGAAACACAGGTAGGTGATTAATTATGGATATGATGGAACTGACATGAAGAGACGTCAGATTTAGTCTATGCCGCAAAAAAAAAATAAAAAAAAATAGGACAACTTAACCAGAAGGAGCTGCACGAGAACAAGGAGGTGTGTTGAGGTGAAGATGTGGAGTGAAGTTGGGAATGGAGAGGCAGGCTATACATCGACGCTGTAGGTCTACTCTCTCACTTACAATACTAAAGAAAAATGCAGCAAGCTACCATGAAAATTAAGTAATACTTACCTATACTCAAGGACGTATACGAACGTTAACAGACTGCACAAATATCCCGTCTGACCGTTCACTGAGATCCAGTTTGTGTTTATCAAAGAATAAGCAAAGGGGGCGTGTCACGACTATGCACTGCAGTAAATCTACAAAACATGGTTTACTTCTTTCGCTTTATCTGTAGCTTAGTCTTATAAAAAAAACACTCTTTGAATGCCTGAAATGCTTACATTTTGGCACTAAAGTTTGTTAAACTTTACCATGCACAAGATACGGTGGTAAAATCTTCCTTTAACTGCCTCAGTTAGGATCATGTGTCACCTCCTATGACAGAAATTTTTGTGGTGTTTCGTTTCAGCCGGAGCACAGATTGTAACTTTCAATTAACTACATAACAAGCATGCTGCGAGAGGATGGGGAAAGCGAAAGTAGACGAGCCTCACAAGACTGACAAGAAGAAATATTTTGACAGCGATCAAAGCGGTAAATTTGACACTAGACTAGGCCTAGTGTAGATATATAAAATGGAGTTATCATTTCTTCCATTCACATAGGATAGGAGTTGCCAGACCCATCTGCTGGGTCGATTACAGTCGACGAAAAGTTACAAACCAGTTATCGATAGCCCACCACTTACAAAACGAGCAGGTGAACGTTGTATTTTAACACTTATGAGGACTTTTAAAAGTATACTTGCGTCATCAGAAATGCGGGTGATGAAAATCAAAGAAGACCTAGAGTTAAGATTAGATAAGATAAACCTTTTTATTATCCAGATTTGGAAATTTGTTTTCACAGCATTTATAACAAAAAAAGCAATATAATTGAATAATAGACGTCTACATTGTGAAAAATACAGATTAATAATGTTCACTCGTACACACACATCACACCACGCTTTACGTACAAGCATACCACATTAAGAAACACTGCTAAGGTGAATGGCTGATGGCAAAAAAGATCGCCTGTATCGCTCTCTGTGAGTTTTTAAGAACAATATCCGTCTAGACTACTTCTTTGAGATCGGATTATCTGATGGAATAGGGGGTGGGAGCAGTCACTCAAAATTGATTTGAACTTTTGCTTGCAAGAATGAGCGGCAGCGGTGTGAAAACATACTGGCTTTCCTTGGTTTAGAGTTTGGCTTTCTCTAACAACAACACCGATTTAGTCAAAATATCAATCTAGTCCATAACCTGTCTAGTGTCTATGACTAAATGAACTGTATCATTATCCTTGCGGTGCTGTCCTTCGAGATAGCCTAGAGTTTTAAAGGCTTACCCAGCTTTCTTAGAGTTAGATTAGGACGAGTAGAGTCAGTGGCTATCTCCTGGGACAGGATCACTCTTGCATTAATGCAGTTCATTTATTCATTGGTTTAGTAATAGTATTAGACATTAGATAGATTCAGGAGGAATTCCATTTGTGTGCCAGAAAGATTTCTGCATGCAACACACCGATCCAACAACATACCCTAACCATAACCATAACCCGAACCCAGGGTCAGGGCCTGGGTTAGGGTTATGGTTAGGGTTAGGATATGTTGTTGGTTCGGTGTGTTGCATGCGGAAATCTTTCCAGCACACATGTGGAATTCCTCCCTTAGAGACTAAGGTTAGGACTTGGGAGAGAAATACAACCCACTTAGCACTAGCACAGGCATTAGACCATCTAGGTCTAGGAAGTCAAGAGGAATTCTGCAAGGCAGCACAAGATTCACACCTGATGTTACTGTCTTGGTGGGGGGGGGGGATTTTAGGGTCAGGGACTCACCTCATTAGATGCTCCTGTCTCAGTGGCTGTTAGGGTTAACGTTATGATGGTATGGGTGTAACCGGGTGGAAAGGCAATACAGTAGTATGGTATTCTCTCTCTAGTATTAAAGGGGAGGAAGGTGAACTTAGTCTGATAATTTTTCAGATGTTACATGTTATTTTAAGGAAGTGATTTTATCAAATTACTGTGAATGATCAATTTTGAGAAGAAGGGCAGAAAAAACCTACGCTAGAAAAAATTCTGTCCCTGCCGGGGATTGAACCAGGGCCTCTCAGCTTGCAAGTCTGAACATGTTACCACTACACTACAGGGACGCTAACATCACAGCAGTTTAATCAAATCCTTAAATACCTACTGCCTGAATCGGTCCCTAACTTCCACATGCGAACCTAGTATTCACCCTGTGACCCAAACACACTTCCCGACTGCTCACATGACCGTAAGGTTAGGGGTAGGGTTAGGGATATGGCTTGGATTATCAGTAGTACCTGAGACAGCTGACATGGGTCTCAGAACTCACCAGGATAGTTGACGTGTTTTCACGCAGAAGATAGATGATGACATACTGTAATTTGAGGGGTGCCTGTGCAAAGATCATGGCATATCATTATTTATATGAATTATGTAAGAGAGATAAGGCCTTTGCATAGGCATCCCTCGAATTATGACATGATAGATTGATTAATCGAGTAGACAAAACTAGTGTGATCCAAGATCCAGGTTAGTGTCACTGTAGGAAATTGTCAGATCTTCCAAATGCAACACTGTAGACCATTTAATAATAGAGACGTAAATTGGTACTTCATATGTTGCTACAGAACTAGACTATACATGTAGATGAATAGGCCTTTATATTTTTCAGTGGCGTTATGATTTGTGTGCTGTAAAGTTAATAAAGCTTAACCTTCTCACATTCTTTTACCACACCAATTATATCAGGTTTGGGATTCCATGCTGTCTTCTCTCTCACCCCAGTGAGCTACACCATATCAGGCTGACTAGTTTTCTTGACCCTTTTTCTATGGTTGAGTAACCAGTAACCAGAGTTCACTCTGCCTCTAGTTCCGCACCCTTGGCAATAAAAAGCATAAAAAACAATGCTTGCGTAATATTAATAACAGTTGTAACTTTGGAAATTAGAATTTTGATGCTTGATATCTTTCCATATTTCTTCGAATCAATTTTTATGTCACAGTGTTGCACTTTACAGTCAACTCCACTTAATTGCATCTCCTCGGGAGCATGGAAAAGTTGTGATTATCCAGTAACTGTGATAAAAATGTATTATTTCATTATGTAGGAAATGATATGATTAAATGGAAATTTGCAATTATCCGGATTGCAATTAAATGGAGTCAACTGTTTGATTGTTTGCAGACAGTGGGACAGATGATGATCCAGGTTCCAGTTCAGGAGAAGAAGCTGATAATGACCAGGATAGCCAAGATGGCAACAAATCTGGGATGGCCAGCGTGGTGGCCAGAATTTTATCAAAGGACATTTCCAAGAGTAATAGAGTGTTATTAGCTAAAGGAAAGACAAACAAAGAGATACTCAAAGATATTTCAGAGAGGAAGAGGCAGAGAGAAGAGGCTGAGAGTGGTGAAACGGGATCAAAAAGCAAAGCACTGAAAGTTGATAATAAGAGAAGTAACTACTTCAAAGAGGAGAAGGTGTGTATGACATTTTAATCTCAGTTAAAAGTATTTTGTCACATGCAGGACACAGGCACAGCTTGGCTTTCTTAAAGATGAACGAGAGTCCATAATGAAATTGGGTCAATTTTCATACCGGTGGTCACCGTAGTCAAAACTATTATTTGATCATAAGATTGCTCCATATTCCTCTTGAACAGGTGTTTTCAGTTTTCAAAAATGGCACTGAAGATAATTGAACATGTTGGTCTTGAGTTTAATCAACAAGTCTGTATTGTTTTGAGGCAATAATGTTGGTGCACCTTTACTAAAAAATTCCTGGTTAAGATTATGATTTGCCTGTTTTATTCTGGTGTTTAATTTTTGCATTGGTCATGAAATTATTTGAATAATGTTAGAAATGTGTCCATATTCCATGCTTCTGGATTAAGAATGTTTCATGCATGTACATCTGTGTTCTTGCATCAGAGAAAAATATGGGAGTCCATGGGCAGGAAGATGCCATCTGTTCTTGACAATCCTAAGGAAATGAGACTGAGGAAGATTGCCACACAGTAAGTCAGAGACCATCACTTTATTTATTTTACTATTTTTGGGGGATCAACATCATGACACATTGGGCAACATGATGTATACTCCATTGACTCCCGCAGATAGTGCAGCATGTGAAGGCTAACTGTTCTGACATGTGCTGATTTCACACTCTCCATTCTTTTCCTTGCCATCGACTGTGTTTGCACGTTATTCATATTTTTCATTCAAGATTGTGTGAAATTATTACCCAAAACAGAAGTGTTTGGATGACAAGAGACAGGTAAAAGAAGGATTGATCTTATAAGAGGATCGTCTAGCCTACCCACTGCCTTGGAATCAGGTTAGCCTTTAGCTGAACAGCCATGCAGCCATAGGTAAAATACGGCTTTGACGGCTGAGGTCATACATGGGGTTGGCCTAATGAGGTTCTGTGGTTTGTTATAGTAATATACTGTGGTGCTGTACTAGTGTTACATTAGTTTAGAATTAATTTAACCAGTGGCATATTTTGTCAGAGGCACCAAAAGTAATAATAATGCTATTTTCCTATTGTAGCAATGATATGACAGTCTTTGTTGATACATGTTCAAGACTTGGATACAAGGATATATGTCAGTTTTAAGCTTTTCTGTGGTTTTCACTTTTAAGGGGAATGGTACAGCTTTTCCGTTCTGTCAACGAGCATCAGAAGTTGATAAAAGGCAAGCTGGCATCTGTGGGATCATCTGAACGCAAGAGAGATAAAGTCATGGCCGAATTCACCAAAGGAAAATTCCTGGATCTTCTCAAGGGCAAAAAAGTGCCTGAGGTAAGTATTTGAGTCATATGGGTGAATTCTGCTTCAGTGTTCTCGGTTATGTTGCTGATGGGAAGCTCTGCTGAAGTGGATCAGAATGATTCCTTTTGTTTTATGTCGTTATATTTTGGGTGGCTGTGTTCTGACAAAAGCCAGCTGAATCACAAATTGCAAACTGAAGTACAGACTTGATCAACAGCTTATTGAATGAAGTCTTTGATCTTTGTAAGATTATTTTGCCATATTACACTAGGAATAGCTCCTGTGAACACATATACAGGCAAGCTTATAAGTGTATGTATAATTGTGTGTATGATATTAAAAATTTAGCTTAGATATGTAAATATGTTTTACGTGTTTTGCTAGTAAACAAAACAGTGTGCTTGTACGTACAAATAGAACCTATTATATCACATTTATCTCATTTCATCTTATCTTAATGGCGGTAATACAGTAAAATAAAATCATTGGGGACTTCCTTTCATTTCACCTAATCACATTTCAATATTATGGTTTGTCTTTTTGTTTGCATAGAATGGTATTTAAAAATACACTGCTCATGGGACTGCAGCCCCTGGCCAACAATCCAGGTGGGCCCATGAATAGTTGGGATGACCAAAATCCATAAAAAGAGAATAAAAGAGGTTGGCTTGTTAGTGCCAAGGCTGGTGGGAGAGTTAGCTGATCATCAAAGGTCATCCCAGGTCCACAAAAATCTCTTTTATTAAGTGATCTTCCTTGGGAAAGCTTTTGTTTTTGTAGCTACAGAATAGTGTGACTTGTATCAATATTCACAGAAATCCAGTGGTAAAGACACAGATGGAAAATGGAAGATTTTAAAGGATGATTACATGATGGGAGCCAGCATGAAAGACTGGGACAAGAGCAATGATGGTGACAGCGGCGATGACTATAATGATGTTGGCAATGGCTGGGAGGAATCTATGGAAGCAGATGATGTTATGTCAGATGATGACTGATGTCAAGGGCAATGGGGGATGAGTGCATGTCGAGTGATGAATGGGAAGTTTTGTGCAAAGGATTGGGGCCAGTAGCTGGTAATCCAAGGATGGTGTTGGGATGTGTGTTGTGTTTGGGTGGATGAAAGTTATGAAGTGAATAGTGTATCATCAGATGTGAATGAAACTACATTGTCTCAAGAGAGTTTATTGAGTGAACTAGTATGTGATGTAACTTAATACAGTAGAACCTCAATATTAAGGACACATTTACTAAGTATTCTATATCTTGTTATTAAGTACAAATTTTACATGCACAGACTCATTATTATCATTTCATTATTGAGGTGGACTTCACCATGGCATCCTCTAAATTGAGTTTCTACTGTATTATATGCTAAAAAATTCTCATGTTAATATTCACTTTGTCATGTTATTGTGAGATGTAGTTTCATTCTTGCTAGCATCGAGTCAATGAAAGTAAGATAACTTGACCATGTTGGATAAATCTCATATGTACATGATTATTATGAAGACAAAGCTGCGGATGGTGGAGTGAATGTCATTTTAACTAAACCTGTACATTGTCATCATCCTCATTGTGAAGTGATGAATCATCAAGGTTTTTATAGAGTATCAATGAGCAGTTTGTAATGGGAATGATGATTTGACATTTGTACAGAAAATATGAATGTTGTGTCCTAAGATCTTAGCTGTGGGTGCCAGTCTCTATGGATGTGAAGTTTGTCATGAAGATGATGACCACTGCTTGTACTCAAAATGACCACTAGAATATTATTTACCTTGCTATGCAGTTTCCTTGCTGTTCTCGAGACAACAAAATGGGATACATTTCTTGACAGATTTAATTTTTTGTTTTGTTTTAACTGAGCAATTTGCAGCAAGGTATGAGATCATAAAGAGTATTGTTAGTCACCTGCTTGGCCCAGAAATGTGATTCCTCCTCAGATGTTTGGGGAAGAGAAGGATGGTAAATTGATATCCAGGACATGTCCATACCTAACTGCAAGTGATTGTGAGGGAGGGCATATCAATTATTATTTCACCCCATGAAAATGTAGTTGTCTTAAGCATCAATCAGATTGAATTGATTTATCAAAGTTGGGGGTCTTGACATGTCATAATTTATCTCTAGATGCACCAAACAACAATCTGCCTTTGTCATGTTAAAGACTTCATCATATAGAATCACCATAACATTAAAATTCTAATTCGTTTTTTAGTAAAGTGTCTGTGGCACTTGAAATAGCAAGGTTCTCAAGGAAATGACTTGATGGGATACATGTCATATCAGTATGATGTCATAGACTTGTTATACATGTATTGTGAACTGTTATGATGAAATGAAAATAAACTGATTAATTTTCACAGTTTGTGATAAATGTTAGTACTGTATAATTGTAAATTGTCACTGGTACGTGTCATTGAAGGTCGGCTACTTCCCTATTGCATGACAGCCAGCTGGTATAGAACAACAGAATATCATACAGATGACTGCAGGATAATGTAAACTATTAGACCAAAGCAGAGATTAAGTGTGGTGATTTGGAAATAGGATTGAGAAGATAGACATGCTTACTGAAGTGCATTTTACCCAAAACTCAATATGTGATCACTGCATGTTTTTGAAAAATAAAGGGTGAAAAACATCAAGGTAATTGCTCTTTACACATGTAATTTTGATTAACTTTTAAATGACATAAAATGTGAAGGAATGCAAATTGGTTTTGAATGACCTAACACAGAAATGCGTCTCGGAATACCCAACTACAGTAATTCAATTTTCAATGAAGTACGTTTACAGAGGTTTGGACAAATGCTCTTCAATTATTGTTTGAAAATAATGAAAACATTTTCAAGCATTTCAGCTGTAACAAATTTTATTAACTGAAGTAGATGAAATACATATGAAGGAATATCTGCTTACACATACATATAATATAATTATACTACGTCCATCAGTTACACTTAAACACACACTTAAAACAGAATTCACAGGAAACTAAATTGTTCATGGAACAGATCTAACCTGGATATCATTTGTGATCTGCAAAGTGTATTGAAACAGCCATTTTATGGAAAAGACCATATAATCCAAATGAAGTTGTAAAGAGTGTATTGTTCTTTATCTTTCCATCTGAGTTATTCTCTTGTTTTCAATGTTTCCAATGTAACCAACCATATACATGGTCGATAAACTGATGAAATGATATGCTTCCTGCAAGTTTTCTTGTTGTGTCTTCTGTAAAACAGATGCATATGATATTTTCTATAAAAGGGAAGAATAACCCTTTATTTTGAAAGGTTTTCATGAAAAGGATAATGGAGTTTAACACATTGTCCTCCTATCAGTCACACGTATTACAGTTAGTTCCCATGTATCAAGACAGGAGGTCAAAGGGAAGTGACTTTAACAGCATAATAACCCACACAAGCATCATCTATATTACTGGCACTGTCTTCAAAATCCCAAGTTACGTGGGCCATGTTTGGTTTGTTGATGAAAGATGTTACATACATTTTATGTATGATATTGTCAGTGAGTGTTCTGAAGCCATACATCTGATTATGATAATTAAGTTCTTGATGACCTGCCACCAGAAATTTTCAATAGTATCACAGACTACCACTACAATCCATCAATATAGCATTAGTACATGAAGTGTCAAAAAACAGCCTTCTTACTGCAGATAGTATACATTATCACATTAGGTTCTGGTAAACTTATACAAGTGCTGACACATTCATACAGCTGTATTCAGATTTCAGCAGTTGTTATAAGGTATGAAGGAGACAGTAGCTATACCCATGCAATACACATAATACATTTTGCAACCAATTGAAATTAGGCTCATATCGCTAGACTAGCAAATGATAATATATGAGGCTTTAAAGCTGACTGATACAATCTGATATCAAATCTTTGCTTGCTGTGAAAATTAAGAGTAAAAATCATATCCCTTCACAAAAGCATTAACAGGCAGATGGTGGTTAATTGTGGATAAATCTGAGTTTTGTGAAGAATTTTAGATGAAATTGTATATAGAGCAAAATTGTTCTTCAGTCATAGTTTTCTAGAATATTCTTTCCGTTCATGGAGTGATCCACTTTAAGCAACTAGGCCTATATCCCAGACCAGAATAATGCTTGGTCTAAGATATTTTTCATCTAATGAAAGTACACATTAAACTTTCCTGTCATACCAGTAACATCATTTGGTCAAAAAGCGACTAAAGCCTGATTTTAATTGGCTGCTAGACATCCTTATGCAATCTCAAGTGACACAAAACACTGCCAACATGTTCGCGATACACAGTGACTCCATGAAGACTTATTTATTTATGCTGGCATATGAAAACAAATATTGCATCATTTTGAAAATCTTATTATGTCATCTGCTTCAGAAATCTAGGAGCTTTTAATGACTGAACACAAAATGAGGGTTCACTTTCTCCACAAATCATCTCACTTGCATGATTAACCCAGCATTTTTCACTGCATATAAAATTGAATGCTCTGCTGTTTGTCTCACAAAGTGAAGTCAAAAACAAGTACAGCTAACCTCATATCGTATTTGTGGACCCTCTCACTGTTTATTACATGCATACTTCAACTTTTCTCAGTGCATAGTTTTCATCCTTCAGTTTAATGGACAGTAACTGGACTTGCTGCGATAAGGAATGGACATTGCAGTTTAAATCCCAGAGTGCCAAAACGCATGTAAACATGTTGAGAAAAGTAGAGTATATGAACCATTGAATATCAATAGAGAAACACCAAATAATATCTGCTTTATTTCTTGTGGAGGAAGACATTGAATTTCTTGTCCACCTACCAATCAAGAAATAAAGATACAATATATGGAACAACTCTGAATACATCAACAAACACAAGTAAGCCACTTAGACACACACTCTGCTACCAATCAAGAAATAAAGATACAGTATATGGAACAACTCTGAATACATCAACAAACACAAGTAAGCCACTTAGTACTACACACTCTGCTACTGATATACCCACTACTTGTCTATGACATATACTTACCACAGTGCATGTGTACTCATGTAAGGTGTAAGAAATGAGGTTGCCCTAGGAAGCTAAGACTATTAAATCATAACGTCTATATTTTCAGGTGGTAGAACAAAACTCTTTGTGCAATTTATCTGCTGTTTCATGGTGTTCAACTGTCAGCAAGCTTAGTTTATAAAAAAAAAAAATGAAATTATAACCTGCTAATCCAAATTTCCAATTTTTCCATAAAAGCTGATGATTTTTGCTGGTTCCATTGTGTGTTCCAGAGCTGGAAATGCCCATGGCAAATATCCATGACTTTTCCAAGTCTGTGGCAATCTAGTTGTGAGTTACATCAGCATGTTCAGTGAACAAATGTCTTTAACATTACAAGGTTATTGCTTTTTTTTTTTATTTCCACTAACATACATCAACAAGTAATGAATATCACTCAAGAATAATTGAATAAGACAGATACCCTTGTATGACATAAAAAATTACACAGTGTTTTCTCCAGATCGCTAGATCATGTGATTCAACTTTTAACTTTCAAATGCTCTGAGGCTAGTTCAGGAAAGGGAATCTGGGAAGGAGGAGTCACAGACACTGGGGAGACTACTAGACAAGGGGTTTACGCGTGGCCAGGGACGAACTTTACGACTGCGTGGGAAGACCCGGAGAGCGATCAACCAGCTGACAACTGGCACCATCAGTTCTTCCACTCTGCGTTGGCTGTTGGCAAAGGGGACGGAGTGCTTATGGGAATATCCCGTGCACCATGATGTCAGTCTTGGGATAAGGTAACAAGGTAACTTTCAAATCCCTTTTAAAAACAAATGGAAAATGCACTGATCTCATCTTCTTTCCTGCACTCCAAAGTTTGCATTCCCTGAAAATCAAAAACCTAAAATCCCTCCAAAAATGTACACATCCTCCCTCAAATTTATGATAAATGGAAGAATGTCTGCCCAGCTCATATGATCTGTAGAAAACACTGACTATTCTCATCAAATAAGACAGTGACAAGTAATGGTTAACATCTGCTTACATTCTTTACCACAAAAATGCCAGAAATTTATGACATCCATTAATTAATATGTACATACACTTGCCACACAAATTGCAAAGTCCATATCCCTTCCATAGGGTAAACCTAAGAGGCAAGAAATCATCAGATTTTAAACATCACACTACACAGACAAATATTAAGCACTCTGTACTTTCTGGCATTAGTTAAAGCAGGTAATAATGAACCATCATATCTCACAGAATTGTACCCAAAACTTTGCAGGGACTGAAAATTTGATGAGGGTAAAAATACAAATGAAAATGGAATGGAATGAGTTGGAAGCACAAAAGCAAAGTGCACAAAAGGCCATGATCGGCTGTCCAAGGAAAGCTTTAACCAAACACCCGATATACATGCACTTTAAACACCTAGTCAGTGTTTAGTTTAACTCTTCATATGTCACAATTACCATACTGCAAATATTGTATGTCTTAACTGTTGATCTTAGTGTGAGTGTTCAGAAAACTGAGGCAGAGGTGAAAAAAATAATACAGGGCCTCTGCAAAGCACTTTGGACAGGGGGGTTCATTCAGGTATTAAAAGTTTGGAAATAAGATGCCCATAAAATATTTTGTTGCATTGAAATAGCAGTATGGTACACTGCAGAAATTTATATCAGGCTGGTCACCAGCCACCACATTGATGGTCTAAACAGAGTGTCTAGTTAATTTCGTTGTTTTTTTTGGCCACACCTGTTGTCATACCCAAATTTGAATTTGAACCTTAGATCATTATCTTAGCCTGATTCAATTTTCAAAATAGTGGCCATTTGCATTATTTCTTATGTTAATTAACCATGTGAAATACTATTAATGTCTTTGGGGTTTCTCATAGTTACCACAGTGTGCAAGTTCACCCAAGGAATATGCAGCCACTGGTCAGTTTCCTTGTTGCTGCTGTACTCACAGACTGACAGTCAGTAGAAACCTTACAGGTAGACAAACACCTCATATTTCATGCATTCATACACATTCCACTAAGCACTCTTCTATACAAAAAAAACAAAACGTACAGATCCCAGTAATTTCATCAGCTAATGATCTTTCTTCCAATATTTTTGTTCAAGCAAACATTTTCTCCTCAAACCCAGCAGACTTGGAGTTCTGTCATCACCCTGAAACTCATTTGGTGGGCCCTGTTACAGCTGCACTAATGCCCTCTTATGATGGAAAGAATTGTTGAGCTCAGATGTGGCTACCTGCCTCTGAGCTGTGTCAGGATTGCAATAATCTTTTGTGTTAAGTTCTGGCTTCTTACAGAGTCCTTCAGTCAACCAGTATAGTTCATGTACATGTCAATCAGTCTAGTGTGACTCGTTCCATTTTAGATTCTGGTCCTTTGTCTGTCTTCTCCTCAACTACTGGCGTTTTTGTCTTCTCTGATTTCTTTTCCTCTCCCTCTTCCTTCTTATCTTCCAAGGCCTCCAACGACTGCTTTGTCCATTTCAGAGATGCTCGATACAGCTGTTCCTGCAGCAGCTTGTCCTGAGCTTTTCCAGTCAACTCCTCTTCTTTGCAGTCTCTGTTTTTGAAAAAAATACAAGAACAACTTATGATTGATTATTTTCAAAACATAACCATACAAAATATAGAAATATATCAGGACATGCTGCTCATAAAATGCAGTTTTAATTGTACTTCAACTCATCAGAACATGACTATTGTGATTCAGAGGCATCAAAGTTATTTATCAGGAAAGCATGTCCCATTTATCAATTTCTTCTGTGGATAATTTCATCTCGTATAAACCTGCAATGGTGTTGATATGCTTGTGAAGAATTTCTAATGACATCAGTCTAAGATGCAGCGGACGGAGCAACTGTTATTTTCAAATTCACAACATTGCAATGTATTTCTTGCACATCTGTTTCTGCATATAGGAACACTCAAGTCGTTGAATTCTTTTGCCTGTGCTCACCACCAAACCGCATGTCCAACAAATAAAACAGCACTGCGGAACCACTAAGCCTAAAACTACTAGTGAGCTTTATTGGAAAAATGTTCAGTTTTGCTGTGCTACCACTGATCTAGGCGGGCTGGTCAATAATGGTAGAGGATAGATGGAACAAATGAGTTAGGCTCCAGTGTATTTGCAACATTCTCTCAATCCCTCACCCTTTTCCACATGAAGTTTCACAAACTTGAAATTCTTTTCACTGTCAGTGCATCAAGCCACTAGTGAGGATCAAAGGAGCAGTAAAAGCCTTCACTTACTTGAAGTGCTTGCCTGTGACCTCTGCCACCTCATCAGCTGTGGCACAATAGATGGCAATCTGAGCTCCATCCTCGGCATACTTCATGAGGAACCACATAAAGGGTGCAAAGCTGATCCTGATAAATTTCTTCGACTTGAGTGGGAGGTGACGATATATATCTGTGTTGCAAATCCCTGGGTTCACAACATTGCAAGTCACCTTTGTGTCTGAAAGAGGTTCAAATCATGTTTTTAAATTCACATTATCCATACTTTGCTACAATGCAAATGACATAAATAGACCAATTCCATAAGTTAAAGTTTCCTGATATCTTTCTGAGACCGCTGAAAATCCATTAATTTGATTTATAAAACATTTTAATATCCTCTGTCTTAGCTGAATTTCTTCTAATACATTAGCATCTCATTCAAGAAGATGTTGAGAATTTGTAAATTTAAGCACTTGACATACCAGCTACCAGTCATTTCAACAACTCTTGTGTATTGTATATACAAAAGGTAGATCACAGAGACATTCTGAGCATTGAGAAAAGAAGACAAAAAGATGTCAGCAAATGTTAAAAACACATGAAGACCAATATGAGACTGTTAAGAAATTTGTGACATACACCGTAAAGGTCGGTGAGTAACATCCCTTGAATAAATCTGTGTAATTACAGTCAACTCCATGTGATTGTAACTCCAATACAGGCATGGAGAAAGCTGCAAATAAGTGATACGAGTGCAATGATGTGGTGTTGTTAGCTTTTGACCTATAAAGGTTGGTCCTCTACAGTATGATGCAATAAAACAAGAAAAGAAAACTATTATCCCAGTATTACCTTTTAATCTCTCCGCTAACTGAAAGGTATGCAAAACGACAGCTAGTTTACTCTGTGCATACAAATCCCCAGGGTTATCTTCCTTTCCATCCAGGTTGATGTCCTCAAAATTGATGTCACCAAGATTCTGTGCTGACGCTGTTGTGTTGATAATGCGACTAGGTGCACTTTCCTTCAGCATGTCCAGGAGGAGCTCAGTCAAGAGGAAATGACCTGTAGAAGTTTTTAACTCTGAGCTTTATCCCGAACAAGCACAAAAGACTGTTTTATTAAAATTTTGATCATATCAATGAGGAATATGTACACATACTTTGCTGTAAACAAAGGATGACAAAATTAAAGCTCCACAGAAATGATAAAAACATCCTGAAGACTTCATACTTTGGAATACCTAACCACCTCATCAAATTTTAGTGTTAATCAAGTTTATGAAACACAATGAAACCTCAATATTAATTACTCATTTAATAAGTATATCATCTTAATCTCACGAAGCATGAATTTCACAAACATAGATTCATTATTATTCCATCATTTCATTATACGACTATTTTCGTAAAGTATAATTTCAGGATGATAATTCCATGTCATTTGTAAACTGTCCAGTCTTCAGTCAGGAAAGTATACTTCAATAATGAGTATATTTTTTGCATGCACCGAGGGCATATTGCAGTTCTGCTGTACACTGATTTTTGTCACTCACCCAAATAGTTTGTCTGGAACTGCACATCAAAACCATCCTCGGTCTTTTGTTTAGGGCACATCATGACTCCAGCATTATTGATAAGAATGTGCAAATTCTTCTCCTCTGTCAAAAAGTAAAACTAGGTTGTAAGTAATGTTTCATCACAAGCATGCAAAAAGCTGATGATGTATATTAAAAAATGTGAGCATTTTTCATGCAGCAATGAAAATATTCATCACATCAAATTCTGTCTTATAAGATTTATCTCAATGACAAGTCTAGGCAAATTCTTACTTTTCCAGTGTGCGAGCCAACACTTTGCTCTCTAGCAATCTGAGAATGCTTCTTGAGATTACAGTGAGCATGAGGACGATTTTCATCATAAAAAAGTCCTCTCATCTGTGAATCATGCACTGCTGCCCGGAATAAGGATGACTTGCAGTTGCTCTGACTAGACAGGTTAATGTCACCTATGCTCCTTAACATAATATAATATTCTTGAATATAAATTGCATGTTCTTTAGCTCATTCGTACAAATTTCTCTGTCCTACTAAAATGGTATCATACTTTCTCCATAACTAAACAGCATAAAGCAAAATTCCACATTCCTTTAGCCATTACCCTAATTACTGTAGATTTTCACTGTAATGCCCTCCTTCTGCTCTGAATTCTGATTGTCAAAGGCTGCAGTGAACATCTGGTCCTCCAAGCATGGATTCCTGATAGCACTGACAGCAAATGCGCAGCGAAAATTTAATTGCACACCACAAAATTACAGAGATAGTTGGAGCAATGCAGGGATGAACCAATACACCTTTTAGAAACACACTCACTTTTCTTAAACTTTTCCACAAATTCTTGTATGGACTTAAATGAATTGAGGTCCAGTTTCAAGGAATAAACATCCATGTTTTCTGTTTCCTTGCGGATGAACTCAGCTGTCTTTTTGCCCTCAGTTTCATCCCTGCAGGCCAGAATAATCTTGCCTCCTAAAAAGAAAAGATTATGAGGTTCCATGTGTACTCTTCTGTGATGTATGGTTTTAAATACCTGTCAGTTCTAGTAGTGGAAAAGTCGTGGTATAAAAACATTTAAAAACACTGTGGATCATAAAAACAAATGATGAGGGTGCCTTGCATGGTATGGCATACAGCTTTAAGAAGAGAAAACAATCAAAAGAGAAACAAACAATAATTTGCTGGAAATTTACATTTTTTTCAAATTTTTAAAATAGGTTCCATCAAAATAACATAACTTAAACATGACTTGTAATGTGCTGTACCAGTTAAAAAAAAAAAAAGGTTATGAAGTTACGGACTATATCATCCTAAAAACCAATATCCTCATCTGCAGATGCTTGCAAATACTAAAATAGCTTAATTACTAAAATGAGCAGGATAGAGAGAAAGGGTATCACAATCAGATATAAATAGTCGTCACAGTCATACGCAGATTACCTATCTCAAAGAATGGGAGTTTGCAAACTGGGCTATTTTTATGCTTTGCAACAATACATCCATCAAATGTCATAGACAAAGCATGTAAGTCACAAGGGCACTTCTTAAAAGTCAGCCAGAGCGTGAGATTGGTATTAAATTATTGTTTTGCGAGGTCTCCTCTCCTGGGAAAGCTCCCTCACATGGCATAGGCAAACTGCCTATGGCTGTGACAGTGTCTTGAACAACTTTTCAAACCTCTCTTTGCCAAATTAAGAGCAATTTCCTTGCCAATACAACCATTTGCCCCTGTTACAATCACAGTCTTGTCCTTAAGTTTTGATCCACCGATACATTTGGGTCCTCTCACCCACTGCCTGAAAGACACAATCATAACATATTCAACAAAGCAAAACCCATGATGGTGAAATAGAGCATCAGGTCTTAGTCTTGAACGTACAGTATCTGATTCCAATGTCAACAGTTGACTTTGCACAATTACAACAGTTTTCAGGGACAGAATTTGTTTCTACATAGCTACATTAACCTTTTTAATCACAACTTTTCAGTGACTACAATACAAAGGTCAGTGTTGAGGGGATTGAAGCTGGCAAACAAATTTACAGATTGTTCTAAGCTACATGCATAATATTAAGACAGGAGATAATTATGGCAATTAGTAATTAGTGTAGTCATAGTTTCTGATAATAATGTCATTATAGACATGGTATGATAAGACTCTTTCCCTAGCATAATTTAGGCTGTTTGAGAAGAGTGGAGAAGAGCGGGACAATGTCCCACGCACTGCGGTATGTTTCACATGTGGTAGATGATTGACCAGGAAGCCGACTAGAGGAATGGAATGCCTTGGTGGATGACACTTTCAACCTGAATACTGCTTGTCATGTGGGCTACAAGACAGACCATGCTATACGGCATTATGCTCATTTTGTGTCTGAAAGCATGGAGTAAGTCCATAGAATGAAATTATCAAATCAAAGACCTTTATAATACTAGTATTCACTGCACTCATAAAATGTTGACTGAGTGTATAAATCAGTATCCACTGCATGTAATAGAGGGGCAGCCACTTGTTTTCATACTCATGATGAATAAGGTTCTAGTAGTGTCACTGTTTACAACTTTTAAAAAAAAATTATGAAATTCATTTATATGGAATTTAAATGTTTAAATCTCCTCATCAAATCACATCCCATAACATTTTAAATAGAGAACCCATTAAATTACTTAAATTATAGAGATATGATCTGAGCATGATAAAATTTCTGGAACTCTTAAACAGCGGGACAAAAAAATAGTGGCCACAATGATTCAGACAATGCTAAATAACTTTAGCCAGTTTAGGTAAATTTGCATTGAACATACACTATGGATGGACACATTCTGGAGACCCAATATTGCCACATTTCCATTTTCCAGGAAAATGTCATTTCCATAGAGTAGTCAGTTACACTAGTTCTATATTTTAAATAAAATATTTTGGCAGTTGTTACTGTCAGATTTTTCATTAACTAGATACAGACTAATTTAGATTAGATTTCTCTGGACTAATTTTAGACTCTCTAAGCCTCTCAACATCTAATCTAGATCCAGTTTAATTAAGAGTTCTTTGATCTATAAATGTATATCATTTTCTTGGTATCTCATGACCATGTTCATATCTGAATCCACTGCCCATTAATAAACTATTCTGTAGTCTATGTCTCTTCTCTTACACTGGCAAATTCAAGTTCACTGCATTATGCTCTGATGATTCTAGTCTAGTTTCTGGCTTTCTCCTGGGACAGGACCGCTCTTGCATTGATGCAGTTCATTTAGTCATTGACTTTGCCACAACGGTTCTATGCCTATTCACGCCTATTGAATTCCGTGATTATCACTCACTAGACGTAATGTGAAATAAGTCTAGACTAGTTCCTTACCGAAAACCGTAGACAGTGCCACAGGTACCAGCAATTATGAATGGCCACCATGACTGAAAGATTGCGTCTGGATTAGGCATATTAGCAAAAAAGTCATCCATGGCTTTATTCGATCCCATTTTGCTCATTTTGTTGTAGATGAAAAGATCCTGGAGCCGGACGTGGTTGCTCAATTTATGCTTCAACGCCACCAAATTTCCACTTTTCAGGAGTGCTAGCAGTGCAGTACTTGAATCACAAAGCGCGGTTGCAATACCGTTAATAGCAGTAAAAAATTTTTGTTGTCTTTTCGTAAATTCGCAGTTTTAATTCCAACATTTATAATATAATTTTTTCCCATGTTACCAACTTTCTCATTGATTCAGCGGAAAGTGCATTTATTATAATGAATATGCCGTATTATTATAACGTGATATTATTCCACTATTTAGCTTCAAGATGTTAAATAATAAGTTGATGTGTAGCGTTAGTCAATTGACGAACAGTTGTATGAACGAAGTCAGGTAGTGTAAAAATTGCGAAGTGTATTCGCATCGAAAACGAAACACCTGAAAACACAATGGGTCCTGATGGTCTGCTCTTTTTATTTGCCTTGCTGGATGAAGCAGCTTTGCTTTTCGTAGCCGTTTACTTTGTATCCTTTATTATCTGATTCAGTTACAAATATGGCCAACAATTTGAGCGAAATATTTTACAGCAACATTGTTTAATCATATGATGATGGCAGGCATGGCATGGCCATCTCATTCGATTCTCTACTCTAGTCAGTCTAGACTAGTGAAGAGCTGATATTCTTGCCTCTTGGAGAGCATCTAGTCTAGATAGTCTAGAGCCACATCTAGAGTAGGTTTAGCGGCTGTGTCGAAGGACAGCACCGCAACGATAGTGATACAGTTCGTTTAGTCATAGACAGGTCATGGACTAAATTAATATTTTAACTAAATTGATGCTGTTGTTAGAGAAAGCTTGTTTAGCTAGATTTACTTTAGATTTAGACTGCTATGGATTATTCTACACTGTATATATGCTCAATCAATTTATTTGAATGAAGTGGCTACCTGTAGGCGAATTTGAGTCCTGATAGTACTGATAGCAGCTATTCTGAGTTAAACATGCCTTTAAATCAAATGTATTGATGCACTATTGTCTACTGTTGTAGTCTTAGTTGATAAACACCAGTTCATCAGTGCCCAGGTAGTTGAGGGGCAAATCATTTTGTTCTTCCACATGACTGACCATGGTTCGATTCTCAGACAGTCCATTTTGGTTTTTATTTTTAAGCATTGGAAAGGTACTAAAGGTCTAGTTCAAATAAATCAATGTTTTATTTTTTTTTTTTACAAATGAAAGATAGTTGTATTTTGACGCTAGTAATCATGATAAAGCATTTTGAAAACAACAGGACTGGCGGAAACTTTCACATCATTACTTTTTTATTTATTTTCATATTAAATGTAGTAAGAGTTTGAGTGTTTAATTTTAATAATATATTATATCAAGATAGATAGGATAGTGTGATAAGGATAGCATTGACTTCAGAGCTCAGCACACTATATTTCCTTAACCAATATGCTTAGGTCATCACCTTATCTGACTTGGAGTGTGATTACCTCAATGCACGTGCCTGCTGCGACAAGCTTAACTACGTGAGTCTACCAGGCCATCTTAGTGTGCTTTATCATCTACGCCTCGCCTCCTGTACCTCACCATCCATTCCACTGTCTCACTCTCTCTCATATTCTTCTTTTGCCATGATTTTACATTCTTACTCACCAGGTTTATACTTTTGTATCTGCTCTTTACTGGGAAGAATGAAGCAGCTGGAAATCTTAGGGGGAAGATCCTTCATCATGCAAGTTTTGGGCCTATAAAACTCTGAATACTTTCATGGCCTTGGGCCATATTTGAGCTGTGTCCTTCTATTTCTAGAACTTGAGGACCGTGAACTCATGCTGTTGATAACCATACACTGACTTGATCATCTATTTCAGTGGGTTGTGATGGAGCTGATCAGCCACAATGTGCTGTCTCTCTTATTGCTGCTCTGTGGGCACTGGTTCATGTTTCTGCTGTATTGCCCTCTAGGGGCATGGCTAACTTACAAGTAAGTGGATGGATGGAGGGAGTTTTGGGGGGATATTCAGTCACTCTTATAGTGACTTGTGGAGTCTGGGTTTTGTTTTTCTCCACCTTCCTCTCAGCTTAGTTCTTGCACCAACATGCATGTGACCCAGTGGTTGTCCTGTGGAGTAAAATTTTTGTAAAATCAATAGAATGCTGTTAAAAGCGGGACCATCTCAATAAAATATAACAGGATATAGGCACAAAAAAAATTTAGCACTTAGAAGATGAATATGCTAAGTCATATACACTAGAATAATAATGTCCTCAGTTCTGCCTTCAAATTCTCTTAATGTTTTACTTTGCTTTGTGTTCCCAGGTAACTCATTTCTAGTATCATTTTATGATTAAAAATGCATTGCATAGCAGACTTACACTTTAAACATTACAGATTGGAAAATGAATTTTTTACAGGAAAGTAGAGGATAATGAAACACAACAGATGCTTACACAAAGTAGTGTAAGGGTAAACTCTTGAAATGCAAATGCATCAAGAAGAAGGAAGAATAAGATGTGGTGAGATTCAAAGCTGATTCTGCTTTGAGTCTGTTCTCATTTTGCCTTGCCATCTGCTCAGAATAAAAAAGTAGAGGTTTTGCACCACCACCAGTCTCCACTACCTGTTGTTTAGTGGCTGTAGTCATGTCCGTATAAGTTGGCCTGAAATTTTATTATCAGGTAAAAGGATAAGGAGGATAAGGATAAGGATAACTTTATTTGTCCACAAAGGGAAATTTGCCTTGTTACAGTGTGCTTACAAAACATAAAATACATAATATGCGAGTAGGAGGGATGTAATGTTGCAGTTTTGTATGGGCTGGACACTTTATCATAACTAAAATTTGTTTTTGGTCTGAATATTTCTAAATTACCTTGAATAGAGTGTGTTGAGATTGTACCAGACATCTGCATATTGTGCATGTTTTCATTTCCCCAGATATGTGACAAAACCATCAGGGGACATAGGTATGTTTGACCCCACAGAGATCCACAACCAGAAACATTTAAAGATGTACATGAGAGAAAGTCTTGCACGGCTTGGATTTCATCTAGTTTTCTTCTTTATATTCCTCTATTGGTCAGTACCATTAATGTTCATTTGTGTTTCCCATCCCATGAACCATTTATCTTTCATTATGCATCTTTGACATAGCTTTGAAATTGAACTCACAGTTTGAGTACTCACTTCAACTGTGAGCCAAAAAAAGACTCAATTCAATTTAAGCTTTTGTCCAACCCTGGTGGCACACGCTAAACGTATCATTGATCATTGAGCGTCTTGCTTGTTTCATAACCTGAGAATGAATGTAATGGCTATTGTGCTGGATGAGATGCCGGTGGCCACAAGATTAGCATGCAGCCTAAAAAGATACTCTAATCTCAACCTTTAAACATTTGTTTTATGATACATTTTTTCTCCACATCCTGTCATCAGACCTTCTCATTTTGTCAGCAATTTTTGCAGATCCTGATTGCATCCTGTCTTTTTCTGTCATCTGTAGTACTCCATCTTATGTTAGGCTGAAGTTTCTTTTCCCATTATCAATGTATTGAGATAACCAGAGATGTGCATTAGTATCCACTGAACTTCCTTTACTTACTGGGTGGAGAAACCTTTCCCCCAGATTATTAGATAATGATAACTGTTAATTGTTTCACTTTTAGTACAATGGAGCTCTTGATTACACAGCCCTTTGCCATGCAATTCCCTGCTTAGCCTGCCCCCTTTTAATAGTCCCAGCTGCTTTTTTTTCCTTATAAAAAGCATTATGCATAATTCTTGGTCTTTTGATCACATACCCTTAAAAGCTTGGTCTGAAGCATAGTTGTATTATCAGAGTTCCACTGGATACTCACTGATAGAAATAGAATTAAGTTGTGTTCAGTTACTCACTTTATAGAGTGATGTGCTGGAGTGGAGTGATTCTTGTAATATTACAAAGATAATTCTGTATGCAATTTTTCTTACTTTTACATTTGTTTTCCTTCTATAGGTTGATTTACTCGCTGGTCAAAGGCTACTAGATTATCAGATAGAGCTATTCCAAGAGATTACTCACAAGATGCAGCCAAAGTGATCAAGAAACTACTAGCCTTCATAGTATTAGTCGGTTATGATTTTGTATGTACTGAGGTAGATAATGAGGGTTTGTTGGTCTGGATGGGTGTGATGAATTTTCAATTCTCAACAATAGTGGTCATTTTGATATTTTGTCATCATACATTCATATCAGTTGTATGTTATAATTTCTTCAGTAATGTAAGTGCACCAATGTTGAATACTGTGCGGATTGTCGTGCAGTAATTGTCTTAGAGCTTTTCATTCATTCTTGTTTCAATGTCCTGTTCTCATTTTGAGAGGCACCGCGTGAACTACAGTGTGTGTACTTATTCTTTGGATTGTGCTCTAATTGTCCACTTGTGAAGAGTGGATCATGAAACCTGATCAATACTAAATACATATTAATACAGTGCTATTATTCTGCAAGAGCACTTTCAAAGGCAAAGGTATTGATGACTTTTTTTTTTGGTCTTTATTTACCTCACAGGGAATACTTTTCACTGTGCTAGGGCTCTTTCTGAGGTAGTGAGAAAAGGTTCTGAATAAAGTGTGGGTGTGGCGGAGTATTAAGTAACATGCATAATTGTACATCATTATAAATTAATGGTCAGTCTTGACTATCAGAAAGGTTTAGATTATCTGTTTATAACATCCTTCTTAGTGCTGGGAATTTTTTGGTGCCCGATAATAGGTTATATTGTATTTCTGAGATCTTTACTCTATACATCTGTATGCTGTTGAACATGTGTTAATTGAATGCACTTTCCTCAAAATTATGGCATTCTCATACCTGCACTTCTCTGCTGTTTTATGAAAAAATATGTTATGCACTAAATTTACAAATTTTACAGGAAAGAAAAAACTGTTGCATTACGCCTGCCGTCATTGGTTATCATTGGAGATACAGTCAGTGATCTCATAAATTGTAAAAGCTATGTGAGAAAAACTAGATGGAAAGATCGCCAACATTAGGCTCTATAGAAAGATACAAAAAAGTGAATTTTATTTGCGTGTGTATGGTCTTTTCCATAAAACAGCAGGTTTGTTACACTCTTTCATTTTATTTCTTACTTTATTCAGATCACAGCTCCATTTAGTAATTTTTAATTTTCTTGGGGGGGGGGTGAGTTGGGAGGGAGGGCAGCAGCGTGTTCAGCTACATTAAACATATCGATAAAAAGTTGTGTCAGAACAATATTGCAAGCTGTCATTACCTTTTTCAGGAATGCCACACTTCAATCCAAACAAAAAAAATTGCTCCACTAGAAAAACAATAATAATTAATATAGAATGATGTTTCAGTATTTTTTTAAATGTCATAATTGCCTGTCATGGAAGTCACTGTGTTCAAAACATTGAATTACACGTGTATGCTTATTTGAATAGGCGGATTTCAACTTTATTATAATTTACATGAACTTGCATGGAACTCAGAGATTATATGGAAAGTAACTGGCATCCTTACCTTCCTCTCTGCTCTTTGTTTACACACAGATACCATCATGACAGAAATTATCTTTTTACGGTATGGCATTGCAGGATGCAGTCACACCAGCTGTGGCATTTAATGATATTAATTGCTCATATTGTTTGTGCACTTTATCACTACTTATAGTGAATGTTGTATCAAATATCGTCATCTTATTTCATGAGCTCTGTTCATGTCATGTAATACTAGGACTTTCCCAGGGGGCACTTTGTGTAGTGATGGGCTGATCCCACAGTTTGAAAAGTTGGCTCAGCTCAGCTTGATCTTTTCACAGCTAGATTGCAAAGATGAAGCTTTGGCTCGATATTTTCAGGCTTTAGCTTTGTTGGTTTATAAAAGAAAGAAAGCCAACAGTACAGGCTCGTATAGTAAAGATCGACCCAAGAGACTGCAGTTCACAGTTAGCTCTAACAATCTGTTCACAAGATATCATTGTAAATTATGTTCCTTGTGGCTACTACCCTGTAGTCCCCACATACTGGTGAACACATATATGGTCTTAAATCAAAGTTCTTTGTTAACCAGTTAGTACAATGGCTTTGGTTCAGTTATGCCGTGGGCGCCGCCCCCTCCCCTCCCCCATTCTTCCAGCACATCTCTGCTGCCACTGCATAAACAACCTCACCTAATTTGTGTTGTAGAAGTTGCCAACTTGCAACTTGCTTTGTTTAACTCACACTTGTGACACACAAAGGTCAGAAGTATAACTCAATCCTGAGCACAGTCCTGACTCACTGAGTTGATTATTTGAGCCTCAGTAAACAATTCGTCGCCTTCCACACGAAAGGGTGTATCCCTGTTTTTCACGTTTTTAAGGAGAGCGATTTACGTCTGATTCGATCATATTGATAGTTAGCTTAAGCCCTTAGGAATTTTATGCTATATCTTCGTTACTATTTGAGCTAGGGATACACCGTTTTGTGTGAGCATAGTTCTGAGATAGCACTATGTACTGGTGGTGATAACTCAAAACCGTCAAAAATCGGAATACGCCCTTTCGTGTGGAAGGCGACGAATTGAGTGGGCTTGATCTTTTGGAGTGAAGCCGCCCAGCCTTAGTACATGGGTTAATGCTAAATGCAGGCTGAGGGAAGAGAAAAGCAGAGAGAAGAGTCCTTGGACAGGGTCCATTAAGGACACTTTTTGTTTCCTAACCTTATTCCTAACTCTGTCCTTAACCCTAACAAAAACACAGTTGGGAAAGTCATAGTATTATATCAAATTGACATAGAACACAATTTTGTGACTGCTGTGAAAATGGCCTAAATCATTTTTGTCATATCTCTGAGAGAATTTGAGGAAAACACTTTTATGGCAATGCAAAAAAAGAATCAGTGTAATGCAACTTTGGCTAGAGTAAAACTTGACGCATTTTATTTTATAAAATATATCAGCATGAGCCTTGATCCCATAAACAACATTTCTTATTCAGAAATGATCTCTGCCTGACTGAGGCCATTTTTGTGGCAAAGTGACTATATGTTGCTGAAAATGATACAAGTACTTAAAGCATTATTGCATTATTATTTCCTCACAACTTTGAGAGGAGCTTCATGAGTTGTCTGGGAAATGTTAATACTACATTACCAATACTGATTGTGGAATATGTGTCAATGTAGCAGTTGTATATTATACAACCATATCAGGATAGCGAGAAAGCAATTGGCAAAGTTTTTTTGGGGGAGGGGGTAGTTGAGTTAGGTTGATTTAAGGTTTTACGTGCGTCAGAACAATTAAAGCTATATTGTGACTATATATATGTAGTATACATGTATACATTCAGGAGGGTTTTGAGAAAAGTGGATGAACGGACAAATACAGTGACTGTCACATGTCCATGTAATGTGATTTATTTGTGCTTGTAGACTTGTTGACAAAACAGGTGCTATTTATGTAATTTTTGTTGATTTGCTCAGATGGCATCAAAAGCTGAGAACATAAGTAAATGTGGAAGAAATCTGAGGAAATTTCAAGATATTTCTTCAACATCAATGATGGCATTCACCCATTTCGTATTATGGGAGAAGCAGAAACTTATCTCTTACAACCAGTCAAAATAAAGTTTATGTCGCTCTTTGACTACATTTAATTTGTGTATATTTCTCAGATGAAAAACTTTTTTCATATCGGATTATTTTAGCTTGAGATGGATATGTAGTTGTTTGAAGTGGCAGGAAGTCATTCCCATGTAACGACAAACGTAAGTAGCAGTAATTTTACACTTTGAAATCATCAGATCTGCCTCACAGAAGAAATCAGATATGTACACAGTTGCCAACCTTTTTATATATACATCATTATTTTTGTCTATAGAAATGATAATACTCTCCATTTCTCTAATGAACGAAAAGTTTATACAGTACTTGATGGCCCTTACCATCTTCAAAGCCTGATACATCAGTTCCTAGCCTAACAACATAAGCCTCATTTTGTCTGGCTGATGATGGACATATTGTTACCCTCGTTCCATATTTGCCTACGTCAGCTTTTGAGGTTTTGAGATATTTAGCGCTCTCATCCTGTTGCTCAAAGCAAAACAATGAGGCATATGTGGTTCAGCTTGTGAAGTTGAGATATGATAATGAATGAAAACTCTATGTTGTTTTAATAAGAAAAGAAGATAAATGGAAAATCATAGTAATATAAACAACTCAGATCATTAATAAAATGACTTAGGCAAATGTGGAACGAGCGTGACGATATGGTAAAGCTTTGTTTCTGAATTCCTTTCATCATATTCTGTCTGCATTATAGACTCTCTTAGCTTGGTTGTCCAGATTTGTTGTAAATTCTCTGTAAGTTAAGGTTTGTGTCACTGCTGTTTGGTTTGTGTGGAGTATTTGAATATCATTTTTACATTTGATTTTTATAGCAGAAGTATTGTTCCCTGCAGTGCTATGTTTTGTCAGTATTTTCCCGTTGCACGGCTATATTTAGCACATTATGTAAGATTGGTAAAAAGCTGCATGTTGGTTTTGTGGCTTTCATCATTCAGATTCCTTGTTTATTTTTGTTTTGTATGTAATGAAATGTTTCGAAATCCCTTTGTTGGAAGTTGGATGTATGTTTCTCATGTTTATCTTCTCTCTGTTTTGTAGAATTTCAGATGAGAAGAGCCTGTTCTTTAGTACTTAGTTCATTATGTAAAAATTGTCATTGGTCACAGTACAGTATGAAGCATTTTACACTGGTTTTTCCTGTCTACACACACACAAATATACTTTTCTGATACATACTTGTTTAGACATATACATACACTTTTTATGATGCACGCTTGTTTACTTTTCCAAAGGACAACATATAATAACTGATCTCTTGTCTCATCTTATTTCAGACCTGACCCTTTCAGAAGTTCAGGTCAAGTCGGGTAACTTGTACCCCTGTAATTTATTATTTTTTATGTGCATGGAGTGAAAAGAGATTAGAAATGAGTGCAAAGTATTTTTGCTGTTGTTTTTTTGTGTAGGTTTGTGATTTGCAGCATTCCTTCTTGAGGAGGTTAAATAAATTATGTACTGTATATATAGATAAAATGTATGGATGATTTCTAGAAAAACCGAAGATGAAAGAGAACATGGTACATGTATTTATTAGAACACATTTGACCATCTATCCCAGCGCGCAGACTACGTCCCTGGGACATCCTCAAAACATAAATAATCAAAGAAGAGTCTAAATTTGGTTAAAATTGGTATTAAAAATCATAAAACTGTCAGAGTCAGTGGAGATAGTGTTGAATTACAGCATGCGCAAGGAATATTGTTTCAGTAAACCGTTTAGAAAATCGGGAAGACAGCATAAATGCAAGAAAAGAGTGCATTGTGAAGTATTAGGCTTTTGTGATGAACTTTTATGTGAAACTGCAATACTTTATGATAGTGTTATTTATGATGATTGGACTCTTAATGTACAGCATTGAGTCACTTTGTGTTCGCCAGTAAGTTCTTTTCGTTTAAGTAGATAAAAAATTTGAGTTGTGGTCATGGCCAAATTTGCATGATTGCTGGATCAGGCAGTTACTTAGTCAGCTACTCTTAATAATTTTTTTTTTGCCTGAATATAATATCATCTGTACCAGTGTGCTACACTTTAGCACAGCAGAAAGCTGTTGACTGGCAGGTTGAATCATTAGAAATAGGTGACGTAGAAACCTTGACAAAAGATGAAAATCTGACTTTTAGCTAATTTAAAAAAAAACAAACTTTTGTCTCATCAGTGGACACGAAGCCCACAAAAGGAACATGTTCAGCACAAAAAGCACATGTCACATTTCAGTTGGATTTGAGCAGTGATGACGATGCTAGGCTGACCATAAAATCCAAGGCTATTTTTGTTTTAATATTACTGTAGATAATAATGTTCACTGATTGATATTTCATTCACCTGACTAGAGTCAGTATCAGATACAGCGTTGTAACTGTCTCAACTAATATATCATTTTGTTCTGTTAAAACCTGTTATATCTTTTTTCTTTTTGTAGGTGCAAGATTTTAATACACTGTTCGGAAGTATTCAGTATCTGTGTTCGTGTACTAAGCTAGCATTTCCTGCGCAATAAGTGTGTCTCACTGTATATGGAGCTTCACCTGCCAAGAATAGCTTTTGTTGATGTAACTGACCTTTAATATGAGTCCTCAGGTAATACTCATAGTAGCTAATGGGTGGATTTTTTTGATGTACTGCTCATGTTAGAGACCAGAATAAATGAAATACACTTGAACCAAAAAAAATGCAATGTTAGGATACCTGTCAGTGGCCTTCAGTTAGTATTCTCCCTTTGTATTTATACTGCAACAAGCCAAGAAATGAATTTTTACCATTTCTATTCTCAGCATGAATTTTCTCAGCATACCTGGTGATGATTCACAAATACACTGCTGTGCCCAGTGTCTGTGCATCTAACTCTAAACTATCGTAGGCCTCCCAGAATCTGTATTTCGAAGAGTCAAGCTAGATGCTTTGATGGAAGATGAGAAGGTTTTTGTTCTGGAACAACAAAAAAACCTTTTAATATATGAATTATTAAGGCAGAAATGTCCTGATAAGCAGACACCGATTGTGCGCAGACACAGAATTACTGATAGATTTATTTATGGATCTGGCACATAAAGTGCAAGACATGTTTTATCTTACTCTTAAATTCATGTGTTCAATCTTCCAGTTCAATTTGGAAATATTTACAGTAATGTCCTTCCTTTACTGAGAGGCTGTTTCAAAAAAATATCACAATCTTCTTCAACCAGAGCATATTGAGCTTATTCGTTCATGTACTTCAAATCATTTCTCAGAGTATTTTCTTATTATCTAAGGGGAATTATATCCCTAACTTTAATACAAGCTAATCTTATCCCAGCAATATGTCTAGCTTAGAACACAATCAGATCACTTGTCATCAGATTTACATTTCAGTTGTTTAGCTGAAGTTGACAGAATGTATCTGAGATACCTGTGGCCGCCCTTGTTTACTGAGATAATCCTGGCACTATCTAAGGTGTACTTGGAAAGCTTCCTTGGAAGAGTTCTTGTATGATATTTAGGAATCCTCTCTTTTCCCTAATTTTGCTCTTAACTTGAGCACTACCCTTAATCCTAACCCACACACACCTTGTGAAGTCCCAAGAATATACTAAATAAACATAAGGCATTTGTAAACTCGATGACAGCTGGCTCCATTTAAACTCCTGCAAGGATATGAAAGAAAAAAATTATAATTAAGAATTTTCCATTAATATTTATAAAAATATTAATTTTCTGTTATTGGGAAAGTGTTGTGATTGAACAGGCTGCAATATTAAATGTTTTCTGTATTTATCTTGTAGATGTTTGTTGATGATATGGATGGTTGAAAGATTATTCTGTCATTCTAGCTGGTAGAATTGGAAGCTTTTTATATTCCAACACCTGTTTTTGCTATGTTTTCATTCCAAGGAATGCCTTTCAAATTATATTACTGTGTACCCAATTTTCATACACTTTAGAATACTATACGTATTATTTACAGTATGTCAGCATTAACATATCATAGTCAGTGCTATCAGCATCAGCTCATTTTTTTCCTTTGTTTAAATGTGAGATATTTGTTAACAGAGTCACTCATTAGCTTGAGTATTAACAATCATGGGCTGTAACTGGCTGCCAGTTCTGTTTATAAACACTGAGTGTAGCGCAGCACAGCACTTTTTCATCACACTGTGTTGAATGCCCCGCATTTACTCTTAGTCACTGCTTTAAATGAAAGATCCATTGTGTGCCAGGCTCATCTGAACAGTGGAAAAGTTGTACATCATGAACTGGTCTCAAAACCATCCATTACCATAATCTAGCTACCATAGAAAGTATTATACGGAACCTTCGATGGGCTAGGAACCAGATATCTACTGGCACCATAAGTATTCACACCTTACGATGGCTGTTGGAAAGGGGGACGGAGTGTCTATGGGAATGCCCCGAACATGACGATGTCTGTCTTGGGACAAGCAATGATGATGATGATTTGATGGGCTACACTATAAAGTAACATTATATCTGAATGCCGCTTTTAACATCTCATGACAGAAGGGCTTAATTTGCTGCTTCTACCAAATTCACTTTTTTGTATCTTATAATCTCCATGCTAATGTATATACTTATCATCTCTTGATAATTACACATTTGTGAAACTGTGAATGGCTTTGTTATGGTAACAGAAATGTGAAAAGAATTCCTTCCTAGCAGAGAGTAGTATTCCAAGAAAACTGCTCAATTTTCCCAGAAACAGATAAGACCTCCTAACAGGAAAGATGAGCCCCTTAGAAGTGAGCTGCTACACTTGTCTTATATGGCCAAATGGATCCAGTGTAGCTGCTGGGGATGGTTGGAATGTAACAGTATAACAGCTGATAATGTCTATGTTCCATGCCCAGATCCTTTCTTGGTGGTGCTGATAACACTATGAGACTGAGTTTTATATCCTCTCTCATTTTATTTAGCTTCTTCAGAAGATAAAGCAGGTGGACAGCACTGACTTAACATATTGTGTATATTGAGGTATAGTATTGTATTTGACAATTTTATGAAGAGTTATGTCTCTTCATACCAATAAAAGGCTTCACGTGACCCAGTTTCCACATACCAATAAAAAGCTGCATGTGACCCGGTTTTTCTCCAAATTGCTTTCAATGTTTCATATGGGATATGATGTTATATATGTCAACACAAATGATATATGTAGAACCATACAGAATGAATTTGTGTTTATGCTCCTAAGAGAGCTGAAGAAGTGCTTATGTGATCTGGCCTGATGAGTTAATAGTGTGAAGAGAGTAGGCATTTGTTTGGATACGAGACTGCATTATTGTTATAGACCTAAAGCAGTCCAGATTGTAATTTAAGAATTATCAGATAAATGGGCTTAATAATATGGTCACTATTTAAATTGGTAACTTTCAAATTGGTTGAAATGTAATTTGGGAAGAAAGGAAACGTTTCCAGTGTGCTTGATTTTGCCGTAAATTAATCCTTTGCCTATCCCTTTTCTTTGCTAAAACGCTGACAAACTTTCACTCACTTATGGTGAGATTGATTTTGTCTGATACTTCATCCTTTGGAGTATGGGTGGGCTGAGGGTGGGGTGAGGGTGGGTCCCTACATCTCTTAGCCTTGTAAGGCTGTGTCACATAACCTTGTTATCGTCAATGTCCTGCCGAGGCACAAACAAACTATGCTGTCATCTGGTTTAGGAAATGTATGTAGATCACCTTCATTAATACTCCAAGTGCCTGAAATTAGGTTGAAGTTGTGAGATAACCATATCATACCTGTCTATATTTAATTTATATTAAATTATGTAGATCATTTAGATACGTTTATGATACACTCTTTAGCAGGTTTATTAATAGTTCCATTCATTTAATTGTTCATTCCATATAGCAAATCACTGGTTTTGTTGACATAATAGTCAAAAAGATCTTTATGCCACTATTTCAAACAACCAGTGAAATATTTTGAGTAATTTGTTAGCAGGGGTGGCAGCAACTAGTTGCAAACTTTCCAGACACCAGGCCCAACATATGAATCCCTAGTCAAAACACAAGTTGCTTTGTTATTCCTCCTGATAGCTCGTTTATCAAAATGCAAAATTTCCAGATTTGATTTTGTTTTCTGAAACTTTTTGACTTTCTGCCATTCCTGTGTTAACTAAGTTGTTAATGTGCAAGATATTCTACGTTTGGTGTTTTGTTGCTTCTTAGGCACCTTGTTAGCATGATTCCCTTTTTTTTGTTGTTGTTGTTTTCCTCTAATTTTGACACTGCACGCCAAATAAGTTAAATCTCTGAATTAATCAGTAGTTCTGTATTTTGTTTTTTGCAGTGAATGATAATAAATAACATGTCTAGAAATCTGGCAAATTGTTCCTTTCTTCAACACTATTTTCAGCTACTGTTGGAAGGGTGGGAGGGAGAGTGCTTGTCTTTTGGTATGAAAGATCCATTTTAATGGGAAACATACTCTCTTCCAGAGATTGTAATACACAACATGATGTGCAACTGACCACTATAAATGGATGGTCACTATGAGTAGATGGGATTTCTGTGCAAACTTGCACACCAATATGCCAAATGGTACATTTTTTCCTCCCTTAGGGATGATGATCTTAGGACAAGTGTTATTTACGATAGCACCAGTTGTCTGACATCAGATTTTGCCCATGTCTATAAGTTATCTTTATGCATGGTCCTGTGGAGTTTTTTTGATTTTCATCTCCGATACAAAGGTACTTCATTTGTACCCATGTGAAACAACCGATCATCTTCTAATTGCATGCCCAAGACTCATCAGTAAGAGAAAAAATTTACTGCCTCCAAACCATACAGTACACAATATTCTTTATGGTTCACAGGAACAATTCGTCGCCTTCCACACGAAAGGGCGTATCCCTGTTTTTCACGTTTTTAAGGAGAGCGATTTACGTCTGATTTGATCATATTGATAGTTAGCTTAAACCCTTCGGAATTTACATGCTATATCTTCGTTACTATTTGAGCTAGGGATACGCCGTTTCGTGTGAACATAGTTCTGAGATAGCACTACGTGCTGGTGGTGACAACTCAAAACCGTCAAAAATTGGGATACGCCCTTTCGTGTGGAAGGCGACGAATTTAATAACACCAGCACATTCTCATGTCTGGTATTGGCTGTGGAAGAGTGAATAATTCATCAACATGGGATCAGAACAAGAAGCAGGTTGAAAATTTGACATGTAAAATCTATTATAATTATTATCTCAGATCGTTTGATCTAACAGTTCTTAGAATTAAAAGTCTTATCTGATATAGCCATAACTGTACTGAAAAGGAATACTACAACCTAATACAAGTAAACAAACAAGCTTCAGCTGCTGCTTCGACCCAAGCTCACAAAATGAGGTAGAGAAACAAAGTGTGAAATAATCTTGTTCACATTAGTTACTTTATTGTCAGAATAGAGAAGGCATTCTTTCAAATAAAGATGGGATTATACATAAAGTCACAACACACTCAGCTACAGCAGATCAAAACAATTTCACTGTGGGCTGTGGGTCAACCAGTTTTCAGCTTCATCATCAAGCGCATCTGGAACAAATCTTAATTTAAAATTGTGTACACAGAACATTTCAGTTTTGTGTAATACAGTATGTCACCCTTGGCTAGTGCTGATTAAATTGTTATGTTAAAAATCTTATTTGAAGCTGGTGAAGATTGTCTAGGATTGTGTTTGAAGAGTAAACATTATACATGATGGTGAGATTATACAGGACAAATAGGCAATGTTGTTGTTAATTTTATTTCTAGCAAGATAAAAAAAACCTGTGCACTTGAATATTTTGTTTGACTCATATATGCTGAATGCATCTTAAACAAAATCTCCTGCCTAAGAGTCCTTTTCATCATTCATTGTTTACCAAGTTATCAAAACAGTGTCTTCAGGGGCTTGTAATGGACTGTGTTCGCATATGACAAAAAAACTTAATATCTGCAGCATGAAATGCAAACTATTTATCCGAGAATGCCTGCAAACTAGCGCTGCCGGCATACTGGGCAATACAACCATACAAATGATTGTGGGTAATGAAGTGGAAGAGAGGTTTAAATGCCCTTTTTATTTTTACTGAAATACTGCTGGTTAATGCGGGTACATAACATTTTCTCCATCAAGACGTCAAAAAAAATTTGTCTACATCAGTATATGCCAGTCTAGAATACAAAGCATGTCAAATGAAACCTCAAAGATCCTAAATAAACTGTCAATGATTTCCTGGAAAATGTCCTAATGACAGAGAATTGCTTGAAAATGCTACATTTCAATCAGTTGAACTTCCATAAACTATTCTGAAATGCAAAGGAATCTTGACGATGGGTAGTTCAATGAGCCAGCCAGAGTGCGGTTAACTAGCCAGCCTTCCCACAGTGAAATATTTTCAATAAAAGAATGCATGCACAAGAATTCAAAATCCTTACACCAATACATACCGCTACAACAGAATTTCTTTTTACATTTAGTCGGTTTCTTATTTTAATAAAAGTATGGTACAAACGCAATGGCTCACACATAATGTGAATCAAAGATGCAATTGACCCAAAGTCCCACCGGAGATGTCATTATATGCCTTCCGGCCTGTGCGATATCGATTAATGCTCACATATCTGTAAAATCCATTTCTCATTTCATTTATGCTGTTTAAATGGCCTTTTGTCACACGTCCATGGAATGAACACATTTTGTTTCGGCCACAGAAGCAGGAATCTTGTAACACAATTTTCAAGTACTCATTGCTTGTCCTTCCAATATCTGTCAATATCTTTCCATTTTAACTCTTGCTACATTAAAATTATCAACCAATCTCCTTCACGGCACAGTAATTGAAAATTAATATTCTTTTTAAAAAAAGTGAAGATGGAAGAGGTGACATCTATCAGAAAAAAAAATCAATCCACACAATCTCCATGGATATTATGTGTGAATAGATGACAATGTATTATTATACATCATAGATCTTCCGGAAGTGATGTTTGAACAGAGATGTTTAATGTCCTTTAACTATGATTATGTTGTTATGTTTAGCCACCACAATCATTTGTACTGTTACATGACAATATGTTAAAATTATATCCTCAAAAATTACATCAAATGAACAGATGACAAAAATGTCCTCATGTTCACACCGCAAATGGATGACGATATGAACTCTCCATCATCACCTAAAATGAATGACACACCACGAATTATGAGTGGACGACAACATCCTCCATGTTCAAACTGATGGCAGTGGTGGAATGTAGTATATTGAGACCTTGAGATGTTGTGCCAGCGACAAAAGCAAAGCTGGTGTGTTCTGCGGTCAAGCTATGCTGAAGTGTTCAGTTTAGTGACTAGTGCGACAGCTATGGAACGGTTAAGCAACCATGCCTTTCTTGTTCTTTTCACAGAATTTCATGAAAACAGGAAATGTAAAAATATAAATTCTGTATGCCTTATGTCAGTCCTACATAATAAAAGCAAACAGTATGCAAAACTACTAAAATCTGAGAGCAAATCAGTAAAACGCTGCCCCTGCATGCCACAGCCAGCATAAGGGCATTGAAACCATAGTGATTCAATCTGATTTATTGACATATCTTATCTTAATAATATATATATTGTCATTATGGCAGCTGCCCACTGAAAAATTTTAGGTCACTATGTAAAAAAAACATTCGGATCTCTGTTCAAAAACGAGGTGGTTTCATCACTTTTTTCTTTTTACTTGTTTATTAAACTGTGCTCTTTTATTTCTGAACTTGGTTTTTTAGTTTTAAAAAAATTTTAATCATACTGCCATCCTTGTAATTCGGAGCCAGAAAAATAACTTCTGGCCTATAAATACTATAATCCTTTTTTAAGCCTGGCAACGTGCATTCATTGTATTGTACCTCATGGCATCTGCCGCAAAATTTACCTGAACACCACTGAATAAATAGATAAATCTTAATAAACTTCGCCATAATCATGATAGAAATCACTTCATCCTGGGTCATAGATTGCTGCCTTCACAAGATACAGTCTCACTCTTCCATTTCCCATTCTATCGCTTTAAAGCTACATGCAGGTTTATAGCTCTGACCCAAATTAATGACTCAGCAAAGCCTAAACAAAGAAAGAAGAAAAAAAATTAAGGCACTGAAGAGAAAATGAGTACATTTAAGTGCTGTTACATTATTTGTTCTTCACAATTGATGTGCATATTTTGTCAAATTACCATGGAGCAAGGGAAACGTTTTCACAATCTTCATCAGTCAATATTGCTATAGCAAGTTAAAAGAGAAGAGCGAGTGGGTCTAAAATATAGTTAGCAATTGATATTTTGTCTGCAAAACAAACACTACCACAGGCAAATATGCTACAAAGTAAACACATGTATATCTATATATTGTAATGAGATCTATGTACATGGTAGCACTACATTGAATATAGTACAGACATACTTGTACACAGCTGTGCCATTCAGCTAGACATTCATATACAAAACAGTGCCATTCAACTACAGACTCCCTTTAAAAGTTCATTTCTTACCAGTCACCTGCATTGGCATCTCATCCTAAGTGACAGACAGTTGCACTGAATGTCTGCCATATTTTCCAACTCCCACCAACAAAAGCAAATTCAAGGATTCCGGTTCTTAACCCCTTTGCTACCTCATGTTTGTCAAGGGCTGATGTCACCAGATTAACACGAGCTCGTTAGCCTGTATGCAAGAATAATCCAGTTTATGGAGAAAGGTTGTGTCGGTTACGACATGGGAATGTTACTTCTGGCATACTGGTACATCTAAGAGTAGTTTATATCGGAGGACAAGAACATACATGTACACCATACGTAGTGAGGGGATTTATGGTAACACATCTTGATATCTTCTCTAGTTAAAATTCCAGACCTGCAAATCCACTTTTGATTTGAGCATACTTTTTTGTTGGTAGGTTATGCAAAGAAAAATGAACTTTACTAGCTATGACCAATACTATTTAGAACACTATAATTTGTCACAATTTACGCAAAGTGACGAATAGTGCAATTTTGGGGTTTCGTTTTCTTGCATGAAACTTCATAATATCAATACCTCTGTAACCCTGAAGAAGTGCTGTGTGCTACTATTTACAGTTTTCAAGAATGAAGATATTAAGTGTCAAATAAGAAAAATTCTTAATGCCTTTGAATAAACGAAAATCTTTAAATTGCTCTCCTGAAAATCACGATTTTGCTCTTTCGTCACTTTGTGAAAACTCAGACGAATTATTCAGCTACAAGCGTATCACTCCTTTACATCTTCACATCACCTTCTGTTCAAGATCTCTAGCATACAAAACTTTTATAATTCACCCATTCTGAACAGCCAGAAGGAGTTGGGTCAATTCAGATAATAAAAACCAATATATCCTGATGACTGGTCCTGGGACCCCTTTCACACGCCATGAAAATTGACATGCCACAACATATTCATCTAAGTTCACAGTAGTAATAAAAATGGCAGAGGATTAGCAACTCCATTCTCAACCACACTATTTTCACAAATAAATATTTTCATAACAGCCTGATGATGGACAGTTTGTGACTCTATCAAACCACTTTTCTGATGTTCTTGCATGCCCAGGGAAGAATGGATCACATCAAGGCAAAAAAAAAACCCAATCACACCTCATCCCATTCAGAATGGAACACTGATGGATAGAAAATTTCATTACTTCTTTAATACTGTGCTACAGGGCAGTTCCGTTGTATGGTGGCTTCATAAGGAGATTAAAGCATCTGGTGGGACACAAAAAAACTGTCTGAATTTCTCAGAAACTTTTTCAGAGTGTTGGAGGTTCACAAGTTGTGAAGAGACAAACTAATGCCAGGTGCTGAATTGTTAACTAATACTACACATGGATAAAGAGTGCAGGACGGAGGAATACAGATACATAATTCATCACTTTCGTTATTTCATGGTTATCGAATAACCATGGAACACAATACAGTACACATCAGTCCTTGGAAATTCTGGAGGTAAAATGAGGCAGCTGAAACATGGCAGCATGATTACAGATAATGAGATAGAGGTAGGCTAATGAGGCAGAGGACACTACACAGAGAATGATTACTGAAATCAGGGGTTTTTGCCAGGTTCTCCATATAATTATAAATGAGCAGAATTTCAAAATAAGGCAGACACCAATAAAATATGGGAAAGAACTCCACATAAGGGCAAGGCTAACTACTGTCCTCTCAACTCTACACACTGTTTGGCCCCAGAAAACACATATGTGATCCAGACAATTCTACTGCTGTTCTAGCTCCATGATGTTGTAAAGGAAGTCTTTGTTCAAAAGAACAGGCACGAAGTCCCCTCATCCTGAAATGAGGTGTACAGAACAGTGGTTGTCATTACATTCTGAGTAGTCTTCTAAGCCAAAGGATGAATGGGACAGAAGGCTCTTGTGGTACCAGAGGGATTGCCATAGAGCGATCCTGAACAGGACTCTTACATTAACGAAAGGGCCACCAATGTCCGAATAAGACATTTATGTACGACATGTTAAATAAAGCCAAAGAGCCAGTCAGTCATTCGATCAGTTTCTTTATCCTTTCCCAAAGGCGGGTAAGACTCATTTCCAGGAGAATGATGCCAGGAACAGTACACAGATAGGGCCCTAGTAGAAGACCTGATATTGAATATATGAGTTCGTCTTTCACACACCTTATCTGGCTGGGCAGCCATGTCTGCCAAGAATCCATCAAGATGAAATTCTCAATGGACTGACATGGACATCACTGGCAAGCTCTACACAACTGGATAATAACAGTGTGCCCTGTTCACTTTCCACAGTTGCAGTATCTACAAGTCTGATCTGGGACTGCAGCCAGAAAAGCTGTAGTGGGAAGAATGCATTAAGGAGGCTGCTCATCACTTATGGCAAGCTCTTTTTCTTCGGCCTCTTGGCCGTTCTTCCTTTTTGCCATTCTGATAACCTCCAGTGGTCAGACATGGAACTCATAAAACTGTCTTTATCAAGGACGACACCAGACCAGTTGGTGAACTTCGTTAACACCCAGAGACCAGCTATACCAAAGAAATCTTGACAGTCTGAATGTCTAGAAAAGTCTCCAAGAACTTGTTCTGGTGGTAAGAAATATCATCTAAAACAAACAAAATCCTTCTTTTTTGTTATATTCATAGTTTCTATACATCAGGACACCCAATATTTGCCTCTGTCCTCCATCTCAAAACTATTAGCTGAATCTGTGGACTTCAAAAGGATACACACTGTGGTGGAAAAACGTAAAACACAAATGACTCTATTTTTATTTTCTGAACCCAAAAAGCAATAGTTTTATTGCAAAAAACTTCTGACACTGAGATCACAAGGCAGTGATCAATTACCTTAAAATTCATATCTAGCACCCCAGGCATCAAGGTCAGCCAGTGAGTATAACTAATTCTAGATGTTTTAGACTTTATAGAGTTACCCTTTATCACTATCAGCACTTGCACATGACGAAATAAGTAGAGCTTAATATTACGATCACGAATACATTCAAAACCCACATATTATGAAAGGAACACAACATTTCACTCACCCTTAATGATGACGGGACCCACATATTATTAACAGCCATATATGATGGAATTTGTACACCACAACAACCACACACAAATGAATAAATTACATCGAGACCCCTGATGGACAATGAAAGAAGCAGAACTGACATAAAGACGTAAAGAGGAAGTGGGTTATAGTGTCGTCGAATAATAAAATAATCACACAATACACCACATACACTTTCTGTGATGTTCATATTCATCATTTCAAGTTTCATTTGCTTGCTTGCTTTTACTGATGTGAAGTTGACAGGACTTTTACTAAACTGAACGACACACCGGACATAAGTCAGCATTCATGCACAAAGAGACCAGATGCACTCAGCAAAAATCCTTAACCAATGGCCTAAGCTATTTCATCTATGGCTTAAACTATTTCATCTACGATGAGCACTTCTCCGTTTTAATTCATCACTGGAAACTAACGAGCCCCACATTCATCTCGGCTTGAGGAGCCACAAGATATGTAAGCATTATAAAAAATCTGAAGCTTAATCTTATGCTGTATTATTCAATGAAAATCCCTTAACACCTTAGTGACCAGCCTTACACTGACATCACCTTATCCCAGGACCATGGCCGCCGCCTATTATTTAAGGTTTTAATGTACTTGTAACTTAAAGTTGAATAACTTTGCTTTGAATCACCCTACATTGGCCAAATTCACAAATGATGTTGGTATTTGGTATCTGATCACATTTTTGTCTATAACATGAGTGAAAGTTATTATTTACAATGTAATAATTAAGAAGAAGAAGCAGAGAGTGTGGAAACAGAACGTCAAATGCGACAATTCTCGTCGCTGGTCCTATCTGCACTGGCTTGGGTGGCGAGTATACTCGTCGCTGCTCACTAAGGTGTTAAAAGAGCTTAAGCAGGCAACAAATGATGGCAGTCTGACAGTTGATGCTGATAGCAGTGTAATATCATATGATATGAAGTACGTGTTGGTGAAGGTCAGATATTATGAGCTTCAATAGTAATCCTCCCTTTCAAAATAACCACAGGACATACACTGCCCAAATACAAATGCTATAAAAGAGGAAACTAAAATGACAAATGCAGATAACAAAATCCAAACAAACCAACCAAACAAACAAACAGTGAATTTGCTGGCTGGACAGCGGGAATATACCTTTGTGAATATTGTACCTGCGCTATATTTTTGAAAAGGCAAACATTTTCCACAGTTATCTCTCCATCCAACTGCCAGGTTTTCTATCTCATATCGATGTAAGAAATTTCACCCACGCTCGCAAGCTGCTCTTTCTCTCAGTGGAATATCATGCTGACTCAAAATCTAAAGACTCCACCTTTAAATGAGCCAGTTTATAAAAAGTACCTTTTTTTTTTTAACTGTGTGAGAAACATGTTTCTGGATTTTCTAAGTTGAGCCAAAATACTCTCTATGGGGTAGTTTGACTGTCCAGCCAACAAAGTCCAGTTCAAAAAAATTGTCAATTAAATATTCTGTTTCTTGTACATACGAATCACAATCTCTCTCCTCGTATAAGAATCCCATCAATATACAAATCAAGTAAGAAAAGATGAAATAATATAGAAAAACAATGGACAATAAGCAGTCATCTCTGTTCAACTGCTATTCCACAAGAGCCTGAAAATTTACAATTAACCTCAGGATGCACAACTAGGCAGCCCAATTCGCCATAATTTTCATGCTAAACCTGTTTCCTAAAAAAATTGTTACAATTAACCAAATGTGCAACTGAGCGGAGTCAACTGTGATTCAAAATTAAAACAAAGTAACGTCCTACAGTCACGCTTTCCCCATAAATTTCTTATCAAGTCAACACTTTGCTGAAACATTCCTGCAAATGCTATTACTATTACGCGATTGTACCTAAAGTTTTATTGTTTCACTTAATGTGATTCATGTTCATTTCCAAACAAAAAGCAACAAAAAATGGGAGGAATTTTGGAGAGCTTTTGATAAAACAAAATTTTGGGAACTAAAAAATATCACTTATTTCCAGATACAGGATATTCTGAATACAATTCTGTTGCAGATTATTGCTATTGAGCAAACTTCATGGGGTCTGTGGTCTCTGTTTTATTGTGAAAAGTTTGCTGTCATGACGAACCAAATTCTATGTGGTTCCCAATACTGATGTAGTTTACCTTTTCTCAATGATGCAAACAATGACTGCAAACAGGCAAACATTAAATTTTAAGGACTTTTTAAGGCCTTATAGCCAGCTGAACATTTATTGACTTTCAAGGACCTTCAATCCGTTTTTTTTTTAACCTTAACACTATCTGAATTATCAAGGCAACTCGTTTCACTAGGATGTAATAGCAGCATTGTATTCAAACCTGCACGCCTGGCACTATGACACATGATACTCAAAGAGGTTGCAGGATATGAAAGATAAAATAAAATTTGAAAAATTTACATTACCGAGCAATTTTCAAGAGTGTTACAGCAAACAGTTGAAAGGTTATGATCCAAGATTCAACCATGCCAGCAGCACATTCAATATAAGGAGACTGGAGATTTTTCTTAAAACCATGTATTATGAAAGTCTGATGAAATGAAGATGAGGATGTGTGTCTTGTCCATCTTTGGAGGAGATTTTCTTAAAACAATGCATTATGATGGTCTTGTGAAGTGAAGATGAAGATGTATGTCTTGTCTACCTCAGGACTAGATCTGTCGTCATACGGGGGAGCTGCGTCCAGAACTGGTTAAGCTATCTGTGGTAGTTTAATGTAAAAGATATCGACGGTATCTTATTAATACAGAAGGAATCATGACTGTTAGTATATTCTTAAGGAAACAATAAAAGCCACGAACTCTTTCAATACACACTAAGTAGAACAGCACGCTGCATTTTATATTAAAAAGAGCAGGTTAAGAGTTAAGACTGGTTTCTTTATTCCATTATGAAGCATCAGCTGACGTGTTTTGCCCATGCACAATCTTCTTAACCTTTTCATTTGAAACCGATGAAACTTCACTCTTCTTTGAATGACTACAAATATTTCCTATTCTGTTTTTCAGACCAGGATAAGAATCCTAGATGCAAAGTTCTTGGGAAGGTTCTGACATTGCTAGGGAGTTAGTGTAAGTCATTAAATGTCAAATCTGCCTGTTTTTTTTCAATGAGGGACATTAAAACTCAAAAGGGCTTACATGGTGTATGTCAGGGTGTAAAATCTGAAAACTTTCATTCACAGTAAATAGTATGGTTCTCTTTACAAATATCATTATGAAATAAATGTGCAAGAATGTAGAGCACTATTGAAAAATATATTTCTCATGAATACAAGTGAAATTTCCTTTCAGTTTCATTTAAATCTATTTCCACTTTTCACACCAATCTTTTAATCGGCAGACAGGAAAGCAACTGACGTCAGTGATAACACAGAAAACAAATCTTATGCGAGCTTCTTATATCATGATATCATCACAGTCCAGAAATATTTCTATGCCAGCTGCCGTTAACAGCTTGGCACTGAAAGAGTCCATGGCTTTCATATTTAGAAAAGCTGATATTATAACAATAAAATAGTCAGAGGGGTCATTCCATGTAAAGTGTTACCCGAGGACCAATTTTTCAAATGCAGCTTACTATAAAACAAGTTGGTGCATCATTGTGCAGAAAAGCTGGAATAGTTCAATGTATAAGGAAGGAAGAGTTCACTTCCTACTTTGCAAAGTAGCTTTCTTCTCTAGAATATTGTGTTACCATTTTGTTCCATCAATTACTAATTTTTTTTGCCCATTCAGTTACTCAGAAAGACGGCCTTAGTGTGCTAAATTATTGTTGTTGGATAAAATTGCTTTATCCACTTGCTAATATGCATTATCTGAGTGCATAAAAATGTTTTTCTATTATCAGTGGTTGAATTTCAGAAATTTTGCGATGGGTTACCATGTAAAAACAAAGGAACTTTTTCTGTCCCATCAGTTATCAACCCTATGAGATGTGATTAAATGAGATCCAATTATCTCTCAAGTCAAATGTTAGTTTTGTCAGTTAATTTGCCATGCTTTTTTTATTTGTGGAAAGAAAACTAAATAAAATGGATTATAAGTAAATCTGTGAGTGCTTTTTGCTTGAAAAGTATTGTCTCCATGTCCTGTCAGTTTCCATGGAATGACCCAGAGTGCTAACATATCATTACCTCAGTTTACAAGTGTCCTTACATATAATCATGAAGCCCTCTGTGAAAGTTATTTGCTCGAGGGCCTAATAAGTCTAGAATATTTCCATAATATAATTTAAACTGCATATATTTTTCCTTTCACCTGTCAGTTTCCGAGAAACACCACAGTAATGCAGGTATTTGGCACCCTATGCGGGCCACCACCACTTGAGCTGCGTGATATCAAAAAGCGATATAGGCTATCAGACTGGTCCAGACAGTTTACACATGCATCTACACCAGTCATCTTCTAAATTTTCTCACTTTATGACGTCATGCAGCATGGGTAATGGCAGCATATGGAGGCTGAAAATCCCAATGTTCCAGGTTGTTCCAATGGTCAGACAAAAAGAAAATGTATGCAGTTTTAAACTTCTTCAAAAAATAGTGGGGATTTTTTAAGCTGTAAAGCAAATAACTATCCCTGTCCCTTTAAGGGCAGGATTAAGGTTACGAGTGAGATGATAGAGGATCCCTATGTAATGTCCAAAAATCCTCCTTAAGATGCTTAAGCCCAGCCTTTAACTTTAACCCAAGTAAACCTCAGGGGTGTCTCCATGTTATACTGAATTATATCACACTTGCGCACTGGGGCGGTAATTTGCATCCTACTCGATCTCACTTCTAAGCATTTTTTTCANCTGCTACATACAGATAACAATGGTACAGCCAACTACCTGCATCTTCACATTATGAACCAAGTGAGAAACTCAAGAGACTTTATTGAGTTATATGTCAACACAACAGTTTTGCTGAAGTGACACATGAGATTACATCTATATTTAGAAAAGAAATACCCCCAGGATTTACATGTAGCCAGTCACAGAGAGCCAAAAAAATTAAAGGTGTATGCAAGGGTGTAAATGCTTTGAGATGAAAATACTTGAAAATTACCAAGAAAGGATGGCAGCTAAGTCAATTATCCTGGAAATGCCTTTTACTGATGCTAAGACAAACACCAATTACAAACAACAATAAATGTCCTGTGGTCATCAAAATATCAGAAAGGAATGGAAATATTTCTACCGGAAGATGTACAATCCTGCATGTCATGTGACTTGCTGAAGCATTATGTATGTGATTATGACCACATGCCCAACAGCATAGATTCAAGGACAGAAAGTTTTCAACTTTCAAATCTATATATTAAATATACAGTCAGCTCGGCTCAATCACAACTCCTTGGGAGTATGGCAAAAACACAATTGACAGGAGCTGCAATTATCCATTCATTTTTATACAGAACTATAGCAAGTTGTGACTTTGAAAAAGTTGCAATTAACGGGGAGTTGTGATTATCTAAATTGCGATTAAGCTGAGTCAACTGTACTCTTCTCTGCTCAAGACAGGGTCTCACCTTTCCTCTTTTTCACTTTGTCTTTGGGTCCCCAGATTCGGACAGTCCCATCATCAGAGGCACTGGCCAGCATACCGGGCTCGGTGGGGTTCCAGTGCACACAGTTGACAGTGAGTCTATGGCCCTCCAGCACTGCAACTGGCGTCTCTCGTCTCTTGTGCCAGATAAACACTTTGTGGTCTGTAGAACGAGGAAGACCCGAGCATAAGCCAGCAGTTTGAACTACAGCAAGAATTTCCACATTTCGAAATGTGTTACTGAATATGACGACTGCTCAGAGCATTACTTTACTGTGTTCCCAGAAATTTGTCAGAAGTATTGCCTGTGTCTTCCTTGATTTCAGAGTTTCTACCCGAAAGTCTCCATATTTGTTCATACTGCTGAAGCAGTGTTGTTACACGAAGCTAATTTTTGTGAAAAGTTTGAAATTACTTTTAGCGACAGCCTAACTTTCGTGCCTCACATGATGGTTTTCTCATGTGCATATGAGTACGGTGGTCTAAAGCAATCTGGAGTGAAGTTATAGAACTGATGATTAAAACATATTTGACATGTCTTGGCCCTAAATTTGCCAAACTGGCAACTGTTCTCGACACCGAGAGAATGTCCAAATAATGACAGATAATAACTTGCATTTCTATTTTCCTTGTTTTAAGTTAAGTCCTTTCAAAAGTATGAATGGAGCTTTTTCGCAGGAGGTAAATTTCATGAGTCAACCTTAACTCATGAAATTTGTGAAAATCAGATCGTCATAAACAATACAACATCTACAACATGTCTTTTCCATGAGCTGCATGGAACCATACAACTTGAACACTGTTGTAGTCGGTGACAAAATATTCAACACTTGACAGATGCTCATTTGCCTGGAAGTACACATACAGCATGGTGGAGGAAACATCTTTCCAAAGACATTAATACTTTTCCAAAATTATTTCTTAACAATGTAGTGATTATAAATGAAGGTTCATGATCTTCTGCGAAAAAAAACCTCACGATTCAAAAGATCACTAGTTCCCAGTGCTAATTTAAAGAAAAATTCCTTAATTTCCATGATTCTATTCCATACACAATGTTCGTTCAGCTCTGAGCACTCATTCCACATGGAAAATAAAACACATGGGACATACACAAAAAGCCGGTTCAAATAAAATGGTGAAGGTGTGTGCAACAAACCTAATTATCAATCTAGATAGGTGCAAGAGGTGACTATTTTGAAAAGTCAAATTATGAAGAAATAATAATTTTAAAATTTATTGAAAAATATATGACCAAATGGCATCATTTATTACAAGATGGATATTTTTTGCTCGGAAATATTTTCTTAGATACTGTCATCGTGTCAGAACGAAACGGGTAATGAAGGTATCCTACTGATCATCCACAAAAAGACAAATCCATGGCACCTGCTTGTCACCATATTTCATCATGCCTCACCTTCACTGCCGCTGGCCACATAGTCTTGGTTTAGGCCACCAAAACAGGAGTATATTGTGAAGAAAGCTTGAGTCTGGCCGTGGAATTTGCGTAGAAGGACTTTGTCTTTCAGATCCCACAAATGGCATCCCTGTACAAAGATGCAGACAACAGGATTATCCTCTGCTTACATAAAGTGTGAAAATAACCTAACCTCTTCATATCACGCCACACACTCATGCAACACAAGTCACACTACTTCACACTATGCCACTGAATGGATGTGCTGCATGCATGCTAGCCTATATAAATGTTGTGATTTGAAATTACACATAACATAGCAAACTCTATACAACCTATTATTTCAAGAGCGGGTCAGTTTTATAAAATTCTTTTACCTAGTTTATCACCAAGCAATCAGTTTTATGCAAACATGAATGCCCAATTATTAGTTACTTAAGTGTTATTTCTTATTAGAATTGTCTGTGTATCCCAGAGATTTCCCCTCATAGCACATTGCGTTAAGAAGGAACAGATGCCTAGCGCAGAGCCCGATGTGAAAAGGTTAAATTACCTTAATATGTTGACCAAAGTCTGCCCCAAAACCTGAAGGTACGACATTTTCCATCCTCATTACAATAATTAGCAATCTCCTTTTTTTTTGTGGATCTCTCTCGGTAATAATTTCAAGTATAAAAGTAGCTTTCACTGCACTCAAAGCTAACCTGGAGTGGACAATGGAATCAATAATAATATTCGATGACATTAACTAACCCAGAGATCCCACAAATCATGATGTTTCCACACTACATTAACTGCACAACAAGCAAATATATCACAACAGAACTCACTAACCTGAGAAGCTACATTTACAAGTGCTAGTTCTTTCTTGTCATCTACCACAAAGGTCATTATTGGATGATCTTCCTGGATTCTGGATAAGAAACAGAAATAGATATTTAAACTTCCATGCTCCTGAAACAGTAGCAGTCACATAAAATTCACAACAATTTTACTACTTTGATTCTTTTTGGAAGTATTTCTCGTCCTGCTAGGTTTTAAGAGTTTCTGATTGTCTGAAAAAGATAGGGTTATCTCTTCAAAACTTTTACTTGATGAATTCTATGAAGTGTGGCAATTTGGGATATTTTGGTCTTTCTGATCAACTGAGTAGAATATTATGCTAAACACAATCAGAAATGCCATTCCTTCAAATATATTGAGAAAATATTCTGGTGAAAAATATTAATTTATATAATAGATTGAGAAATACTGAGAAAAAATTAAACATGGCAAAATGACTGAGCACTGCCTCGACATGAAGATTTGAAACTTCAAATTAAAACTCTGTCACACTCAACTCTCTGCAAAATAAGAATTTCTGCAATTTTTAACAACAGCATAATTTTCCCTATTACCTACATACTAGTTAATCGTTAATTTATTTCCTTACATATCACAACTGCAAGAGAAAACTTTGAGCAAAAGGCCATACTTACATTGGAAAGTCTTGCAAGGTATCAAAGTTGTATCCTCTGATGCGGTTATGGGTGTCAGCAGCCAGGGCAACCTTATCATCTAGAGCTGCTAGACCTTGTATTCTGATGCCTTCCCATGTGTCAATCACATTACCATCAATGTCCTGGTGTGATTACAAATAAAATTTCCAATCGACATTAAAGCCCATTCTATCACAGATTTCAAAACAGAAGTCTGCAACTTGAAAAACTGTGGTGAAACAAACTGCATCAAATATGCAACCTTCAGTAATTTTGCATTTGTTCACAAGCAAAAATTTCTACAGAAAACTACATCCTCCTGAGGATGAAAGCGCTACAAAGCATATATTTCTTCCAATATTTTCTCAAAAGATTTTAAATACAAGATTTCTTCCCAATATCCTCTCCATGTCATTCTTTTTCCTTACATATTACACATCATTATTACTTTATGTGATACTATATAATGATATCTCATGACATTTATCTAAACCACGTTATCAAGATATGATCCAATATATCAATGATCTAAAATATGTGTATGTAGCCTTCAGTGGCACACACACTTCCATAACATCAAATGAAATACTTCAGCATGTGTTAATCAGCAGAGTGAGGGCACAATACGTGAAAGACACAAAGCTCTAGCTTTTCAGAGAGCCAGATAATAAGCAATGTAAATTCATTTCATTAGCATGAAATTATAAACACAAAAGAGTACTTTCTGTTATGAACTTAAGCTGCCTAATTGAGATAAAGAGAAGCCGACCATACAAAGTGTAATTCACAATCAAAGACAGTGTAATTCACAACCAAAGACACGTTCCAGTGGAGGAGTTACTGTACTCACACAATAATAAAACTGTCCCTTGACACCACCCACGACAAGCTTGCGACCATCTGGCATCCATGCTGCATATGTCAGACTATCATCTGTGTTTTGGTGAATCCGTTGCCTCACCTCACCTGTCTGTAAGAAAAATACGTCGGACAAATATAGAGTAATAAATATTAATATTTCAAGCACAAAAACTGGTATGATTCACTATTAAAACAGATCTTAGAATAGCAAAAAAAAAAAAAAAGGCAATGAAGTAGGTAAAAGGCAAATGGACCAATGATACCTGACCACACATTCTTTAGACCAGTGGCCTAGCATCCATGTACCCTATGAATCTGAAATGATCAATACATTATTGTATTTATATAATACAATTTAACTAATCCTAAATGTTTGGTAAAATTTGAAAATTTTACCACTCATATTATTTCACTCATTAGCCATTTACAAGCACCGACAATATGACTTTGTTGGTGTTAGTTGGTTAGTTGGATAATCTAAAAACCTATACAGTGTGTTAGAAATGTCTTGAAATTTGGCACCTGAAAGCAACCTACCTCAACATTATAAATGAAGACCTCATTTGTTTCATCTGGACCACAGACAAGAATGTGGACGTTGTCTGGGCACCACGTGACAAAACCTACCCCAAATTTGTGTTCATCTAGTGTTCTGTAGTGTCGGCACTCAAACTTATCCTGCAGGGACAAATGGAAATTATATCAAAAGACTGATCAACTGTTACTAAGCATACTCACACACACAACATGATAAGGTTGAGTTTAATTCAAAATCTGAATGATTGTTTCATCAGGTGCTTATAACAGTTTGCTTGAAATGTCCTCACTGTTCATCAAATAGGATCAGAGAGCTGATTGTACTAATGTTTCAAAAGATAATAAAGGTGAACATTACTAAATTTTACTCAAACAACCAACTTCTGAAGTGGAACTGCCAGTAGACTAATAACATTTACAGGACTTTTATCACTGACTTAATTCACAGATGGCAGCAGCCAGTGGCAAAATTTTCAGAAAAAAAACCAAACTTATGGGTCTTTGTTCAATGTACGATGCACTGGTCATTCAATTTGCTTTGTTTTCGTGCTAAAATGCCCCATTTTTCAGATCTGATTTTCTGTTTCTGAAAACTGTTCGACATTCTGCTACATCTGATGTTTATTCAAACTTCCTGTAACCCTTGACCCAACTTGTTTTTCAGAAATGATGCATACGTACTCACAGAGAATGAAGTACAGAAAGAAAGAGAACTCAAGCATTTATTTATCCATCACATTCTGACAAGGATTTATTGAGTTTACTTGACATATGTCTTAGCATCTGACATGGCTTTATTTTTATATGATTTATTGCTCAACTCATTTCATGCCAGGATTTTCCAGCTCACTGCTGCTTACACTCAATGGATAACAGACTACATTTAAGTTGATATAAGTCTGATTTATTAATAAGACAGAAATCCTCAACTTACAAAGTCAACATTCCATATAATAAGTTTGTTGTCTTTTGAACCTGTGGCAAGCCGCCTACCATCAGGAGAGAACTGGCAATGCCAAACCTCATCCTGGTGGTCCCACAAGACTTGGGTTGTAGAGTTTGGAAACTGCTCTCTGAAACAATATAGAGAAAATGTGAAATTTACCTCTTCCTACCCGGAAAAGGAGGGAGGGGAGTGTAAAGTCAAATCAAAGATAAATAACTGATTCCTGGAATGTTATATCATTGTTATGTCATAACAAAACATTACCTAGAGAGTGAACCTGCATGATACAAATTGCCTTTCCTGCAAACTGCTGCAGAAATATATGCACCATTGTGTTTTCGGCAGCTACTTCAACTGGTCACACTGGGTTGGGGAAAACAGGGTGAGAGATGGAGTCATGGGCAATGCAGGTTGATAAGTGACAAATTCATAAGGAGACTGCAGCCATATTGACAGAGGGAGACGAAGAGATACAGAAAAAGACTGCCTAACTCTTGACAGAATGAGGAAGATGCAGCCAAAAGCATGATGAAAGGACCAGATCAACGAAGACAGAACCAGATGAGAGGCACCATCAGATGATGAGGGGCACCATCAGCCGAGAAACAGCTGCTGTGGAGTTTTGGAAGGTTACTTGTTATCTGTTCTGAAAACAACATCACTGCAACCCGGACAGCTCCATTCCTTTATTTTCAGTTCTGAATCCAGCAAGGAGTCGTTCCACTAATTGTTCCTGTTGTTAGAGCCTTCTTGTGCTTCTTGCAAGGTAGGTTACAACCTCTGCCTTCTCCACTATATCCATCTATTTCCAACATTCACTTTAAGTAGTGATACTCTGTCCATACCTTTCCTTGTAAGATTCTTTCAATACATCTACATTCTCATATATGATTGTCCCAGGCATCACTGTATTTCTGTCCAATTTGTCAGCAAGTTTCAAAAGGGCAACTGAGAAACTGAGGGAGCACCTGTTTGCAATTATGCTGTTCTAAAACAAGATATAAAGATAAACCCTCTCTACTCACTTGGTACATATATGATCCATGAGCAATGATATTGAGGAGAGATCTGAGTCGAGCTGTGTGTTGTGGTAAGGACATTTCTCCTTCTGTTGTTCTACCGCCTGACTCAGCAAGGTGAACAGACGTCGAGGTGGGAGCATGACGGAGGGAGGCAGGAATTCTAGCAACAAGAAGAAAAATTATTACTGCATTTGTGGATATCAAACAGGCGCACATTTGCACTGATACAAGTTCCTGGTGAAAGAAGAGTGGTTCCCAAAATATTCATGCTTTAAAGGGAATATATGTTTAAATTGTACATTAACTTTTAAGTGGATTTTTTACACTGCTTGACAAAAGAATTCCAAGTCTAAAAGTGAGCAACATTAAATGAATCAACTGTTTAAATTCTATACTTACAAGTTTTTATATGCAGTTTTTTTAATGTGTGCTAGAGATATTTTGAAAAAATAGTAATGAATTGTTCCAATAAGCATTGCAGTCAACAAACCAATAAAAACTCCTAAACCTTATACACTAAGATATCACATCTCTGATGTTAGCATACATCTCTGATGGTAGCAGCGTTTCACTAAGATAATATTTGACAATAAATAAGAGTACCTTGAAGATTCTCAATGAGCTTTTGTCGACTGACTGGGCCTTTCCCTTCCCAGTGAGAACTCTCCCGCAGCTCTGCTGCACTACTGCACATCATGTAACTGCCAAGGAAAAACAGACCAGGATCTTTAAGCTATTCTAAAAACGGGCCACACAAGTCAATGTCTTACCAAGTTTTTGTTGAGGACTGTAAAAAGAACATGCTAAATTTCATACATTTTTTAAACTATAATCAAAAGCTTATCTTCAGAAAAAATGTTTTCGATCTATACAAATGTCCTTAAACCACTGTCTTGCCACAAGAAACAAAGTGTTTTCAGTTTAAGAATTTTCACAGCTGTTTCTGTGATACTGGTCTTTATAAAACTTATGTGTCTTTCTTTTTGTTTCGCTTCTCTCTGAACAGCTTGCAATGTATAACAAAGGCTTTGTCACATGTTTTTTTGTGGCAAGTATATAAACTCCCCACCACAGCAGAGAAACAATAATAAAGTTTACTGAAAGTGAAGAATATGAAATGATCTCATGTTTTAACCAAAGAAAAAAAAAAATCAAATTTTCAATTAAAATCTGCTTCTTAAAATATCATAATGACAAATTTTATAAAAATGATAGATTATTTTCAGTATATGTTACACAACACGACTATAACCTAAGCTTAATACTGCCTGCTAACAGTATTGTGCCTGACTGATCTGAGAACTAAACACATTAGAAACAACATTATTCAAATTCACTGCCAATCTATCCTGTCATTGGAAGAAACTTACGTGCTGAGAACGTGCACTCTCTCCGTATTATATTTCAAGGGTGTTAATTCATGTCTTAGACACTCCAGGGCCCTCAACGGAACCCCATCCTCCAATAACTCAAGATATTTCTGTTCCAGGAGTAAGAACCTCATTTTCTGAAAATATAATTGAGATTTATTTATATCATATGGAGAAATAAATGTCCCATGCTCCATAACAACAGTGAAGCAGATTTATGACATGATGAAAAAGAGGATTGGTAGAACAGATGAGCACAGAGGTTGACTAGTTGTGAAGCATTTGAAGAATTTCCAAAATCTCAACCATATGAAATACTGCCCATTTGCACAGACAGGATCAATGCCTGATCTTCCAGTTAAGGACTCATTCAGCATGCACGTCAACTTTCACCTGAACAGAATTAAGCCACTATATGGGCCAGAATGTAGACACTGCCAAATACTTTATGAAACAATGGATCATTTTCTCTTCTCATGCCCAGGACTCATCCCTAAGAGAAAAGATTTACTGTCCCAAACTCAACGATACACACTACACTCTGTGGCCTGCTGGAATAACTTAAGAACAGCAGTGCATTTATATATCTGGCACTGGCTATGGAAGAGGGATAACTTGACAACACAGGATCAAAACAAGAACAACAACAACAACGGTAACAACAAGAACAACAACAAAACAATATCAGATGCAGCCTTATATCTCAAAGTGCAGGAGGTAGGTATGGCTACCTTATTAGATGAAGCTCTGCCACCTATACATTTTTTTCTTCGAGTATTAGAAGTGAAATTTGGTGAATTTGAAATTTGGCATGGACAAGTCATACATACAAAGAATTCAAATCTAAATGCACCACTTGATTTTTAACACACTTTAACTGAAGTCTAAAGAATTCTCCTAGGATGGTTAGATTGTTTCCAGTCTGATCTACACTAAATCTGTTCCGTATCTAATCATTAGGAATGTCAAATGACCTGCTCCTTGTCTGTTCTTTTAGTAATTTTTTCAAAATACTTGAATAGCACTATTGGCGAAAAAAGGACTGGGGTCCCATGAAACCTTTCGAGACAAGGCAGGCGATCAGCGTGTCAGTCACTCTTATCAATGCACAAATGCATATAGCTGCTATAAACCTGGTTTTGATTGTACACTGTGATAATTCAGTCAGCCAACATGACATGGGTCAATGAAAATGTGGACAATATCCATCCCTGTTGTTTTTGTCTGCTGCGAGTTTTCTTCAGCTTTATGTAACACACAATGGGAACCAAGATAACTCATATACTTTTCACACCAGATACTCATATTGTAATGATATTCATTACTGAGAAAACAACAAACTAAGCTGTCTGAAGATGCACTAAATGCAGTACAAATATTTTAAAATTCTTTAATTTCTGTAGATGAAAACAAGAACAAAACAATGCAAACATGTCTTACCACAAGATCCTCTTTCCCTCCATTGACCAGAGATTCCAGCTCACGAAGATCATCCTCAGTCTGCAAAACAAATGAGAATTTATACAAAAGAAAGTAAGATACTACGTCTGACAAATGATATGTAGGTAAAGTCCTTAAAGAAAACAACTGGATAAACGGCCTGCTAAAAATGGCACAGCTTTTCATTTTCACTCGACAAACTTTTATAAAGTATTTTTCTGTGTACCTCTGGTTTATGCAATACTAAAGAATCTCCTGACACAGTGTAATCCAGAATGTTACCATTGTCTCTGCTCCAAATGGATATATACTATTATTATTATTGAATAGTGAACAGACCCATAATCTCTAACACCTCAAAAGTACAAGTAATGTAATGGTGAAAATGTGACACTATGCAAAACTATCAGCAAAAACTGACCATGATAATAATATATGCCTCACAGAACATACATCATTTTGTAACTCGTATAAGATAAGATGAGATAAGATAAGATGTGACAAGACAAAACGAGACGAGACGAGACGAGACAAGACAAGACTAAATCAATTTTACGCATACTTGAACACCTAAGACACAGATTCATAACTAAATACCACAAACACAAAATGTCAGAGAAGTGTAATTTTCCCTCCGTTTGATTCATGAAACTGAATTCCCTTTAAACCAGAAGTTTTCACACTGATGCTCTACCCCATTTCCAGTCAAAGAGGGTAATATTTGAACATACAGTTCAGGAGCACTGACACAGGGGGAGCTAATTAACTTAGGGGGCCAGGGATCATAGGGTCAAACATTGTGTTATTTGTTCATTTTCTTGTCTTCTCACATAGCAGAAAAATTATGGCATAAGCAGGGTTGTTTTTGGTTTTTTTTTGGTGGGGGGTGTCTGCATGAAACTTGGAAAGGGTTTTTTGCGAGTATCCAATTTTTGCAAGACATAAACACTGGTTTTCTCATGAATGTTTGAGCACAGAAGTCTAGGGTAATTTGGAGTGACCTTACAGAACTGCCAATGAATATATATCCGGCTTCTAATTTTTGTGGACATTCCCAAACAATAACGGGTAGAAACCAGGAATGATAGCATTTGCATTCCTCTGTGGGTTACCACCCCTCAATCTGTACCATAAGCCATAGACAGCCTTGAGATTGTCTTGTCTTGGTCATGTGGAACTTTTGTTTTTATGAGAAGTGCTCTTTGCAAGTCAAGCTAAAAAAACACACTTATACTATAACAGACATTCCCTTTATGCAGCTGATAAACGTATGCAAATTTCTTTTATTCTGATATTCATTATGCTTTATATCCGACTGGCAACCAACTTGCCTTGTCCCATTCACCATCCATCACGTGAGCTCGAAATCTGGCAGCTGTTGCATGTTCCAGAGCACATCCCGACTCAGCAATCAGCTGCTCAGCTGTTCGACTGGGGCAGAGGGTAAAGTTTAGGATAAAATATATGTATTTATACATAAAAGAGTATGCATACAGTGCCTTATGCACAACACAGTGACTATGATATTCAAAGCCTAAATACATGCTATAAACATGAAATAATCTTTTTGTAACCTGTCTGTGATCTTATTAATATTAGTCTACTCTTCGGTGTATTGCATACAGTATAATAGCGAATATCAATGCCTCTTGAACAGCTGGCTTGGACTTAACTCCCTCCAGCTGAAAAGGCATATTCCATTTGCTTTATAAAAAATCTGTGCCAAAAACTAGAGCGTCCTAAATGTCATTCTTACCTGGTGCTGGTCTTTGTTGATGATTATGAGGCCTATATAAAGTGCTTATAATGAAAGCATTCCTAATGAATGATTTGTACAGAACTAATAATCGACAGCTTATGAAATGCAAATGCAACTGTTGTAAAACGAGTAAATAATGACGCAAGAAGGTAAAAGATGAATGTAAACATTTCAGAAAAACACCAAAAAAGGGGTCTTTAGTTTTAGGATGGAAAAGTTGCAGACTTACTTGAAACCTAGCCCTCGCAGGTGCTGTCCAATCAGTCTGACGATATCTTGATCCGTTCTGGATAAGTTTCTGCTATTATGGCCAGACATTGTGCCGTTAGTTGTTACTTCTCCATTAGATGTTGAAGCGGGATTTCTTTCCGAATGTGAATCGAAAACCTCAGGCTCCGTCGTCCCGTTGAGTTGTGAACAGCCATTGGTCTGCATGTTCGTGAGTGAAAATCGGAGTTTTTTGGGCGGTGGGGGCGAAACACCACCGTCTTCTGAATCGGACGACGATGCCAGTATTGCTTAGAAACGCTATGGTTTGTAATTTTGCTCAACCACAAACCATAGGGCCATGAATAAAGGGTGACGAGAGCTCAGTAAAAAGAAACAATCCTTGACGAGTCCCAAATGTTTTGCTGTATGACGTCACTTCCATGCATGAACCCTGGGATATGCCAGCTGACGAGTTCCTACTTTCGCTTTTAAGAATGGTAGTAATCTTACATGGCTCTTTCTTTTAATCAGTAAATTACGTTCAAACAGTCCCATTATGGGGGATCTCCAAATTATAGCCAGATATTCAATTTAAATAAATTAAAATGCAACAAAAGGCTGAGAAAAACTTTTTGTCCTAAAACTAAGCATAGTAAGTGCGATTTTGTGGGCGTGGCCATTTAATTTATAGCTCGGTTCGCGTCTGACGTCTTGCCTTTTTATAGACGGTTCATTCTCTTTGTTCACCCCAAGACCCTCACTTTTAAAGACAATGTTAATAATTTTTAAAAAAGAACATATTGTAGCAGTAGGAAGCTAGATGAACAAAGCATACATACCTGCATCACAAATTTCGTCTAACGGTTTGGAAGAAAAAAAACAAATCGAGATTCAACTTGTAATCAAACGTGACACGACTGTCAGAAGGACACCATAGCCTGCTACATCGGGTGATAGCGGTCTTTCTCTGCTAAGCTAGCCACTAGGTTTCCTGTCAGTTTAGTGATGTGGCATAATGGATGTGTGTTGGTGGTCTGCGTTTGCCTAGAGGGGTGGTTAACGATGACTGTAAACAAAGACTGTTCACCTACTCTATCTATATTAGGAACCATTGTTGCTTGGAGAGAGGGGCCAAAAGTGTGAAGATGCCAGTTGTACTTGGCAAAAGAGTATGCAATTTTAAATAGTTCCTAAAATGAGAAAACTTGGTTGTGGAAGAGGTTGAATTTTAACTTTAATTACATTAAAGGCGTAGACAGATAGATGCAAATACTTTTGTAGACTCTGAGTAGAAAAGAATGTTGTTACTCAATTGCAAACTATGTAGTAGGCTACGGTTTATCCTGTTTACTGTGCGCGAAGGCTTAAAATCAAGTAGCTTCATATTTTGCTGACAAAGTTCTCAGTATCTAGTTGGTCTTGGGCATATTTTAAGGTATCAAAGTTTGGAGAAAGAGCTGAATAATGTGTATAGTAAGTACCGGTATAAAGAACTCGGGACACCCTGATAAGTCAGTGAGGGATGTAAGTGCTTACACAACCAACAATGGAAAAAAAATCATTGATATTTTCATATCTTAATTGCTATTTCGGTTAAAGCATATAAATCATAGTCCTCCCCTTTACTAGACAGTATACAGGCCCAACTCCTCCACCCCCCAACCCTTCGGCCCAGCCCCCCCCCTCTCCTGCAGAAGGTTAGTGGAGAGACGAGGGGACACATGATGACGCTATCCCCCCTCCCCCCCCCGCCCCC
>JAWQUT010000232.1:1035056-1049255 GCA_033807755.1 Ellobium chinense
ACCCTCACCAGTAGTCACCTGGATGTTGGAACTAGGTCCTCCGGTATTTTGATAGAAAGAAGGAGGGAAAGGAAGACGAAGCGAGGTCGAAGGAGAAGTAAACTATGAGCTGGTTTGGTCGGAGTGCGTGACAGTGTGTGAGATCTATGGGCTGTTCACACTTCTCACAATGCTAAGACTGTTCAGGTTGAGGTTTGTAGATTCGGAACTCGATTAGTCAGGGGGTTTACGTTGTACTTAAAGTACTTTTATTGACAAAGACACTTAATTGAACTGCACTCCCATTCCTCATTTCTGGATTTTTTTTGTTTTGTTTTGCTAAAGGACAGTGAATCCAGAATCCACTTCAAAGTAGAGGGATAAACGATTTCTTAAGATAGAACTCTGTTCTCACTCGGGTGTAAAAGGAATATACCTGGCTGTACAACTTTTGAGACCATGCGCTTCACGGCAGTGACTGGCAGACTATGTTATGATCAATTGTTGTGTGTTGTTGTACTGTATACCCTATCTTTTTTAGTGCTGGTAGATGAAATATATTCCAAATTGGGTCAGATAGCCCACATCTAAATTTCATTTTTACCCAGTGAGGGTGTCACGGAGGTGGTAGGACAATACTGCCGTCCCAAGGCAGAGCGACGCATCTGACAAAATCGAGTTTTCTTATTACATTGTCTTGTTGGACTTGTCTTGCCCATATCCTTTTTGTGTCAAAGGCAGGTAGACGTATCTGCACCCGAAATAGTAGTTTTCAAAGCGTCAAACCCACGTAAGTGAGTGTTTACAGCCACACAGTCGATGGCAGAGCGACGCATCTATTTTTCCCGAAGCAGAGCGACGTGTTTTCCTGTCAAAAGTTAACGGTATGATCTGTTAAACCTTGCATTAAAAAACAGGTAATACGTAGAACTAACACTATGCACAGTCATGATTAGAAGCATTCATAACTTTAGACAAACTAAGCATCTGAAGTTTTTTGCATTTTCCTCAAAATCATTAATGCACAGATACGTCGCTCTGTCTTGGGACGGCGGAATAGTAGGCCTATATTTGACTACTGGAGGATGAAATTGAAAATACTATTACAGAGTGAACTATGTGTTAATTTCAATTTTACCCATTGAGAGTGTCAAATAGGTGATGTGATACAAGATGGAAGCAGAGAACTTAGTGACAGAAGTGACGAGTGAGCGGAAACAAAAAGACGCACACACAGCATAAAGGATAAAGGATAAAGGGGAATAATGCTCAAGAAGACAACTATAGAGAAAGAATGGAAGGAGGAAAGAAAGTGATGTGGCGGGAATCGAACCCGCGATCCCTGCATCGTCACCCAATGCCACGCGGTCAGCTCGGAATCTGGTATACGTGGAAAGTGCTCAAAAAGACAAATGCAGAGAGAAAATGGAAGAGAGGAAGTGGCGGGAATCAAAGCTATCTGATTCCGATCCGATCGCGTGGCGGTGGGTGCCGACGAAGGGGTCGCGGGTTCGATTCTAGCCACAATACTTTCTTTCCTCCTCCCACTTTCTCTCTACATTTGTCTTCTTGAACACTTTCCCCGTTGTGGGAGCATCGGTTTGTATCAGCTCATTTCCCACATCATGAAAGTGATGGGGTCATGAAAACCCTCTCCCTACCACCTACCTCGCATCTTGGGTTTGAGAGATCCTATGGCTACTTCGTTGATAGTGCGATCGCATAGAGGCGATAACAACACGAAGACAGAGATATCGGTAAAGAGAAGATGGGTCGTAGAGATGCTCGCAGTCTGTCTGCTCTTCAGGTCGTCTCTCCTTCTTCATCCACAGTCATCTCCACCCCCTCTCTCCATCCCACGCTCAGCACATTCCAAATATCCTCACCCTCATAACATAATCTCGCTTCTATGATTCGCGCTTGCTTTTCTTTGTTTTTGTTTTGCATTTGGCGAGAAAGAACGTTATTCGTAAAAAGAGTACAGTTTATTCCGTGCCCAACTCAGTTTAGCCTAGATGAATCCATCTCTTGAAATACCAACATGCACACATATTTATAATAGAGCTGTGGAGCAGCGTAGCCAAATGGCTATGGCGTTGGACTCAAGATCAAATGGTCGCGGGTTCGATTCCCGACCACGGTCTTGTTGTACGTACCTCGGGAATGCATTTCATTCACATTTTCTTCAGTGCACCTTCTATAAAATGGGTACTTGGCTATAGGCAGTGGAAGATATTGTTCAAATGCTAGTGATTGATGCCCGTACATGTCAGCGGCTTTGTATATTCTCAGGGAGTTGAGAAAGTCTAAAGAGTGATCAGGTCTACTGGGGTATTATTAGAGGAAAGTTGTGTAGGCAGTCATAGCCTGGATACGAGACCCCTGAACCGTATCATCCCATCATTATCAGATTTAGGTTGTGATAAGGGAATTTAGTAGTGTTGTTTACTTCTTCTGCGCCAAATATAGATCTACATGTGCTTAATTTAAATTGGTTATTGCAGATTTATAATTTTTAAAAAAAAATCGTTTTCCAGCTCTTATGAACCCTTTTCATACTGAGTATGAGTCAGTCGGTGCCAGAGAGTGAACTCAGTCAAACCACCAGTGGACGTGTGCATAATCCTTGCGTTAGTCAACGCATTGCGGTAACCACGAGAAACTCCATTAGTAGTTTTCACTGTAGTTAACGCAATGCCCTAGTTGAGGTATGGATTATGCGCACGACCACAGGAATAAAAATCCAATCGAAAAGTGTGAAAAGGGCATTGATGAGATTATTAATTTAATGAAGTATCCAAAAGAAGACTTCAAAGGGAATCAAATGTCAACGTTTTTTTCGGGGTGAGAGAGTTGGGGTGGGGTCTCTCATTCAGGTAGGATGATGTTTTAAATGAGTGGCCTCACAAACTCGCGCGTTCTAACACACACTCATATAATGGCTCACACACACTCACACACTTGCGCTGACTTACACAAACATAAAGAGAACTGTTCAAAGAAGCTAAAGATTTTGAGAATAGGGCAGAGTAAAGATAATAGAGTAGACTTCCGCAGCGAACTCGTAACACACGCACACGCGCGCACGCACGCACACACACACACACACACACACACACACACACACACACACACATGTGCGCACATTCACACAGATGTACGCACACACACCCGCGTACACATACACACACACACACACGCGCACACAAACACACACACGCGCGCACATACACACACACACACACGCATGCGCGCACGCACACACAATCAAACACACACACACACACACACACACACACACACATACAAACAAATAAAAGCAACAAAGCTGTCATAGAAATAGTGTAGTCTACAATCCATGACTTTATTAAGTAATTGTCACTTACAAGACTGACTCTCAGAACATTGAGCATTTCTTAATAGTCTCAAACACAAGACGACAACACCACGTGGCAAAATGGATTTAAGAAGGACAGAAATCTGACGAGGCAATTGAGTCGAACAACTTGACACACACTGGAAAGAAATCAACCATAACAACCTTAGCGATAGGGGAGCAGGGCATGGAGTCAACACTTCACCCCTGGGACCCAGCTGGGCCAGGGTTATAGATGTAGGAACCTTTCTAACACTAATGGGGGATTTATTTTCGTTTGGGATATAGGTGACCCCCCACTTGTGTAGGCGGTGAGAAGGAGTAACAATGTAACATCCTAGAATAAGAACAGAATGTAAACTCCCTGAATGAAAGTAACAAACAACTAACCAACGTAAAGAAAAAAAAAACAAACAACCTTAGCGACGGCAACAGGAGCAAAATTGCTTACAAAAGAAATTGTCAGCAGCATCAGCAACAGCGGTTAAAATATAGAAACAAGAAAACTCTAGCATCAACGTAAGAAACAATCACTTATCATTGATCTAGATCACTGCAACTTGCAAGCACTGTATTATGCTTCTAAGTAATCGCTTGATATTATGTCAGGAAGTTAAAGGGCCGAAACACTTGTTAGACGGGGCTATCTTCTTCTGAAGATCTTCTGTTTTCTCGCTCTCGGAGTAAAAGAGTTACCTATTTATTTGCCCAAATCATGAATGTAATGAGACTGCAGACATATGTTAGGTTGGGAGACGGATATCTTCGCCTTCCAAAGCAGAGAGAAAGTACAAAATACTGTAATAGTACAATTGTGTGCTAATAACAAGGACAGTCTGTGAAAAAGTATTGTGGAAAGGGGCCGATGGGGGTTACCGGGCCACGAGGATATTATAGATCATAAATGGTAACCATGTATACAGTTGCTCTACACATAGATTAGATAGACTTCCCTTTATATATCTGCCAGCTACATACATGTAGTGCGATGAACTTATGATGTAGCCTTGGGCACTTCAGCAAGATGGAAATAGTTGGTCAGTTTGGTGGGTTTGGATGGCTGCGAAAAGGACGTCAGATAAGGACGTTTGATGTCTAGACTAAACACTCTGCTCAGACCTGGACAACATCCAGTCACAGGTGCTGTCAGGTGAACACAATGACAGTTCTAGTAGCCTACACTTTACATGTAGCTCAATGCCACCTGTCAGGTTACGGCCGACAGCAAGGCGTAACTTCAGAAATGGAAGTCGAGACAGTCTGCAAATATTTTTTGAGCTACCAACAGTGATGACACCGCATCTTACTGAAATATTTGTACAATTCGATGCTGGTCGTTTGATTTTATGGTATCAGTTTTGTGAAGATTTTTCACCACCAATCTTCACAGGCGCCACACGGTTTGTCTTCACATGACTCCAGTTCTCTTCTGCGGTTTTTTCTCCTTCTTGATCGCCGTCTGCCGGACGATGTGGACAATTTCCTTTGGCGACGACCAGATGTCTTGATCTGTATTCCAGGCGGGTCACTGCTGTGATCTGACATCTGCGAGAGTTGTCTCCCTTGTGACAAAAGTCCAGCTTCCTGTCTCCGACTCCCTGCACGTGTGGATGCCAAGTTTCGGCTTGACATTGTGTAGGGCTTTTGTCGTGAAGATGAAAATGATGGATGAACTTGGTGTCCTTGGTTTCGATGCTGACGAACAAGCCTTCTTCTCTGCCGCCGCTGCTGCTGCTGCTGACGTCGTCGCCGCTGCCTTGGTGTGAGTGAGGATGGCCTGATATTCCGACGGAATATTCTCACACGGGACAGAGATGATGTTCGGGAAATTCTCGACTTCCTGCCCCGTGTACGAATTTTGATTGTGATGGTAGCAACAGGTGGTTCATTTGATGTGTTGTCTGTGGAGGAGATGATGTAGCGGTATCGTGAAGAATCTGTTTGCTGAAGATGATTCAAGCACAACAGATATAAGGTGATATCAATGACGACAATGGTATAGTGCTTATGACATGACGAAGATGATGGTAATGATATTTACAGGCAAGTAGACTCAGCAACGTGTATCTTTCTTGCTTTCAGTCTGAGAGCATGTGTTTATGTTAATGATAGTAATAATGATTAGTAGAAAAAAGAAGACTAAGGATCAAAGAGGGTGGTGTACGATTTACATGCCTAAGACCAATGTTAAAATATGCAAAAAATGTGCATACTTTTAGAGGTGGAACTGATGAGTTACTGACATCAAGTTAGCAGCAGAAGAACAAGATTAAGTTGAAATCACGGTACTGAACACGATGCACACATACCAAAAAAAAAAAAAGACATATAACATTGTCACATTAGTAAACAAACAGACCAAAGAGTTATATAAACATGAAATCTAGTCCTGGCTGCAAATGAAAAGTGCATCAAAGATAATACTGCAAAAATATCTGGTTCCGCTCCCTTCCTCCCTCCCTCGTATAACTTATGCCCATATTTGTTTGGCTAGATCTGCTTTGCAGACAGGCAATGTAGACAGGTCTATCACATTTAGAACATCACTGGTTTTTTTTAGCCCAGATTTATTTGACAGACCCACCCTCCAATCATAATATGTTAATAGCTGCTACCAGACCCCATAATAGCAGTGCAGCTTGCCACAACTTTCACCTCAGTTTATAAGTGGGGTATATCTATTTAGCATAATTCTGAGACTCTCCCAAAATATACTTTCTCTTCCCGAATCCTATTCCTGGTAGTAGCCCAAAGACACCTCAAAAAAAGTCTCAGGATTATAATATGAAAATGGACACGCAACATTTGTAATTTTGAGAGGAGGAATTGTTTCGTTCGTGAGATCTCATCTTTTCATATTATGACAAGTTCACTGTCGGTCACGCCGCATCACTGAACACTGACTGCTTAGTGCCCACATGTCCGAGGCACGACACGTCAGAACCCCAAGAAAACTGTGGATATAACAACTATAATCCTGCTTTTAAAGAAAGTTAAGCTGGGGTTTGAACCCATCACTTAAATCTCCTTGTAAAATGAGTATTTCAAGTCTCCCCAAATATTACAATCAATGAATAAGAAAAAAAAAACGAAACTCACTATCTGCATTTATCAGCTCTAAACTTACAAGCGCTTTTCAGAGAAGTTACATGTTGGTGATGCTACTACTGTTGTTGTTGTTGTCGTCGCTCCCGGCAAGTCTTCCTCGTATCGCATCCAGGAATCCCGCCAATGCAGATGAGCCTGCCTGCAAAGCTACGGCACTCCTGTAAGCTGTTAGTGAGATGGACGGGTAGGGTTAGCACACAGTTGTTACCGGGACCGGAAATCAACCCGGAGGAAGAGACGGGGCAGGGGAGAGGAAGGGGGTAGTGGAAGAGCGGTCTGGGAGTGGAAAACCAGTTTAATTTCTTCTAGATTGCGAGAGTTTAAAACCCGCGAAGTCGATAATGTCGTTACAAACATGGTTTCTCATTGGTTGATAACCTGGCTGTTGACTTCCGGTTCATTTACGAAAGGCAATTTTCCAAAACTCAGCAAGCCTAGGCTTAAGTGCATTCTGAATGGTTTTGAGATAAAGGGAAATAATTTAATGGTAAGAATTCAACACGAATATATTTTTACTGAACTTATAATGTGATAACATATGAGGGAATTCAGATTTCAAACTCAGTTTTGCTTGAATGATAGAGCTGGTCGTTTGTGAGTCGTATTCAGAAACTGAAGATTGTCAAGTCTAAGGTTTGTGTGTTCGACTCGTGGACCGGGTGGCTTTCGTTGTAGTGTCCATGGGAAAGACACTTCACTGCCCTCTCCTCACTCGACTTAGGTGTAAATGAGTATCTGCCTTTAGAACTGGGGGGAATCAGGGCGCTGCACCGCGGACGACCAGCAGTGACATTGTCATGTATTTCATTTGTAATAATATGTTTTCTCACGATTGATGTGTATTGTTCTATATGTTTGAATTACAAATGAGATGTATAACATTGTGTGGCATTGTAAACCAATTTCCGTACAGGACAAATAAAAGTCGTATTTTCATTCTTTAAAGTACAGAAATGCATTTCGGAGTAGATTGGTAACTTATATTTAAACGAAAGCGCTCTTGCTGAATTTTAGTATAACGTTCTTCAATTAGATGGTGCTGTTACAAAATTTGTTAAATAATGACAGATCACTGTTTATTATGAAAGAAACAAGACAAGACTGTAAATTCTTCTCAGATACATGCATAGTCAAACCGTGCTGTTCCATGACAGAGGTGAAGTGTTTGACACAACAGTTTATGTTAGAGCAAACACGGATCAGTTACATTAATATAATGATGACAACCAATATGAAATTTAAAGAGTGGTTATCACACGATTAAAAGAGCAAATCAAAATAGGCCCCTATATTAAAATGAAAGACAACAATATCTTCACCCAACGACCTAAAGTGAGTTTTCATGAAAGATATGCCCGTTAGGAAATATCATATCTATTTGTGTGCAACTGACTGTTCAGTATACTTTCAATATGCACTCCTACACTGCATCAGCCATGCTGTATATTGAAATTAGTTCTGTAATTTGTGATGGAGGGGACTATTAATGCTCCCATCCAACCCTCTATTTCTCTGTCTCTTCCGCCTGGCTTGCTTGTCCCCTAGGGCAAGGTGGTCATTTTGTGGAGCAGCATGGCCTAATGGTTACGGCGTTGGACTCAAGATCTAAAGGCCCTGGGTTCGATTTCCGACCACCGCCATGTTGTAAGTGCCTTGGGAAAGCATTTCATTCACATTTTCCTCAGTCCACCCGTCTGTAAAATGGGTACCTGACTATAGGCAGCGGAAGATATTGTCAGAATGCTAGTGATCAGCGGCTATAAATGGCAGCGGCACTGTATGCTCCCCAGAGAGTCGAGAAAGTCCTAGAGTGATCAGGCCTGCTGGGGTAATAATAGTGTGAAGTCGCATGAGCGGGCATTAGCCTGGATATGAGACTTATAAACCGCATTATTATTATTATTAGTATCTCTACAACCGTTTACTATCTCCTCTTAATAACAAAAGAGAGTCTCTCCTTTCTCACCCCACAACAGGAGGCTTTTTCAATCATAGCTGCACAGACCTCTCATAATTACACAACATTCGTGATGGTGCGGGGATGGGTAATCTATAGCTGTGAACAACACAGAGGAAATTCAAACCTTGAACCAAATACCTGTTAATGAAATTGGTCACGTGCTCATCTGGGATATCCCTTTGTAGGGACTGTCAAGATATTTTATTTTTTATTTTTTTATTTCAAAGGTTTTATTAGGCCATAGGCCAACATAATGCATTACAATACAATATTACATTAGTACAATCCACTTTCAAGACATACACCGTGTTCCTCATGCACACTATTGCCACTCATCTACCACTTTCTCCTCTAGCTGACATCCAGATTTTCGAGAGTTAAACTGGCACACAAATCATGACATTACCGCTATCATCACTCACTCTCTCAAACTACACTCNTCCTTTCTTTATCCCCCCCCTCCCCCGAAAAAAAAATTCCTCGCCAGAATGGACTCTCGTACACTCTTAACGCCTGACCCTCCCCCCCCTCCTCCCCTCAACTTACCATTCTCCCAAACTGCCCGCCTCTGTGGCAAAGGAACACGGTCTGTGAGGGTCAGGTCTGAGCTGCATAAACTAGGATCGTTTCTCCTACAGGATGGACGATAGATCAAAGTATATATAAATTTGACCATTTTGAAGAGGCAGGTGGACAAGCCGAAAGGAAGGCCAAATAACAACAACAACAACAACAACAACAACAACAACAACAACAACAACAAACCCAACAACAGCAACAAATGTTGATAGAATTGGATGACAAATAGAGATGTCATTAGTCCGTTCGTTCATCGGTTCATCCATCCATCCATCCATCCATCCATCCATCCATCCATCCATCCATCCATCTATCCATCCATCTTACGTTACAGGATCCACAATCTTGTACACCTTCCCATCAAATACATTACTGGTTGTTGAGCGGCTGGTGAGCATGTAGATTTCTCCTGTATAAGAACGATAAAAAAAGCATACGACTAGAATCCCCTATGCAGGTCCTTGCACTATGGCTCTGTTTGATCTTGGAGTCACTCATTTGGCGTTCTTGTAGCCTGATGCCGATCGTGGTGGAGGAAAAACAAAGCAACAGTGTGAAATTTCCATTCGCTGCTATGATTCGTTCAAGATTCTCGTCAAGTCAAGTAGACAGAATGCGAGAGTGTATACACAAATCGTAACCCTCGCTCCTGGATGTCTGTTTGAACGGATGCAGCACTGAGTGGACATTTGGCCTTTCAACATCTCTCTCTCTCTCTCTGTTTCTCTCTCTATTTCTCTCTCTTTCTCTCTCTCCCCTATTGGCCATTTATCTGCCGGCTAAATTTTAGGCCGGCCATAAGCAATAGGGTAAAATCTGCGTCAGCAAAGTGTCCGATTATAGCCTACATCTTGCACGCTCTGTGTACAGTCTTCAGCGCTTAATCGGTTTAATGATTGCAACTTTTCCTAAATCGGAACATCTTCAACATAACAAAATATTATATTTCTATATAAAATCCACTGGAACATCGCAACACCTTTAATCGCAACTTTTTTTCTCTGCTCCGGAGGGGTTGCAATTAAGCGGAGTTGACTTCATAATACAAAATCTGCAGAGGTGTTCTAGCAGTGCCTTACCGTCCTCGTCCTCCCCGAAAGAGAGAATGTAGTCATTCATCGACCCGACCAAGTCTCCCTGACACATGCTGGACCCACACAATGAGACGTCCGTGTTGGTCCACACGCCACCAGACTCCGTCAGAGAAAACAGACGGCTGGGGACAGACATTTGACAGTTTTTCTTGAACGTTAATTTTATAATAATCATAATCATGCGGTTTGGAAGTCTAGTATCCAGGCTAATGCCCGTTCACCCGGCTTCACTCTATTATTACCCCAGCAGGCCTGATCAGTCTAGGACTTTCTCGACTCCCTGGGAAGCATGCAGTGCCGCTGTCATTTATAGGAGCTGATCACTAGCATTCTGACAATTCTTCCACTGCCTCTAGCCAGGTACCCATTTTACAGATGGGTGGACTGAGGAAAATTTGAATGAAATGCTTTCGCAAAGCAATTTTAATGCCAACATTAAGGCAAATTTAATAGGGAACAACCCATAAAGGACTGACTATTATACACAACAGATTGGAGTTGGGTGGGACAAACAATGGGACACGCCTTCTTCTCTATTGTTATTTTGATTGTCATGTTTAGCGACTTCTGCACAAAAGTTAGTCTCGTAATATGATGAAAATAATACATGGAGACTTCCTTGGTTAGTCTGCTATGTTCTAGCAATTTCGCAACCTCAAATCTTGGTTGAAAAAATTCGGAGAAAGTGAATGTGCCGACGGCACAGTCCAGTCCTAATCTAGTCGAGCTTTTTTAAGCTATGATATCTAAAAAACATGAATGGATATGGCATCATGAATGAATATAATCAAGTGAACGCCAGAGTTAGAGAGACACAATCGCTTTCATGATGTTTAGTTAGCATACTGTTAGATAAGTGCACGGACTAGATTATTACATTACTGGCATCAAAGATTACCATCGAAAATCAAACACATAGACAGTGTAGATAATATAAGAATCAATAATTTCAGTGAAGAAATATCAGTTTGATCAAGGACTAGTATTCTCTGATCTTATAGTCTAATATACACCACGGAAAAGAGATAGACCTACTTGACACACACAGGTCTGTTGCCAACAGACGAAATACTGTACCTCCCATAAAAATAACACGTGACTTTAAAGTAAAAACGCCGCAACGGAGATAGTCTGTGTTTTTATTTTATAGTAGAATCTCCATATAAAGCAACGCATTGCTAGTCTGTGTTTTTATTTTATAGTAGAATCTCCATATAAAGTATGCTTTACTGCGTGGAGAAAGTAATAATACTCAATACTGAGGTATACGTAATACCGAGGTCCCCATGGGAATTGAAATGATAGAATAATACTGAATCCAGGCATGTGAAATTCATATTTAATAAGAAGGTATACTTAATAAATGAGTACTTAATGTCGAGGGCTGTATTATCAACTGTATTAAATTACCTGGTGGAGTAGTCTCCATAGATGTACTGTCCATTGAGAGCCGGGTTTTCACAACCTCGGTAAAAGACACCTCCAGTCACAGATTTGCCAATACTGTGGCCGTAAGCGTGAATGGGAAGCTCCTCAGTTCCTAAAGAGACCCAAACATGGATTGGGATACTTCACAGGAAACAACACTCTTAAAAATTCATTTGATAAAACTTTCATTACTACACCATCTCAGTTGAAGTACATGTATAGAAGTTGTATTTATATAAGGACCTGTCACCTACGAACACGATCCGCCCTAGACCACAGTTCGCCTTAGAACTATAAAACCGACTATAATATTTTATTCACCCTTAAGTTTGCATTTCACAGAAGCCGGTCTTTTCCCCCAAACACAGAGCCTGCCCGAGGATCCGGCCTTCGCAAGTCCTGTTTGTCTGCCTGCCTGCCTGTTTGTCTGCCTGCCTGCCTGCCTGCCTGCCTCCCTGCCTGCCTGCCTGCCTGGCTCCCTGCCTGCCTGCCTACCTGCCTGCCTGCTTGTCTACACTAATATGCTCAGTCGAGCTCCAAGTTTCACTCCAGCAATACGCAAAATTATCTGTAGGTGAGTTCTCCGGCAAAGGATGAGTCCTCCGGCAAAAGGCGGTCCCATATGACATACAAAGAGTTCCTCATTCACGCTTCTCACTCTTATTTCATTCCTCCTGTTTCTGAGGAGCCATATGAGAACCTACCTATTTGTCCACAGAGATCTTCATCATAGCATTCAAACCCTTCCCTTGCGTTCCATCCGTAGTTAGCTCCCTTCTTCAGTACATCCACCTCTTCATAACGGTTCTGTCCCACGTCACCGCAAAGGATCCGTCCCCTGTTTTCTCCTGGGAAGTGGAGACACATTTATCAGCATTCATCATACAACTATGGTCATGCAAAAGACACATAATAGACCTACATGTAGGGCATTAACTCATATACAGATATCAGACGTGCTTGTGTCTCGGTGATCTCCCTCCAGTTCCATGTATGGCGTTACATACAAGCAAATATGATTGCATAATGTGTGCTTGTGTTTCTTTCCCTATCTAAACCCCCACACCACACCACACCACACCACACCGCACCGCACCGCACCGCACCGCACCACACCACACCCACTCCGCACCACACCACACCACATCACACCACACCGCACCACACCGCATCGCACCGCACCACACCACACCACACCACACCGNCACCGCACCACACCACACCACACCACACCCACTCCGCACCACACCACACCACACCACACCACACCACACCACACCGCACCACACCCACTCCGCACCACACCCACTCAGCACCATACTCACTCGTGTCCCGGCCCCTCCTCCAAACCCCACTGCGTGACCACTTGTGTCACTATTGCTCGTCCAAACCATCCACTATGGTTGCTGTCTTTCTGTTCTTCTTTCAAATTTTACACATCGTCCATCTGTGTCTCTGTCCCTTTTCCATACCTCACACCACACCCATCTATTTCTATTCCTCCTCCAAACGTCTCACCACACCCACCTATTTCTATTCCTCCTCCAAACTTCTCCTCACGCTCACCTATTTTTATTCTTCCTCCAAACGTCTCACCACACCCACCTATTTCTATTCCTCCTCCAAACGTCTCACCACACCCACCTATTTCTATTCCTCCTCCAAACGTCTCACCACACCTACCTATTTCTATTCCTCCTCCAAACGTCTCACCACACCCACCTATTTCTATTCCTCCTCCAAACGTCTCACCACACTCACCTATTTCTATTCCTCCTCCAAACGTCTCACCACACCCACCTATTTCTATTCCTCCTCCAAACTTCTCCTCACGCTCACCTATTTTTATTCTTCCTTCAAACGTCTCACCACACCCACCTATTTCTATTCCTCCTCCAAACGTCTCACCACACCCACCTATTTCTATTCCTCCTCCAAACATCTCACCACACCTACCTATTTCTATTCCTCCTCCAAACGTTTCACTACACCCACCTATTTCTATTCCTCCTCCAAACGTCTCACCACACCCACCTATCTGCCTCCCCCAACCCTCGTCTGAGGCCCTGCCCACCTGTGTCTCTGTCTCCTCTGTCTAAGCCACACCTCCAGATATTCCTGACGCCGTAAGCGTAAATCTCCGGCTTGGAGCCCGCCTCTCCAACAAACGGGTTGTCAGGCGGGATGGTATAGGGTTGGCTGGGGTCGGAGTCCACGTCAAAACGTAGCACTTTTCCGTGAAACAAAGTCCTGTAAAGAATGTAAATGTGGAGGAATTACAGAGATAGTGAAGACCGACATGAGACAGACTACATTCAGAACTGCATAAGACATTTATAGCGGGCGGTGATAGTAATAGTAACTTGGCAATCCTGATAGACTGCTTGCTGTCCAAACTAACGCTAACGTGTACAAACAGTCTCAAAAGCACTCAGTCAGTCGGTCGGTCGGTGGGTCGGTCGGTCAGTAAGTCGGTCAGTCAAGCAGTCAATCAAGCAGACAATAAAGTAGCCAGCCAACAATTAGTCTGCCATACAACCAGCCATCCACCCACCCACCTACTGGCCAGATATATACAGCCAGCCAGCCAGCCAGCCGGCCAACCAGCGAGCCAGCTGGTCAATCAACCAACCAAGCAACCAAGCAACCAGCCAGCCAGCCAGGTCGGTCGGTTG
>JAWQUT010000232.1:1056093-1069145 GCA_033807755.1 Ellobium chinense
CCCCACCTTTCCTCGAATGCTTCTAAAATGAGTGCTCTAAAAAACTACTTATAGTCTATGTGACACCCTTCACCTATCGGTAGTTTTAAGAAGCTGTGTTCATCCAAAAGCCCTATAGTATATATTCTTGATATGTGTATGATATAATTATATTTAAACAAAAAATCCCTGTTCAATCTTCTGTATCAAGAAATTCAGACTGCGCATCGTTTATCGGATACTCGAGGAGGGGTCAGTAATGTGGGAGAACCTCGCTATTTTTTTTTTCATTATTCTAAATCCGTCACTCTGAAAAACAGCGAGGTTCCCCCACATTACTTGGGCTTCAAAGTTCTGCGAGGTTATTCTGTATGGTGGGGGCCATCATGAGTTCTCTATATTAAGCCATAAGGAGGTAAAGCTCCCGATACCAAGGGAACAGAACATCGATAGATACAGGTGCTTTTGCAAGAAAGTAATATAAGTAGGCAGCTTGGTCGTGTGGATTGTGGGTCGTATTCAGAAACTGAAGACTATCAGTTGGAAAGTTTGTGTGTTCGACTCGACGGCAGGACAGTTTACCTGAAGGTGTCCTTGCCAAAAAAAACAACAAAACAACAGTTCACTTCCCTTTCCCCATTCGACACAAGTGTAAATGAGTACTGGGTTTAGAACTGGGAGAAACCAAGGCAGCAGCAATGACTTTGCCGTGTTTCGTTTAGGCTACAATATTATGTACTGTATTTGTATGTTTGGTATGTACTGTTCTAAGTGTTTATATTATAACTGAGCAATATAACACTGTATGGTATTGTAAATCAATTTCCCTACAGGGTCAGTAAAAGTCTTATTATAACTTTCCTATTTTACCTGTCCTTGGTAGAGAAAACTTGTGATGACGCCACAGCTGCAGCTGGGTCTAAGAACCATAGCAAGGTCTTGCAGTTATCGTACACCTCATGGCAGTAACTGGTGCACAGGCCAGGAAAGGTTCGAGCCTGCCAGGATAAAGTAGAAAGTCAGTCAGTGGTCAAAACAGCCCGCATGATTCTGAGGTAAAACAGCTGACATGATTCTTTGATTAAACAGCTCGCATGATTTTCTAGTAAAGCTGTAACAAGTCACTTAAAATGTTTGTCGTGAAGCCTTAGAAAGCCCCAACCTTGAAAGGAATAGTGTATTCAGTTCGGTTGCAAAAACTGGCTACAACTTGTTATGGCAGTCATGGTTGTAACGGGAACACGGGCGGGTTTTGCAAATAAACAAACAATGCTTTTATGTTATTCTTGACCAAAACGCTAAAGGCAGACAAAAAAATGTTACGTTGATGACTGACACCTCTAGCATGCCATTCTTGGTTCGAGATACCCCAAGGATCATCATATCGATTGTATTTTCACTGTACCATTCTTGGGTTCACGTGCAAGAAGCTGAAAGTCAGGGAGTTCAAGAATCCAAAGACTGTAAGGCAAAAATACTACCTCGATGAATGGACCCCGTCCAAAATTTTTGCTCAGCGGAAATGTGGCTGGGATAGCTACAATCCTAATTATAACGTGTAAACTGTTTTCAAACGATGTGTGTATCTACGCCATAAGTACAAATCTGACCGTCAACATGATATACGAGGTGCTATCCAAAAGTCCTCGGACTGTACCTGTACAAGTTCAAAGAACCTATTTTAAGAATTACATTACTCCATCATTTTCGAAGTTGTCAAGCTGAGAGTCATCACAAGATTCGACCACAGCTGCCTAGCCTAAAAGCACCCTTGAAAATTTATGTGTCAGCGGAAATTTATGTGTCAGCACGTAAAGCACATCTGCGATTCAGTCTTCATTGTTTCTTTAGACTCAGATCTCATTCCCATCTGCTGAATGTTCATCGTTGAGAAGTTTGTAAGTCACACTGAGCAAAGTACGGCCAATCAACAAGGTGGGGGACAACGTCCATGTTGTTTGAAGCCAAAAACTGTTGAAATATGAGGGCGGAGGAAGCTGGCACGTTGTCATGGTCACAGTGGCGCTTCTTTGCAGGCCGCTTTCGTTTTCGATCTTGATGGAACCGTCTCATGACCTAACAGAGAAAATCAGTACTGACCGTCTGATCTGCTCATTGCAACATTTCCTGTTCCCAAGGGCGAAAATTAAGCTAAAGAGAAGAAGTTATGAGATAACAGAGGGTATATAGACGTGATCGCAGATGGTGCTCGACATGCTGACAGATAAAGACTTCCAGGGTGCTTCTAGGCTTGGAAGTGGTGCTGAAATCATTGCATTCACTTCCACATTGATTACATCAAAAGGTGATAAAGTCTAACGAGCTCTTACAAACACTGTCCAGTTTCTTTTGGATCGCTCCTCGTAACATTTTAATGGTCTACTGTCCCTTTAATGAACGAAACAAACCTTTCCAGTGGCCTCTGCGTCATAAATGTGAGCAGCGTAAGGCGAACACTTCTGACACAGAATTTGTTTCACGTAACCATGGCAACGGCTCCAGTCGTCGTCCGTGGCTCGTGTTTTAATGTATTCGTACTCCTCCTTCAGTTTATTGTCATTTGCTTGCCTGGAAAGAATAATAACAGCAACAGGAGACAAGCAGTGGTTAAGTTCGAATGTGAAAGATTATGAAACGCCATGTGGATTTTCCCTATTCCATTAAAATTTATTCACATTTACGTATCCGTGGTAAAGCAAACAAAAAAAAAAAGGAGCGAACCCTATTTTCAAAGAATGCAAAAAATTGCTTAGAGGGAATAAAACTTTTCTTTTTCCATAATTAATTATGTCGATGTATGAACGAAAAAAAAAAGAATGAAATGATGAAACCACATGTAATAATGAATCGATCTAAATGACACGAAACTTTATCACAGAGAAGATGCACTGTCATCTTCTTTCTTTCAAGATGTTGCTGAACAGAGCTGCATAAAGATTTTCTCCTGCCACTAAATAGATTAACAGTTTTGACAATGTCAGTAAATCTGAGCCCTACATCCTAGAACATCAACAACATTATGTGAAACTCCTCTTAAAGTGGTTTTGAAAGGTGAATCCAACACCTTGTCCGATTAAAAGCCGAAACCAAAACCTCTGGAAATACTGATTTTTAAATATAATTTTTCAAACCAGGATTAAAAAAGAATTTATGTCAGTTTCAATTCAAGTACCAATCAATAACGCAAAAATTTATATGGATTATGAAGAGGCGCTGAGCAGAGGGAATTTCATACTAACTTACAATTTTGAATGCAATAAACAATACATATAAAATACATTTTTTTAAAGCGACATGACTATGAAACCTACAAAACAAACGAATAAAACAAAAGGTATGATCATGATTTGCCTCGACCATAAGGCAAAACTTCAAGACTGTCTTTGGCCACACGATCCTCTGATGGTCTTGCAAAATAGAAAGTAGTCCTATGAGATCGAGGCCTCGGTACGCCGGAGGGCCAAATACCGGTCACATGACACATGAAGAAGTGACGTCAGAAGTGCAGCCAGAACTTCAAATACAAAAGAGATTCTTCTGACTTGTGAATGCGCGTGAGATATCCAAAATCCCAAGTCTTGCTCATATTTTCCTATTTATAGAAATACCAAATTATTTGATTTATTTTGACCATAAAATAACGAGATGACTCATGTTTATTCCAACTAAAGGATTTTCCCTGACAAAAGTCCTTATCTTTTGCTCAAAATCACTCAATTTTTGTTTTCATTTGGTAGCAATTTTTTTCATGAAGATTGTATAACTGGAATGAAACGTTACCGTAAACAGTAAAATATTTTTGATTTCTTCACAATATATACTGCATACCAAACTTTCCAGATGCCCTCCACATTTTATGTTATGGCTCGAGGTAATGAAGCACAGTAACAGTACTTAATTGTTATGTGCTGTTAACATTACAGCTATGTGTGCTGTAGCCAGTGATTGTAGTGGATCACATCCAAAGAAATGCATATCAAGATCATAAGGTAGCCTATATTTTGATATGCACAGAGAAAGTGTTCGGAAAAGCGTAGAGACACTTGCACTGATGCACACGCGCGCGCGCGCTCGCGCACACACACACACACACACACACACACACACACACACACACACACACACNCACACACACACACACACACACACACACACACACACACACACACACATACATATTTTACAAGTCTATGTACACACTTTCATCCTGCCTGCTGATATCCCTACGATATCTTCTTCCACTGGATATCGTGCTGGATTGGAGTGGGGTCTCTAGAAATACATTTTATGGTAATAGAGATCTACATTATGATTGCAGTTTCCAAAGCTTTTGAAGTGATAATGCAGATGAGAGATAACATCGTTGTCTGTTTATTTTGTATAACACATCGCCTGTATTGATGTAAGCTACAAAGCATGTACTACACAAAAGAGGAGTGTAGATGAGCAAGTAGGTAGAAAGCTTTACAGAATCACGGCACAATACAAAGAACGTTTCGGCAAATTTGCCTTCTTCAGCAGACACAAAAACAAGTAGAGTGGACAAAAAAGGTGAACAAATAAACAAAATAAGCAACAAATAAACAAAAAATTACAAGAAAAGGAAAATAAATGAAATGGAATTTAAACACTACTTCCCTGTATCCGGCACAGTATCCGGCACACTACTTCCCTGTATCCGACACTACTGTGCCGGATACAGGGAAGTAGTGTTTAAATTCCATTTCATTTGCTTTTTTATTTTCCTTTTATTGAAATTTTTTGTTTGTTTGTTGCTTTATTTTGTTTATTTGTTCACCTTTTTTGTCTACTCTACTTGTTTTTGTGTCTGCTGAAGAAGGCAAATTTGCCGAAACGTTCTTTGTATTGTGCCGTGATTCTGTAAAGCTTTCTACCTACTTGCTCATCTACACTCCTGTTTTGAGCTTTACGGCAATTTCTTTACTTTTGTAGTTTTTTTTACACAAAAGAGGATTAGAGATAAATGAATTTGCATGTTACTGTTTTATCAGTATGAAGAGACCTTACTGTATAGTATAAATTTAGCCCCTTTGCTGCTTAGAGAATAAAAAAATACAAAACAGCTGTATGTATCGCCTTTAAATTTGGCAGCAAAAATTGTTGGACTTTATACAATGTTCCTACCTTCATAAACATAAAGCTTATGGTACTTTTCAGTAGACTGATGTTTTCTAAAGCATAGAAAAGCTTATGAGGTTGGCAAGTTTATATAAAAATGCGAGAATAATGCAACAGTAAATTCGCGAGTGTGTTTAATCCGAGATGTACGTTCAGCTTGACGCCCGGTTGCCAGGTTGGTCTTTTCGGGGACACTTTTTAAAGACAAAAAAAAAATGCCTGGTCGGCAGGTAGTTGCACGCTGTTCCTGGCCTTATTACTAAGCGTTGGCCACATCGCAGTGCCTAGGTTAGGCTAGTTTATGCTAGAATCTATTGGATGGGAGAAAGGAGGGTAGGCGCAATGGGGCTGATAGCAAAGTGGCTGTATGTATCGATCACCGTCACATTGCAGCGCTTAGATAAAAACCCATTGGCCACTAGTGATAGGCAAGATTCGAATCCGAATTCGATTCCATCGAACCCTCTTACCCTGAGTTCGAATCCGGATTCGAATTATAAAATTGGTATGCATATGACACAAATTTAAAAAAAAAAGGGGGGGGGGGGAAGGGGTTGNGGGGGGGGGAAGGGGTTGGGTTTACCCCAAAAAAAAAATCACTAAGCCATATTCAAAATTTGGGTCTCTGTCCAAATGTAGATGGTTAGACTAACGTTTTAAATTTATTAAGAATGAAAATACATTATAAAGACCCTAGCGGCGATTTTCTTGTCACTCTTAGAAGTACAAGGGCACATTCCACATATACTATCCTCCCGGGAACTCGAATCCGGATTGGAATCCGCCGAATCCTAGTTCTGGGTTCGAATCCGGATTAGAATCTTGTAAGATTCGAGGTTAGAATCGATATGTAGACTGAGGTTAAATGACGAATTCCCGAAAACTTACCCACAACATCCAAGATCCGAGTATTCCGAGCAGAAGTTCAAGGCCGTGTCAGGCCGGAAGGGCGCTCTAAAGTCCAAGCACTGGGGATGGCCTAGGGTCACAGTGACCACGCCCACCAGGAAAACGAGGCGTATTAGAAACCTGTCTGTTTCTGGCCACATCCTGAGTGAGATAGGACCGTTTGAACAGCGTTTAGTAGTTACAGGGCTGCACTGAATAGTCTAATGAAGTACAATTTATATCATCATGCTTCCGGCATAAATTCACTTATTCGCAACACAGAACAGACTTCGTACTTGATGACGTGGTTGATTATGACCATTTCCTCGAAGAAACAGTTTTATTAGAATATTAGTTACTTTCATTCATATTCATTATACCACTGGCAGTTGAGAGCTTGCGCACTAACGATGGGATCACTTACCATCGTAAAAATTACATTAACTCTGCTTATTGGACGCTACTAAAGGTACATTCAGAACCAATGCACTAATGTAATGCTTACATTAGTAAGAGATCCTATCATAACTGAATGGGTTTTCAAATTGCATTATAACATTGAGACTGATTACACTCAATGATAGTATAATTTGCTACCATTGCTTGGCTTTCCAAATTATTTGCTGGTGTGTTTAACAACTTGTGGTGGTCTAACGCTACCATCACATACATACAATAAAAGTGTACCCTAGTGTACTACCGACAGAAATATGCGTTTACTGGACGCATAAACTGCACTATGGCTATGGCTAGATTTCTCTATCTAAAGTCCGAGCCACATCCCTGGAGGGCATCGCGCACACCATTTATCAGATATCTATGTCGTCAGTCTACATTTCAAAAACTGAATTCTGAATATGGATTATTACAGTCGAGTGCATCCATAGACTACACTATCACTAGTCTAGTTTCCAATATTTGAAGTCCAAAGCACATTAGTGGAGAACAATGAGCACGCCATTATCAAATATCCCCGCCATCAATCTACATTTCAAAAACTTGTTGAAACAGTGTCCCATCAAATACGACGTGAGGCAACCTGGCCGGTTACATGCAAAGACTGTCGATTTAATGAAAACAATATCCAGTACAATGATGGAAGTGGAAGAAATATCCAAACAGTCATAATCCTCTGTGAGCTGTAACAGATGAAAATCACACAACACCAGTATGGTATAGGGCTTGGTAAGACTGACTCCATATTAAGTACATTAACTTTATATTATATATATAATGAAAACAATATCAAGTGTAGTTATGAGAGAAATGTCCACAATCATAATCCCCTGTGAGCCGGAACAGAAAAAAAAAAAACAACGCCCACAGCGTGGGTATGGTATAGGATAAAAACACACCAGTCTAGTAACCACCTTGCCTGACTAGACTTTGTTTAACTCCTAGCGGACAAACAGCCAGTGGCCTCTAACTCATGGCAGTAGAAAGTGGGCCTTTGTCTGTGAGGTGTTTACAAACAAGAGAAATCGGAACACTCACGTGCACACAAGCTTAGATGCAATGGTTTTAATCCAGTGTGTTGACGGAGTACCGTATTGTGCTAGATAAGTTAAAAGAAAGAAGAAATAAAACGAGAGGTAAGACAAATAATATACAATTTTACAATACAAAAATGAGCATACAAAATGGAAATGCAAATATATCCTCCACTCCTCCTCCCCCTCATCATCATCATCATCACAAATTTGAAAACAAGAAAATAATTGCTCAAAGCTTTCATCAGTAAAAACTCTAAAAACAAAACGAAACAAAAAATATCGTAAAAGCAAATGAACGTGAACAATGACTAAAATTTGATGAATAACAAAACTACAAGACGTTGAATTTTCAAAGCATCTAATTTTCTGCCTTTGGATTAAAGAAAAATGGTCATCGTTATCATCGTCATCACGAGGGACTGAGTAAGTCATCAGAAGAATCAGTGTCAATTCATGTTCATATTGAAAGATCAAATGTTAAGAAATACCCCTTGATTGTACTAGGAGCTAAAAATATGGAGACTTAGTAGGTAGAAAGTATCCCCGACTACAGACTGATGTTTTCATATGCGGTGCATAACGAAAGCGAAAACCTCTATGACGCAACTGTTTTACCACTTAGGGGGTCTTGGAAACGTCAGACGATTTAGAGCTTGCGCGTTTACAATGGGATCTTTTACCATCGCACGAGTAACACTAATGCATCCATGCTGAATGCACCGTAGGTAGCTTTCAACTTGCACAGTGCATGCACGTCTTACGCTGGAAAGGGATCCCATCATTAATGCGCACGTTCTCATGTGATTAAACTTTCCGTTTCTGTCAAAATGAGGAAATTCACGCAGTCCTCATGGTCACAGAATCATTTCAAAAAGAACACATATATATCCAAAACATGAACTTTGAAATCTAATGTTTGCTGACAATCGACTGAACAAAAGAAAAAAGTACCTATTATATTTTCCTGGTCTGATATTAAAGGAATAAAATGTCAAAATTCACAAAACGCGATCTGTAACTGCCTTGATTTTACTCATTAGGTAAATTTTAATTTGTTTTCTGCTATGCCACAACACAACAGAAGAGTAAAATCTCCTGTATTAATATAGCGTACAAAATAAAACAAATCTGCAAAAACAAAGTGCACGTCGGGATGTCTTAGCTTAAAGTATAACACGGATAAAAATTAGACTAAGTTATGTGTTCTTGACCGAAAAAAACACAAATTCGTGCAAGCAGCCAAAAAAAGACAAAATGGAAATCGTGCAACAAAAATTTTGTTCTTCTTTTTCCCCTTAATCATAACATGAAGAAGTGAAAATGGGTCAAGGCCGCTCGTCAAAACAACGGGCCATACATCCCTTTTCACCCCCGATTGCGTGCTTTCTTCCTTCCCCCCTCCCCCTCCCCCACCCCACCTCCAAAATCTTCTCCTTATCATTATCGTGAGCGAGGCAAAAACAGTGATCTAACAAAATACATAGACTAGTAATATTCTTCTAGACTAGTCCTGAAGAAGTGGAAAACAAAAATGAACGCGGCAAAAGCTGCTGCACTTTCCGAAACACAAGACAGAGATGATTAACTCAAACGTTAATGCACCTGGATCTTTCGCTCTCGCTATCCGGAGATCAATAGATCACCTGCAGGCGCAAACTGCAAATGTCGATTCCAGAATATAGAATACCGAAACAAAGTTTTTTTTTTTTTTGCTCTGAAAATTGCCGACTCACGCTCACATGATAATTTCCAATTCTCGTGCTCTCATGTGGAGCAACATGTGGTGTTATTAGAGAAAAGAAGGAAACAATCTGCTGTTTATGAAACACATCACGCATACACACGAAAGAAAAGAAGGTAGACTAGACCGAAAAGGAGAGGGCAGACCACGTGACCACCGCTGTGCCAGTTTTTGGAGAACTGGAGCACAAATCAAAATAAACAGAACTGATGAAGTGCTGCTGTCCGCGACGAGTTCCGGAGAGGGCAGTGGGGGAAAACTAGAACTTAGCACGTGAGAAACATGTTCCCATTCAATGTTTGGTTCATTGCTCTCTGGGATTCACGCGAGTTCGTCGTATGAGTAGACTTAATAAGATTAGACTAGTCACCCAAAAACATGGAACCGTTTCGTGAACTTAGCGAAAAAAAAACCAAAACTCTTGAGTTTCAAAGGGAATGTGAATTTAATTTTCCCGAAGGAGTGGTAGACTCTGTTAAGTGGGTTTGGTCGAGATGTCGATGGAAGGATGAAAGAAAGAAAGACAGACTGTACTCACATGTTCTTGTGTTAGGATCTCTGTCTTCTGGGCATGCAGGCTATAGTGATGACTGACACTAGACTGGACGATTCTTCAACCAAAACATTTGACCATATAAACAACATCTGAGGTCAAGACTGTGGATGAAGTAGATAAAGCTGACCAGTCACCTGGTACGTCATTCACAGGTTTATATACTTGACATAAAAACTATACCACACCTTGCAAGTACAGTAATTACCGGCGGTATGAAACGTAAATTAGAGGAAGACTTTTCTTCAGAGGATCTTTGTTCTTCTCGTTTCAGGGTCGTAACTGTTTCACCCCATCCCTTCACCACCTCAATTCCGCAAAAGTTTGGGATACGTCCTTCATTCTCTACATCATCAGTGTAACATTAATTCTCTTGTTGCAATGGCATAATATTACTTAATATCACCGGGTTAAAGACCTTCATGTCTCTTCATCTTCTCCCCTCCCCCCCTTCCCCCCAGCCCTGCAACCATCAGTATACCTCTTATAGTAAAGAAGGTGAAGAGATGGTATATGGCCTGTCTCCACGGAGGAATTGATTGGACCGTTATTCAATTAACTACACGCTAACCGCTGATCTATAATCAAAGGTTCTCTTCATCCTTCGCTAAAAGTACAGTCAGAAGTATCTATAGTATTCAGGCTTACCCTTCTCGAAACCAATCAGTTTTATGAGAAATCAAAATGGTATACATCAAACCTAGAACAAAATGAAATACTGTAAATCACTTATCACGAAGAGTTCACCAAAAATGTTAGAAACACTGTAGTCCAGAGTACAGGTGAAGTATGAAACAAAAATGGCGCACAAACTTAATGTAGGATTTGGTGTATAATGACAAACGAAAGCATGTTATTCTCCACGACAGCAGAGAAAACCAGCGTATCTCCTATACTTTTACACAGAAAGACACGCGTGTTTGCGCAGATTCAGCGACCTACAGAAAATGGCAGTCTTGCCCGCGGCATCATTAGGCTTGTATAACCTGCATGAATATTCATCAGAAGAAGTTTAGTATTGCCAGGTGTGCCATGTGGCATAGGTGGCTCTGTATATCAGTGTGATGTCGGCAAGGAGGTAGGTAGATGTAAAGCGTGTGTGCTCTTTTATATATTATATCTCCACCGCCTCTTCCCTCCTTCGAAACCGGACTGAAACTTAGTGGAGGGGCCAGAGTATTCCCTGACTCTTAAAAAATCAATGTTTGCGCAACTTCTTCTTCTTCTTTAACCCTCTAGTGCCCACTGGTCCATATTTGGCAACCCACACAACCCAGTGGTCCAAATATTGCACCGATGTTTCAGTGCCCGGAGGTCCAAATTTGACCCAAATTTTTTCACCTATTAAATATTGAAATTGATTGAAATCAATGTTTTATATGTATTTTGAGTGACATTTGACGTGTGTATGTGAATTTTCAGAATTTTCCTACCAGCATTTCTATGCCTGGGCACTAGAGGGTTAACAACAATGACTACGTGTCCTTTCGGTCATTGCGTACACCTGCAGGACAGTTTGTCAACAGGCTTTCCAGTCTTGTGCCAGTTGTGTTGCAACTCTTCTGCATTGACACACCGTGGCCGTGTGGTTGGCGAGTGGTACGCAGAAACCGAAAACTCAAGTCTAAGGTTTGTGTGTTCGACTCTCAGTACACTGTAATGTCCTTTGGAGAGACTGCAGTATCCTTTCCCCACTCGACTGAAGCATAAAGACCAATCGACGTAGCTAAAGAGCTGAGGGGACCCTTTTGTCTGTAGGAGTTCACATTGTCCACAGTGATGAGTTTTCCCGGTCTTTTATGTCTCTTCACACATCCAAACTAGAGTGGAACCTCAATATAAAGTACTCAGATAACAAGTACACCTCATTATAAGATAATGTCCTTCACATGCACTGATTGCCAGCAGTCCATTTAATTGCTCAAGTAGACCTCGGTAATAAGCAAACGTTTTCTATTAAAGGGCAAATTTACTATCGAGGCTTCTCTGGAGTTCAGTTTCTGCTTCAGGATGTTACGCACTAAAGCACAAATCGTCGCCCATCTCACAAAAGGACGCATGCGATATTTTGGGTGTTTTGAGCTGAGACAACCTTCCGAGAGCCCAAAGCGAGATCTGTGTTCTCATGAAGTGGCGTATAGATAGCTCTAAGAATTTCGGAGCTATTAAACTTTATCTCAATAAAACCTTAAAACGCTATCCTGAAAAACTAGCAAATGTCGCATACACTCCGTTGTGAGATGGGCAACGAAATGTTTTATTCTCTATAGCACTGTACACTACTCCTGCCTACATTGAGGTGATGTTTGGAATGTAACACAGAGTTAAAAAGAGAATTCTCAGGTAAAACGAAATTTTACTGATCACTCTTAGCCTTTGTAGGCCCATTCCAGCGTATGTGGTCCAAACTAAGTATGAAAAATACATACATGAAAACCAGTGATTTCATTGTTGTTTATATTTCCAAACATACTGAGCCTTCAAATTTCAACAGCTAAAGACAAGAGGATGTACGACCCCTTCCCCTTAACCATCTGCATAGGCCATTGAGAGAGTCTCGTGATATTGCCCTCCCTCCATACATAAACCTTAATCTCAACAATAGAATATGTACCCTGCCTGATAGTGACGCAGTGCACAGCTGCTTGTATGACTTCTTTCATGTACAATTCCCGTGCCTCTCTCGCTGAGTACTTGGTTTAGGATCAGAGGCAAGCTTAGAAAAGATAAAGCACACATGAGAAAGTTTCTAGACAATGATGGTGCTTAAGAACTATCATAAGGTTGCTTTTTCTGACCCCTGACCCCTGACCCTGCTCTAAATTTAAACTAAGCTCTAAAAGGGAGAATCCCGGTATATTATCTACAAACTTTGCCGGAGTTGCGGGTTCTACTCTAGTTTAGCGCTGTGCCGTGTGAGAAAACCTAACCCTGTATTGTCCAAAGAGTCGTATCATCGATGATGTACTTATTTTAACATTCCCCCTCCTGCCCATCAGTCCCAAGCATAGATTCCTTGGTGGATACACCTATGTCAACATCTGCGTTTTGACCCCGCTTTCCCGAAAGAATGATACAGGCTTGACTGGGTGGGCGTTAATGAGCCGAGGTTTGTTTGTTTTTTTTTAATGACCTTTACAACCTCAGTCCCATACCCATTTTATCCTTGACCCGACCCCACCATTATTGTCCCTGAAAGTCCATCTCTGAAATTCTACATACATGTTTCTTATTACACGAATGATGTCTCCCTCCCCCC
>JAWQUT010000232.1:1076459-1087027 GCA_033807755.1 Ellobium chinense
TCGCTTTAATCTGGCTCGACTCAACATTAATCGAGCCACACGCTCAGCGCGAAGTTACCGCGGCAGTGTCGCACCTCCTACAATCTAATTAGATTTAATTGAGATTGTTTATGTTAAGGAAGGGTTAGCAGTGATTGCAGGAATGGGCTCGGAGGAGAAGGATCGTGACTAAGCTTTAAAGTTTGGTTTGGTACCGTCGATGCTAATTGGGTAACAAAAGGCTCTGATTTGTGAGATACTATGTGCGTGTGAGTGTGTGTACGTTTGTGTATGTGTTTATATGAATGTGAATATCTAGGGTGCCAGATGAGATTCAGTTACTGAACAACTGATAGGACCTATCCTAGACTGCACTTTCTATAATGAAATGAAACGGTAACTGAATGACTGAAAAAAATAAACAACCCTGAAGTAAAAATGAAACGGCCCCCAGAAATCAAAAGAAGGCCCGAAAAAAAACAACAATGCCATGCTGCTTGTATGCGTACTAACTTTTTTTTTTTTGGAGGGGGATGGGGGTGAGGGGAAGGAGTGCAAAATAAGAACTGTGAAACTAAGGGAGGGAAGGCGGTAGTGGTAGTGGCGGAGAATAGGGAGCACGCGAGAATGTTGAGACTAGAAAGACCCATCCACGAGGAAGGTAAATTATGATGACACTGCATAAACAGATCACTAGTGCAGCTGCAAGCCGCTATACTCGATCTTTAGTCGATCTTATAGCTGCATTACCAGCCTTTACCGTGGACTTTCTTTCCCTCCGGCACCGAAAAAGCTCGAGTTTTAAAGATCGTGCTTTAATCGATCCTTACGATCCGGGCCACCAAAAGATCGAGCCGAGTCGACTTTTCAAAATCAGGGATCGGCCCATCTCTACCTGATATTCGTGAGGTTTTACTGCATTTCATAACTTTAAGAAAAAAACAACGCACAACGTTCCTGCCCTCACCATCTTCGTCCTCCCCAAAGGACATGATGCGATCATACATGTAGCCAGCTAAGCCGAAGCAGCCCCAGATTCCACACAAGTTCACGTCTGCGTTGGTCCACACACCTCCAGACTCGTTCAGAGACCACATCCGCCTACAGGAGACAGCAGGGTGAGCGTATTATGACAGATNGATGGATGGATGGATGGATGGATGGATGGATGGATGGATGGATGAACAGGTGGTGGTAGGGAAGTAGGTAGGGAGGAAGAGAGGGATGGAGAGGGGGGCCAAACTGACAAGTCAACATCATGACCATTGCGATCATCATTATTCCCACCAGTATCGTTACTATAATACGACAACTAGTACCATTACCACCAACGCCATCACCACGATCACCACCATAGGTATCATCTCCAACACACCTAGAACCACCAACAAGATTGTCTTTGCTATCACAAGTCAACTTCCCCCCTCCCCCGCTCCACCCATCGCCCACTTCCTAAAGCAATGGCTGTGACAATGCGCTCTGACCCTGAAAGGAAGTCTCCGTAGATGTACTGGCCATTGAGGGCGGGATACTGACATCCTCGGTAGAACACGCCTCCTGTCACAGACGCTCCAAGGCTGTGATCGTAAGCGGTGATGGGAAGTTCCTCTGGACCTGCACCATCAATTGTGATTGGATACTAACTGAGAAGTGATTATTCGCGTACTCATCATGGCAAAGGAGTTTTTTTTTTCCATCCAGCCATCCATCCATCCATCCATCCATCCATCCATCCATCCATGGAATAGGGCTAGATAATAGACAAGAGATATAGACAATATTAGCTCGTGCTTTAGCAAGGAAAGGTCCCAATTAATATGCTACTTGTCAGTAAGAACGACCATAGCTGTTAGTTAAAGAGAACAGAAACGAAAAGAACAGGGGCGTATCAGGCTACTCATCACAACCCAGTATTATCTGTTTCAGCACCTATTTTCCCACAGCTATCGTTATAGTAGCACTCGAAGCCTTCTCGTGATGGCCATCCATAGTTTCCGCCTTTTTTGATCAGGTCGACCTCCTCGTATCTAGACTGTCCCACATCTCCACAAAGGATACGCCCTCGACCCTCCCCTAGATAAAAACAGAAGTAAAAATAAGAATGTGCAGTATGTCTAATATCTTTTCTCGACAAAACGGTGAATGGGGCGGGGGGGAGACAGAGGGAGGAAGGAGGGGGAGAGAGAGAGAGAGAGAGAGACAAAGAAGGAGAGATGAATGTAACCACTGTGGGCTTCGGCGAGGTTGAAAGCATAAACTAAATGGATAGATATTCTTACAGTCAGAGAAACTGTATGAGATAACAAGACTCAGAATATACCTATCTTTATTTCTGTCCACGTTTCAGATTCCGCCCACCTCTTCTCCTCTCCCTACCCGCGAATTACACCCAGCCCAACTGTAGCTTAGGCCCTGCCCATCTGTATTTCTGTCCCACCCCTCGTTTCAGATTCCCCCCATCTATTTTTCTTTTCCTATACCACGCAGTTCGCCCAGCCCCTTGTATTTTAAGGCCAGCTCATCTGTATTTCTGTTTTACCCATCGTGTCAGATTCCGCCCACTTATTTTGCTTGTCCTATCCCACGTCGTAGGCCCAGCCCACTTGCTACATTTTTGTTCCACCCCTCGTCTCAGACCCCGCCCTTTTTTTCTCCTTCCCACAATCCACGCCTTAGGCCCAACCCACATGTGTTTTTGATTTCCCCGTCATTACCACCGCTCCGCCCATCTGTTCTCCTTTCCCTAATCCATACCTCAGGCCCCGCCCACCTGTGTCTCTGTCTCCTCTGTCTAAGCCACACCTCCAGATATTCCTGACCCCATAGGCGTAGATCTCCGGTCTGGAGCCCTCTTCTCCAACAAAGGGATTGTCTGGCGGGATGGTGTAAGGTTTGCTGGGATCGGAATCTACGTCAATGCGAATCACGGACCCAAGCAGAAGAGATCTGGAACAGGATGTTGATATTCATATCGACCCAAGAAATTCAGTATGTGATAGTAAAACCATAAAGTATACGATTATCCGAATATCGATACTCATTCCCTGTACTTATTCATAAAAAAGATTTTAGTTAGCGACACAGTCGTTAACACCAAATTGGTCTTGGGGCTTTTTTCTGTGTGTCAAAATTTGAACGAAGAGTTCAACAATATGTGTGGAAAGTATTTTGGCATGGGACACCATGATAAGTTAATGAGGGGCGTAAAACCTTATATACCCAACAATGGAAAAAAAAACCAACCCAAAACATTGGCATCTTCATACCTAAAATACTGTAATGATACGTTTTAAAAATGGCTCACTTGTTTTGACCAGCTCTCATTGGATCACCTGGGTTGGCACCGTCTCCAATGAACGCGTACAAGTAGCCATCATCGGTAAACATCATCTGTGGATAGTGAGAGAGTCATTGTTGACTTTTAATGTTGAAGTGGTCACTTTTAGTCCTGTCAGTAGTAGTAGTATTACTACTATCACTACCATTATTGCTATGTTTCTACTACTTTTACTACTGCTACTACTGGCACTATTAGTATTACACTATAAGTATTACTACTACTGCTGCTATTACTATTACTACTATTACACTTTCTCTTCCTCTTCCCTCTTCTCCTCCTCGTATTGATACTACTATCCCCACCATCATAACCAGCATCACCATAGCCCTCACCACCACCACCACCACCACCAGCACCACTACCAACATCACTTCCACAACCATCACCATCTCATCACCAGAACCACTTCCACCATCATCATAACCTTCACCAACATCATCAGCAAAAGCAGCAGTACCATTATTCTCACCCCCTTTACTACTACTGCCTCGCCATCATCAGCACCACCATCAACTACCACCACCATCACTATGACCACATGATCAGCAGCAGCAACAGTATCACCACCATCACCATCAGAACCAGCACCAACATCACGACCAACACCACTACCACGTGCATCATCAGCAGCTGCTGCAACAGCAGCACCATCACCATCAACACCACTAACACTACCACCACCAGCAACACCATCACCATTACCACCATTACCACGTCAACCCCATTACCACATCACCACCATCACCACCAGCAACAGCTGCACCACCACCATCATGAACACCACCACCAACACAACACCATCACCACTACAACCACTCCACCACCACACCACGACTACCGCCAGCACTATCACCACCAGCAGCAGCAGCACCACCACCACCATCACCACCACAATAACAACAATAACTACTACTACAAGAACAACAAAAATCAACATAATCCCCATCACCCACCTGTCCCCCGTTATGGTTACTAAAAGGCTGTGGAATCTCCAACAAAATTTTTTCTGTCTCTAGATCGGCCTTGTCCGGATCAGTTCCGGACACCAGAAACTCGCTAATCTTGATCTTGTAATGAAACTTGAAGGGCCGACCCTCCATCTCAGGGGGCAAAGTCTCATTCTGACCTCTCTTCAGGAAGGTATAGACGAAGAACCGACCGTTGGTAGAATAGTCAGGGTGGAAAGCTATGCCCAATATACCTCCCTCAGGAAAGTTTCGGTGATAGTAGTTCTCAATTGCAACCTTGCCTCGCAGATCCATGAATTCCTTCTCGTTCCATTTCTGGGTCCGTGTGTTGTAGATGAGCACTCGGCCTCTCTGGAATTTATTCAGAGTGAGTGCATGAACTGGTTTGTAATTAAATGAACATAAAAAAAAATAAAAAATGAAAATACGACTTCATTTCCCCCGTAGGGAAATTATTTTACAATGTCATACAATGTTATACATCTCATTCCTAATACAAACACATACAACAGTACACATCATACATGTAAAGACTTAATATTACAAATGAAATACATAACAAAATCACTGCTGGTGGCCAGCGGTGCAGCGCCCTGGTACCCCCAGCTCTAAACCCACGTACTCATTTACACCCGAGTCGAGTGAGGAAATGGAAGTGAAGTGTCTCTCCGAAGGACGTAAACCGCCTAGCTCACAAATCAAACACATAAACCTTAGACTTTAAAGTCTTCAGTTTCTGATTACGACTCACAGACCACACGGCCAGACTGCCCCCATAACCGGGGTTTGTTTTCGTTACGGTTTTACTGCACCTCAGCACGATTGTCACTGCATTCCGTCAGTTACGGAAGGCTACAGAAGCATATTACTTTTGAAATCATCTTAGCTGTACTTATTGCTAAGGATGATATTTTTTCCTGGTAATTTTTCTTCTCACTGCTCATGACATTCATTAACAGCGCAGCTCACTCATTACCACCACATCTACTTGACCACAACCACTACCACCACACTATCACTGCTCACATCATAATCATTATCTACCATCACCAAATTCCTTACCACTACGACCACTCCTCACAACACATTCATAAACATCAACAGCTCACATACCATCACCACCACCACCCATTATCATCACCATCATCATCATCATCATCATCATCATCCACCACCATTAAGAAAAATTACCGACACGACCACTGTCTCACAGCACGTCCATTGACAGCGGAGCTCACTCGCTACCCCCACACCTATTTGACAATCAATACCGCCACCACACCTCAATAGCATCATCATCATCATCATCATCCCCCACCATCAAAATCACTACCACTACCACTACCACCATCACCACCAGCACTACCACCAAGAACTCACCTGTTCAGCAACAAAAAGTCTGCCTGAGTCATCCCCGGCATGTCCCGCCCACAGTGGATTGGCCAGGGAATCGGTGATCTCCTGCAAGCAAAGACAGCCAGGTTGACCCCATGAGTTGTCTGTGGCTACGAAAGATGAGAAGGGTGGACTGGTCAAGGCGTTGGGGTAACAGAGATCAGCTGACTCCAGGGCCAGGGAGTCGCAAAATCTGGGACCAAAAAAATTAAAAAAATTCTTTGATTTGTGTTCATCTTCGGTGTCAGCCAGTCGACTGTTTTTAACAGTATCCATAAAAAAACAGGAAAAAAAAGATAAAATCCACCTTCATTTGCAGTGGGGGGACTGCTACATTGTACATATCTATAATATATATGCTCAATGCTATATATTTCATTCAGGAGGATACATACATACAAAACAGTCAGTATTATAATACATACCCTACAACTATATTATAGCAACGAGATTCATAACAAAGTCATTGATAGTTTCCGCAGTGCAGCGCCCTGATTTCCTCTATCTCGAACGCCAGTTACTCATTTACGCCTGAACTGAGTGGGAAATAGGAGTAAAGTTTCTTTTCCAGGGACATCACAGCGCAGACGCCCGACCCGAGGGTCGAATCGACAAATCCCAGACTTGACAATTTTCAGTTTGTGAGAACTACTCATAAGCCACATGGCCAGGCTGCCTGCATTGATCGACTTGAATGGTGACATGCAGGTCGCAAACAATGAATGAATGAATGAATGAATGAATGAATGAATGAATGAATGAATGAATGAATGAGTGAATGAATGAATGAATTGTACTTTTGTTGGTCTATCAGTGAGTCATGTTCTCAGAAACCTTTGTCCTCAGATACATTGCACCTTCTCTTGGCAAGCTTCAATCCCACACATCGACCGGTTCATACCTGTGGAATCAGCCTGAACTCTGTCATTACTGTCGACTCCGCTTAATCGCAACTCTTCAAGGCCATTTAAAAAGTTGTACTATAACAAGTGTCACGACAATCTACCAACTTTTAAACAGAAAGTGCAGTATTCTGTTATCTGAAACCTTTGATGCCATAAGGGTAACGTCTCGTTCACGGAGTCATGTAATGAATCAGTGTTTCTCTTTGATGGACTAAGTCTAGCCGAGGTTTAGACCAAATCACTCATTGCAAGGTTACAGTGACTCTATGGGTATAAACAGTGAATGTATTCAGGCCAATTAGCTCCATACTCTTGAATGTATGAAAATCCGGCATTTCCAGTGACTCTTTCTTCTGCTGTGATTAGTAATTACAAACCATTGCCTGATGGTGCATGTTCAACAAAAACCCCTGCGCGAGGGTAATCTCCGTTAGCGACTTGAATGTTGATAGTTTTGATGACGTAGTTGTCTAGACATGACGTAAGTCTAGTTTAGTTGACGTGGAATGTGGAAATAGTTGACAGTATCTCATGTCTTGGTTAAGCCAGACATCTCACTTCAAACAATAGTTTGCTGAGATGAGGTGAAATTTAATGAATTTTTACTAACCTTGTCTTCGACGTGAAAACATTTGTGACCGCTAGCACGGGGTCTATGAACCAGACGAGGTTCTTGCATTGATCATAGAAGTTAAGACAGTAATCCTCGCACAGACTGGGGAATACCCGAGGCTGGAAAGTAGCAAAAGAGGACTCATGTGCGAAATTTAAGAAAACAAACTATGCAAACTTTAAATCAAACAAACTAAATGGTGCAAAATTTAATCAAACAAACTAAAAGGAGCCAAATTTAAATCAAACAAACTAAATGGTGCAAAATTTAAATCAAACAAACTAAATGGTGTAAAATTTAAATCAAACAAACTAAATGGATGCAAAATTTTTAAAAGAACGAACTAAAGACGAAACGGAACAAAACAGTAGTAGTGAAAAAATTGGCTCGACTTCGAGCGTCGAATTGTCAAGGGAGCACACTGCGAACTGGGTCTACCCAGTTGCGGTTACTGCCCTTAGTAAAGGAAGGAAATATTTGGGTAGGTTTCCAAAAAGACCGTAGAAACACATTTCACTGGAATATTCGTGGCAGCGGATTCTTCTCCATGTCTTTGGTTCATAACTGTTGGATTTAGTTTTCAGATATAGGCCAGCTCTTAAATGTTTTGCCGAAGCCAGACATTGGAATCCAAGATAGTGTGAAATGATCATTTACAGCACATTTCTTAATCCGCACAAAGATAAAGAGTGAACGAATACTAATATAGGTATTGTTGGTATCGTGAACATAGGACTGGTGCCACAGTTAGGCCAAGTATCGAAGCTGGAAAAGGAAAAAAAATACGACCCCTGGTCCTTTCTGGACTATACAAACACCAACCGTACCTCAGAGAATAGTTTCACGGCGTCATAGAGCACAGCTGCATATGGCGAGCATTTCTGGCACAGAATCTCTTTGACGTAACCATGACAGTTTTCCCAGTCTTGGGTTGTGGCTTGTGAGTGAATGTACTCATAATGTTCCTTCAGAGCAGCATCGTTGCTGGAACTGCCCAGAAAGAGAGTAACAAAATTAAATATGTCATTAACAAGAATTACTGAAAGTGGAAAGAAAGAAGAAAGAGGGAGATAGAGGAAGGAGAGAAAGGGGGAGAGAGAAAGGGAGAGGGAAAATGAGGGAGAGGGAAAAGAGAGAGAGGAGGAGGATTTAGAGAGAGAGAAATGAAGAGCAAACTAGTGAGTGAGTGAGTGAGTGAGAGAGAGAGAGAGAGAGAGAGAGAGAGAGAGAGAGAGAGAGAGAGNNNGAGAGAGAGAGAGAGAGAGAGAGAGAGAGAGGCGACTTGACCACTTGAAAGCTCAACAAACACAGATGTTTAATGGAAGGAAGGAAGGAAGGAATATTTTATTAGGCCATGGGCCAAAAAAAACATTACATTGACAAAAACATCAATACCCTTAAAAAATGTAACAAGTTTAATACATTTATCATGCCCAGATCATACAAAATGTCAAAAGTACATTAGGTATTTTTTCACTGCGAGAACTTCAGAACTTCAGAGAGCGTCTGTTATACAGAAAGGTTTTGAGAAACATTTAGGGGACAAAATGATAAAGACAATCTATTTCACTTTTCATAAGCACTTTGATGTCATGCCTGAGCAATAGAATTAATATTGTTTCTATTCTGTTTCTCTTAATTGTTATTTTAGGGNGGAAGATGGGTGAGATGATGTTGAAGGTTCAAGAGGCAAACAAGAGGGGAGGGGGATGGAGGGAAGAGGAGGGGGTGGAGAGAAGGGGAGGGCGTGGAGAGAAGGGGAGGGGGTGGAGAGAAGGAGATCTTGTGCACGCTTCAACAGCTTGGGGTAGCTCTCAACATACAACACACGTCACTTACTCACCTACAGCATCCAAATTCGGAATAGCTGGAACAGAAACTCAGATCTGGTTCAGCTGTGAAAGGTGCTCCGAGGTCAAGACATTTCAACTGGCCATCCACTAGGGTCACCACGACTATCAACACTATCAGATGGATTGCCATGTCTCGACTCCTCTTTGTCATAGTGTTAACATGACGTAGCAACAGGAACGTGTACTGTATTTGCTCGAGGGAATCAATCAACAAAACTCAAGAAACGTTAAAAGCTCAAGTCCTCTTCAGAAAACATCGTCCGTGTCGAGTATAAAGTCGAATTTCATAAATATACTTTACATTCAAATTTTTACAATATTCTATTCAGAATTTCAGATGACGACATTAGGAGAATTTGTGGAGTGTAAGCTCAAAAAAACATCAGCACATAATAACTAGATAATTTTGCGATACCTCATAGAATCCCGTTTTCCTCCAAGCCCGGTTTTTGTAGAGTACTACTTTCCATGCCGACACGAAGGCGCTAAAAGTCAATGAAATTAGCTGAAACAAACGTGATATGAATGTAACATACGAGGATGGACCATAAAGTTCTTGGCCTCACTCAGCAAAAAACGTATAAATCTTGACAATGTGAATACATCACAGTATTCTTCAATTTTCCTCCGGACACCACATCAAATTTGTCATGATAGAGTTTTTTCCTTTGTAAACTACAAGGTTTTAAATTAGAATGTGGTACGCAGAACCTAATTTAGACTCCTGTCATTTGCATAGGAAATATTGCATCGGAATTTACGTTGATATTGTGTCATAATGAACATTATAGACAGTTTGCAGTATTCATTTTGTCAAGAGTTACACATTTTTTGGAGTGGGACAACGAATTTTTTTATTCACACTCTCAGTTTTTCGAACAACCGCCTATTAGTCGTAAAGTTCTGATGACGATTTTTGAAAAAAAAAAAGATTCAATACCAAATTTTACTAACTCCTCAACTAGCATCCTTGAAATCATGAACTTGTCTCATGTAATTTGAGTTATTGAGGTCTACTGTAATCCACAGACTGAACTACGACTGGTGTAAATGATAAGAATGAACAGATAAATATGCAAACGTAAGGTTAAGTTATTGAGAACCATATTGCTCCCAAACAAACATCAGTATTAAAAAAAAACAAAAAAACAAGAGGTCTCGTTCTTTCGTATTTCAAACAAATATTAGCAGTTAATCAGCACAATTCTTGGAATTTTTATTTTCACAGTATCTGTTTTCAAGAAATCTATGAGTTCAGACATTTTTTAAATGTCATAGTAAATTTCTGACGAAAAGCTCTGTTTACAATTTTATTCGACAAGGCCCAAGCTACGCCTACCGTACAGAGCAAACAGTTGTGGTCTTTGAACATCCACGCAGCAGATATCGTTGGTAGCTAGTACAATGGCTGTTGTGACATCCTAATGTTATTTATTTGGTGTCCTTTAAGTGATACTCCGTCTGACCTAAGTTTATGTAGTTATTGGGGAAAAACATAAGGGCAGGAGGTGGGGG
>JAWQUT010000232.1:1092060-1103267 GCA_033807755.1 Ellobium chinense
ATATTACTAATGTTTTGAGAGTTTCCCTTGGTCACCGCATTGCGTTAACCAACGTAAGGATTATGCATACGGACACAGGTGTCGGTGGCCGTATACGTTGATTTGTCCAATGTGCATTGTGTCAACTATGGTAAACACTACTAATATTTTGGGTGTTTCTCGTGATTATCGCAGAATGTTAACTAACGCAAGGGTTATATAAACCAAAGACTATAACGGCCACCCTGCGACAGCCATGTTTCACTTCTCCCATTTGAGGNGGGGGGGGGGGGGGAAGGGAAGGTGGGTCGTAACGTGGTGTTGTCGCCACTTTTTAGGCCGAGTGTTCCATCTTATTAATTTACACTCTTTGTACACTTTGCACATACATCCCCAGTTTCCAGTGGACGTATCTTAATCCTTGTGTTAATTTCTTCATTGCGATAAACTGTGGTGAACATTACTAATGTTCTGAGGGTGTCCCGTGGTTATCACAAGGATTATGCATACGGTCTCAGGACTGGACGACAACGTAGATGACAAACACGGACCAGATGTACATTACAAACTACAGTACCTACCATCTTCGTCTTCCCCGAAAGACAGAATGTAATCTCGCAGTGAGCCGACCAGACCATAACATCCCGAGAAGCCACAGAGTTTGACATTCGTGTTAGTCCACACACCGCCAGACTCCGTCAGAGAGAATAGTCGTCTTGTTGTTAGCAGACAGGAATAAACAGGAGGGAATCATTGTTGAGAATCAAACACTGAGGTAACGTGCAATCGCACGAGAGTTACTCATCATTTAGGAGACAGAAATACACAGAAGGAAATCATGATTGAGGATCACGTTGTAGATAATGTCAAGTCGCGCCTTTCACTTTCTTAACCTTGGTGTGGCTCGACTAAAGACAGCGTTTGAAGCTGACAGCAAGTGACAAAAATCAATTTGTCTATATGTAACCGGGTGGCAAGGTGTATATTATATAGTATTCATCTCTTATATATTTAAGGGGAAGGAAGGTGAGCTTAGTCTGATAATTTTTCAGATATTACATATTATTTTACGGAAGTATGTCACCAGGGATTTTACCAAATTACTGTGAATGATCAATTTTGAGAAGAAGGTCCGAAAAAACCTGCACTAGAAAATTGCTGTCCCTGCCGGGGATCGAACCAGGGTCTCTCAGCTTGCAAGTCTGAACGTGTTACCACTACACTACAGGGACGTTAACTTCACAGCAATTTATAACTCTTATATACCTGCTGCCTGAATCGGTCCCTAACTTCCACGTGCGAACCTAGTGTTCACCTGTGACCCAAACACACTTCCGGACTGCTCACATATATTCAGCTTGGGTGAAAGCGGCAATCCCCCCCACCCCCCTCCTCTTTTTTTTTGCATTCTAGAGTGGAAGGAAGTTAATCTTTGAGACGAGTTTTCCGGAACAAAAATGACGAGTAAATACGAGAGGCGTGGTCAGCGTTTAGGGCTCTAAGCAATTTCGGTGTCATTATGAGACCTTCAGGTATGGAATTGCTGTGCTGTTTCATTTTCGATTTATATCAAATTGATTTGATGCTTTTGATGTTAGCTTCAAGAGTTAGGAGTTGCAAAACAAATTTTATGCTTACACATCCCACCTTCCTTTCCTGACTTGTACGGATGTGTCAGTTTGGAAAAAAATCCTAAGATATCGTTCACATTCTGGTCAAATTTCCCCAGCATTCAACGATCTAGATTCTCCTTACTTGCTATTGAAATCTCCATAGATGTACTGTCCATTCAGTGCAGGGTATTCACAGCCGCGGTAAAACACGCCCCCTGTCACAGACTGACCAATGGCATGGTTGTACACATGAATGGGGAGTTCTTCGGGACCTGTGCAATAGAGGAATCCAACGATTTTCCACAGGATGATTGAGAACTTAAGTATTAACGATGAAATCTCTCACCATCGTAAAAATTACAAGAACTCTGCATGCACTACGTTCTTGAGGGTGCATTCAGCACCGATGCACTGGTGTAATTTCTACAACGGTAATAGATCACATCGTTAATGCGCAAGCTCTTGCCCCTCAGTTATGACCACATCATCTATGACAGCAGCACTTATAATAAAAAAAAATGTATAAGGACTAAAGACGGCAGCATGGATTCGAAGAATCAGAGCAAGTAATAAAGAATTTAAGGTGGAGATGGAGGCTTAATCCATTCAGTTTCACAACGCCCACCAGCAAGATAATAATAATAATAATAATGCGGTTTATAAGTCTCATATCCAGGCTAATGCCCGCTCATGCGACTTCACACTATTATTACCCCAGCAGGCCTGATCACTCTAGGACTTTCTCGACTCCCTGGGGAGCATACAGTGCCGCTGCCATTTATAGGCGCTGATCACTAGCATTCTGACAATGTCTTCCACTGCCTATAGCCAGGTACCCATTTTACTGACGGGTGGACTGAGGAAAATGTGAATGAAATGCTTTCCCAAGGCACTTACAACATGACCGTGGTCGGGAATCGAACTCAAGACCTTTAGATCTTGAGTCCAACGCCGTAACCATTAGGCCACGCTGCTCCACAAGATACCGTTTGTTGTTACTACAGTTAATGATAACAGAAATATTGCGTTAAAACCATATCATGGTTTAGACTGTCGACGTTCTCTTTGATAATCCCATGTGTTTTTTTTTTGTTATTTACTTTAATAAGACGAGAAAGAAATGTCATTGATTAATTTCAGCCTACTGAGTCAACTCTCATGATAAAATGCCTTGTAATTCTCACCTATATTTCCACAGATATCCTCTCTGTAACATTCCAAACCTTCCCTGGCTGGCCAGCCATAGTTAGCTCCCTTCTTGATCTCATCAATCTCTTCATACCGACCCTGCCCTACATCTCCGCACAGAATACGACCTTTCGACGGCCCTGAAACATACAATAATTAAATGATCTCAGATCTCATGCCATGTAAAAAATGTACATAGCTTATATAAAGGAATCGTTGTTCTGGATGGAAATTCTGACATGAATAAATTGTAATTATAGTTATCCAACTACAGTTTGAGCTTTCATTATCAGCTGTCCGTGCTCTATATGTGAGCAGTCGGGAAGTGTGTTAGGGCACAGATGAACACTAGGCTCGCACGTGGAAATAAGGACCGATTCAGGCAGTAGGTATTTAAGGATTTAAATTGCTGTGAAGTTAGTGTCCCTGTAGTGTAGTGGTAACACTTGCAAGCTGAAAGACCCTGGTTCGATCCCGGCAGGGACAAGAAAATTCTGGTGTAGGTTTTTTTTCGGCCCATCTTCTCAGAATTGATCATTCACAGTAATTTGGCATAATCCCTGGTGACATACTTCCTTAAAATAATAATAGTAACATCTGAAAAATTATCAGACTAAGCTCACCTTCCTCCCCCTTAAATATATGAGAAAGAATACTAGCCTATATGCCTTTCCACCCGGTTACAATTAGTAATGTGAAAAGTGGAAAAATAAAGCTGTTATTTGCATTCCAGCACCGTTTTTTTATCGTTAAAAAACTCCTGAATCAAAGGCCTGTTTTCTATAATGATGTAATGTAAGGGAGGTAACCAAAATAATTACTTTCTTTCGTGGTGAAGTGCAGTGCAATAATTTACAGTAGAACCTCGCTAATAAATACGTCCTCGAGCCTGGAAATATGATACGTTGAAGATTACCTTATACCAAAGTCTACCAGAATAATGAAATGATGAAATACTACTGAAGCCACGTATTTGATATTCATACAGTAATAGTTTATACTCATAAAAATAGTATTTAATACGGAGGTTCCACCTCATTCACCAGTGTAAGTATGCATCATACTGTTTTTACGCATGGCTTTTGACAAACGGAATTAGGTTTAAAGATGACAGAAGGTGACAGGAGCCTAACTGGCTAAAATGTGTCGACTATCAGAGTCGATAATAGCTAAATATAAAATCTGTCCTTTGAACAGCTTGTGTAGGAATCATCGTATAACCTGGAATTACACCGCAAAAGTTGTGAGATACATCGGTGAATTTGTTAAATAAAGATTTTTGGCAGGCAGCTCTTTTCAAGGGTCTAAGCGGTTTCAGTTTGTGCGAGCAGCTGGTCTGCAAAAAAATGCCAAATTTTGGACCCCCTATTTACGTAAAATGAAATTGTGAAAAATCTAAATGAAGGACCCCTACTGAAAACAGTATATAATTTGAGCACAGTGGTTGCTCTAGACCTACAGACTAGTCTTGGCCTTTTTGGAACGTTCATGTCGACTGAGGAGGATATTTTCTTAAATGCCTCCAAGAGACATTTCCAGTTAGGCTCCTGCAACCAGAAACCGCCTTGACAATAACTGGACAGGTCAAGTTCAGTTCACTCACCTCCCCTGTCTTTGCCACATCTCCACATGTTCCGAGCTCCATAAGCGTAAATCTCCGGCTTGCTGCCCGCCTCTCTGACAAACGGGTTGTCTGGCGGGATGGTATAAGGTTGGCTGGGGTCGGAATCCACGTCTAGTCGAAGAACTTTGCCTTGCAAGAAAGTTCTGCAGTTATGTATTAGGCACACAGTGAGTCTTTATGAGATATACAACTGGATTCGCTACTCACTACTACGCCCTGTAGTCCAAAGAGTAGTATGTTCCAAAAATTATGAACGACAAATATCAGATACATAAAAAATAATGAACACGTGATGTGTTGTTAAGTCTATTGTCAGCGAACACACTTGAAGACTGTCTCCCACAACGGATCCAAGAGATGTGTTTTGTAATTACTGTTTTTGCACTTTAAATGAAGACTATCTATCGAGTTGATTAAAAATTTAACCACCCCTTCAAGTCACCGGAAGTTAGAGACACACAGGGAGATAACTCTCCCGTCCGTCTACCTAAAGCTGAGTCAGTGAAAGAATTAAGCACTTCAGCGTGCTCCTAGGATATTGGAGACAAGCAGTATAATAAGTAATTATGCTTTCACCCTTCTCTGCTAATGAGATACATGTTTGTTCCGTGCCGTTACCGAGGTTTCTATTTCCTGTTTCCTATTATACAATGAACTATTCCTACCGTAAGCTTATGAGCTCATGAAAATGATGACGTAGCGAAAGGATTAACATACTGACATTACCAGTCTGGTGTACAACTTACTTATTTTGTGAAGAGTTGAGAGGGTTTCCCGCACCCCCTCCGTCACCAGTGAAGACATACAGGTAGCCGTCGTCTCCAAACAGGAGCTGAAAGAGAAACATAAGTCGCACTTACAAACTAGTCAGTCACAGGTGACAGGTTCCAGTTAGTTGGTTGATTCTAGTCTGGAATTTAATGTTTCTTTTCAAGGAACAATCCACCCTTACTTCAATTTCCTAGCTGTGTCATGGCGTAATTGACCTATGGGCTCCCACAGTGGCTGGGATGAGGGGAGGGGAAGGGAGGGAAAAGGTGGAAGAGATTGAGGCCCTGATGAGTCTTGAACTGGAGATATGAAGTGCGGAATATATAATATAGGTCTAGTTAATTATATATGTTGCACCAGACACACCTAAGTTTTAAAAATATGTGTGTCCTGTTTGATATTAAAGAGCAAAACTGACTCCGAAAGATCCATTTATAACCTTAACACGTTCACACAGAAAATGGACAGTGATAAGTGCGTAGTCTACAATTATTATCATTTAGCATCCTGATCTTTAAAAAAAAGAGTGTAAGAAAGATCTTGCTTCAACAACATTCCTTCCCCTCCCCCCTTCTAGTCTATCCCCCGGTGAAAAACAAAAAAACGCCACAAGCTCACCTCTCCGCCATTGTGGTTCTGAAACGCCCCAAAGATATCCTGCATGGGTTTCTCCCAGCTTGGGTCCGCTTTGTCAGGATCGCTGTTCGAGACTCGCAACTCGCTGAGTCGAACCTTGCTATTGAAGTCAAATGGCCGACCTTCCAGCTCGGGGGGAAGTACATCACCAGGCTCCCGGAACAGGAAGTAGCACACGAAGAACCGGCCATTGGATGCGTAGTTAGGATGGAAAGCCATTCCCAGAAGTCCTCCTTCATCATAGCCCGATTCATTGGCCAGTCGTACAGTGTCGGTGAAATCCAGGAAAGGTTCATCATTCCACTGTCCGGTCAGAGTGTTGTAGATATAGACATAACCTCTCTGAAACACAATACAAATAAAGGAGTCGCTGATCATTCTGAGGACTGGAGATATAGTAGATCCCTAGCTTCTGAAATACGCCCAATGGAACCGTTGACAATTCTGAGTGCTTTAGATATGGCCATGGCCTCTTTATGAAAAACCAGCTATTGATCGTTCTCGGTTAGGTGGTATCAGCTGTGACAGTTAAATGCTGTAGAGTATAAACAAAGGGGCCATTGAACATTCTGAGTGTTGAAGATAAAGATCCATAGTTTCTCTGAAATACAAACTATAGGGCCACTGATCATTCTAAATGCTTTAGATTTGGACGTAGCCTCTGTATAAACAAAAGAGCCATTGATGGTACTTAAGTTTGGTGACATCAAATATAAAAGGTATGAGTAGTTTATATGAACTGATAACACTCGCTACCACTCAGCTATGAACCACTGTCAACCATTGAACATCCATGGTCATCTCAGCATCGCATGCCACAACTCCAGCAATCATTACTTCCTCTTTCCACTTTTCCATAACCAGAGGTCTATGCTTAGCTAATATGGTTTGTTACATTGGCTTTCATTGGCTGAACCCTCTTCTACGTAATGATTAATCACGGAGCTATTTCGTTTAACCCGAAGTGACCTTCATTGGGGTTTGTTGCCTAATCAAGAACGGGTCACGAAGTGACGAGTTACCCTTGAGTGTGCTTAGAAAGGGTAGACAATTTGATGATGAGCTCCATGGATTCACCTGTTCAATGACAAAGAGTCTTCCAGTTCCGTCCCCAGCGTGTCTTGCCCATAGTGGATTGTAGAGTCCCGTTTTGATGCTGTCCAGACAAAGACATCCTGGCTCTTGACTGAAACCGAAGAACTGACGCAGTGCTTGAGCTGGAGTCGCGTTGTGGGGCAGGGACGGATTGGTGAGTAGGTCTGGATAGCAGTAGTCGGCGTTGCGTGGGGCTAACTGGCTGCAGAATCTGTCGAGACGCAGAGATCAGTTATTCTAAAATTTAGTGGAACTGATGATCATTTTGCCAATCTAAAGGTCATTCACTATAACTATTAGGCCATTTCTGTGTCAAAAGCCGGGCATAAGGACAGTATGACATCTGGAGTATGACACCTACTTAGGTAGATGGAAACAGTGGAATAGCGATATCCAGTACTCATTTAAAGAGTAAATCTTATTATTGCATTGTTTTACATGCATGGATTTAACAATATTTTATTGTTTCGTCAATCATGTAGATCTCGATATTAAGCATAAAAGGCATCCGCATTATCAAGTTTCTACTGTTTGCATTGCACTGCACTACATAACCAAGGAATGTAAATATTTCGGTTATCTCCCTTGTTGCAGTGCATCCTTGCGAAAAATGATTGACGCTTAATGATGTTTTTCAGTAATAGAATGCAAATAACACAGTTGTTTTTCCAGTCCAGATACTGCCATAGAACATTAACTGCTGAAAATGACAGCCCAAAGCATTGTAAGCTGTCAGTATTTTAGGACAACGCCTCGAATGAAAAAAAAAGTCTATAATTAAAATTTGTTAATATAAATCTCCAAAATCGTACCTCAGTATAAACAAATCTGGCAGAGACAATGTCATCAAGGGACAGAAGTGCTAAGCAAACACAGTATTTTCCTAAATAAAGCATACAGTCTTTGAAATTAGTGATGTACATGCCCACACTGCTGTCTACATAAACAGACTATGTGAACAAATATATATATATATATATATATATATATATATATATATATATATATATATANGTATATATATATATAGTACCTTGTTTTTGAAGTGAAGATATTCGTGGCTGCTCGGATAGGATCAAGAAACCAAAGCAGATTTTTACACTCATCATAGAAATCGTAACAATACTCCTTACATAGGCCTGGCAACTCTAAACGCTGAAAAAAATAAAAATGAACGTAAGAATTTACTCGCACCAGGCCTGAGACAGAATCCTTCTATTTCTGATTGAGATCGTCCTTAAATATGGCTGGCTAAAGATACATTTCCTTTTAGAACTAAACACAACCATTGTGCCCTCTCCACTACGCACCCTGACCTTTGACCTCCCTCCAATCTTCAGCCTCAAAGATGACGTAGACAGCCAGTAGATTTTTCCCCGGATGTTGAGCTTCGCCATTGACACCACTTCTTCTCCCTCCTCCAGCGTTTAGTGGATGAACGTTTCAAATACATTTAATAAATCAACACATTAAATAACGAAAATAAATATTGTTTGTTTCCTTTATTATTCATATTTTTTATGAATTTGCCTGTAGTTAGTATAAAATTAATTGTAAATATTATGTAACTTACCATCTTGAGCAACGAATGTATCAGCAGAAGGTAAAAACCCAAATCGTGAAACGACATACCTGTGCCAATAACGTTGTGGCATCATAAATCTCAGCCGCATAAGGAGAACACTTCTGACACAGAATCCCTCTCACGTAACCATGGCAACGCTGCCATTCCTGTGGGTCTGCCTGTGACTGAATGTACTCATATTTCTCCTGGAGCTGGACATCGTTGGTGGACCTAAAAAAGATTTAGAATTTACTGTTACCTGAATGATGACTTTAGAACTGATCTGATATCAACCTAAAATTTTCAATTCGTCCTTTTCCTATGAGTTTCAATTCAGTATCGAAAATACCGGAAACGTCGGAAGTACTGGAAGTATCAAAACTATTGAAATAGTTGCGCCAGGACTCTACTCGCGGAAGGGATCAATAATTTCACTTTCCTTTAGCTTGATGCTGGTCTTTGTTATGTATGTTTTCCTCCACTAAGGTCGGCTTTAGGCTACAAGAAAGCCTCAATGAGTGATCCCTAGCGCAAACTGAGCCCTAGCGCAACGACAAGCCTTTACTTTCAGTACCTTTTATTCACCTGGCATTAAAAAAGGAGACTCTGGAATACTCTGTAAATATAGGCAATATTTAAGCAGGTCAATCTTGATTTATAAAAACATTATCTTTGACAATTGTATATCAAAGAATAATGAAATTCCCTGCAGACTGTGTTTGCGATATTATTTTATTTTTTTTTGCTGAGAAGATCGGTAACTGAGTTGATACTATGGATCGAGATAAGACCGGTACTTTCGATTCTTTCGATACTTGTTGATACTTTTAAGTTTTGAAATGACGATATCAATAGCTAGTTTGGGATTGAGGATCGGAGGAGAATCGAAATATTAATTTCAATAGTTCTGATACTTCCAATACTTTCGATTTTTCCGGTATTTTCGATACTGAATCGAAACTCCTAAGTATCGAAAATGTTGATACTCAGTAAAGATACTGCCCACTACACTACCAGATATAAAATCTCTTCATTTATATGAAAATAATCTGTGCCATTAATTTTTTTTCTCACTGCGTTACACCATTCTTTAATGCTAATAGTATGTGAAGTAATGAAAAAAAAATCCAGTCATGTTAGACAAATCCTCACGTTCCCAACACATGACAAGCCTTTCGATTGGGCAGAACAATGTAAAAATGTCTCACCCACAGCATCCGAAGTCGGAATATTCCGAACAAAAATTGAGGGTCGTTTCCGGTTCAAAAGGCGACCGGAAGTCCAAGCACTGCTGGAGACAGTCTGTCATGGCAGCCAGAACAGTCAAGAGTAGGGACACTTTTGCAAATTGCCAGGTCTCAGATACTCTCACCATCCTGTGAAAAGCCATCGGTTACAGCAAATCTTACTGTAAGCAATAGACTCCAGTAAATGGGTCATTTTCCTGAAATAATCACCCTGGAAACCATTAGGAGCCATCCCAATTGTTTGGGCACACTTCATATTTTTTTTTCATTCTTTATCTGTTGTAAGATTTTTGTTAAAGACAAACTACTTAGAAACCAAATTTATGTAACAAAATTCAAACGCAGGACTGTCAGAGGTACTAAGCCTTACCATGCGAAATTTCGCAACCTGCAACTGTTGGAGAAAAGTAAATCAGTCCATTGTAATTAGTATGAGGTAACAATAAACTCAATCAGAAGGCAGTGTCGACAATTTATGGACTGGATATTTTGTTCTTTACCTTTAGAAATTTAAAGACATTGCCAATGTTTTGGTTTGACTGGCATTATTTTGAAATGCAAGGAAGTATTTTACGATATAATCTCACAAATATAAAAATGCTTACTCGCAAGCACCGATTTCTGCAGTTTAGAGATTTAGTGTGTTTACGAAAGCCAAATGGCAGAAAACAGTCAAGAGGCCTTGCAGGTGACTCAAGAGTTACCGTTCCTTGCATTCGAGGATAATTATCCATTGCAACTCCATAGGAGATAGAAAAGTATTGATCAAGCGATGCTGAATAGATCCACGTACAACTTTCACAATTATAGTTTTTTGCAGCATATTATAATTAAGCGATAACTGCTATCAGGTGGGGGTAAACAGGGGCACTAACTGCTTATCGTGTCCTTGTTATTTCAACCGGACATGGCAATATAATACATCTGCGTGAAACTAAATAACAACGAAGTAATACAATATAGACACTTTCTATCACCGCTTACTTCTGAATATGAAATGTGTTCTCCCAAATGTCTTTGTAGTCTTCAGGGCTGATTCTATAAAGAATAAGTTTTACGCGCCGAGCACAAGTCAGTGGTATTTTGAATACAGATGTGGGGTTACAATCAATACAACATCTGCAAGACAGAAGACATTATAAAATACCGATCTACATAACCAAAACCATACGTGGGACAGAGGTCTTAGTTTTATTAATATTATGTAGATCTACTGAAAGGTCGAATGATCGTGGGGTCAGCCCACTGTATACTGATGGGTAGGTGTGTAAATTACACATGCTAAATTCTTTGCAATCCCCTTCCTTTCCAGTTCTAAGCTAGTACGAGGGGAAAAATCCCACAGCCCACCGAGTTCGCCAAGTCACCCCGCCAAAGGACTACTGGAGGGGGAACCCGGGAGTTGCAAAGAGGCGTGAAATGAACTCCTTTCCCTTCCTTTCTAGTTGTCCTTGAGTCCTCTAATATAAAGTCGAAGTCAAACCCACTTT
>JAWQUT010000232.1:1103290-1128290 GCA_033807755.1 Ellobium chinense
ACACACACATATTCGCCATCAGTCGTGCCCTTCTCTTTTTTTTTTCCCCAACATTTCCGTCCAACCTCGCTTGTCTAATCAATCGTTCCATCTTCACTTTAACGTCCTTTTCTGTATAATACACGCTTATCGTATCCTGCCAGTATACCCTGTCTTCTCCCGCCTTCCCTGGACATATGGAATTTTTATGGGCATATGGCATATGTAATTTTTGGATCGTGTCCAAAATGCTGCATGCTATAAGAGAGTCGTAATCACATTCCCCCTTTTCCCCTCCCCTGCCCCACCCCATAACACACACACACACACACACACACACACACACACACACACACACACACACNACACACACACACACACACACACACACACACGCACACACACACAGAGACACAGAGAGAGAGAGAGAGAGAGATAGAGAGAGAGAGCGAGAGAGCGAAAGGTTTTGACGAGTTACACTTTTCTTATTTTCTGACAATATTGAGACATTATTCGCCTTTTGCTTCCTGCGCAAGGGCGCAGCGAGGGTAATTTTTTCGGTAATCTAGCATTTATATTAGATTTTTTGTTGTAGCTTTTTGGTGGCGGTCGGTGGAAAAGCGACATAAAGGGGAATGTAGTATATTAGATTTGTTGCTTTTTTGTGGGTTGCATCAGATATTTCTCTCCTCTACTAGAAATAAACATCAATTGTTGACTGTCTGAAACCATCAATGCTTCTGCACGTGTTTTAAAAAAAATCGCCATGTCTCTGTCAAGACCGGCAATTTCACATTACTTATAATACTGTAAACTGCCAGTGTAAAATAACAAAGTTATCATTAAGCAGCGATGACAGTAACATTAAGCAAAGATGACATCAGTCAAAAACACTACGGTGAGACACTTTAAATTTATGTATTAAGTTTTAAAAAGCTGAAGTATTAGGATCTCCTTCCTCTTTCTCCATTTAAAGGCAGCAGTGAGTTGGTTAGCGATCTTAGTAATGATTCCCATCAAATAAAGCACATTAAAACCGTATTCATCAGGAACTCTGCAATGTTTGAATAGTTTCGCTACCGTCCATGGTTCCATACTTTTTGTTTCGAGCAAGAACCATACCGTATCGTCTATGCGAAGGAACCAAAAAAAAAAAATTNAAAAAAAAAAAAAAAAAAATTACTTGGAACGGCTAACTGGTGCCAAGATTTGACATAACAAAAGAAAATTTACTTCAAACTATACACTGGATATACATAGATATTATAGTTATCATAAGCATTTTCACACACATCAGAGCAACTTAAGAAATTACTGTCAAATGAAAACATTCATGAGATCGTTCTTGGATTCGTGTTCATTGGACAATTATGACAGAATCTCGATAAAATACCAAATAGTTTGAGAACAGTATAAGTACTTCTAGGAAAAGAAATTAATCAGTTTGACTTAACTCCATTGGAACTAACAAAGAACCAAATAGTCAGTCAGTCATTTGGGAATCAATGGCGTTTTAAAAGTCTAAAACTTGATTGAGTACCTGCCACTCGTCTCCGAAAAGAACAAAAAACCCCTCGTAAACTGATCTTGCGTAAAAAGAAACAATAAAGGACTGTCACATTAGGGGATAAGCATTTTTTTTCCTCTCAGATTACTGAGCACTTTTGTAAAAAAAAGTTCCATTGCCTTTGAATGCTTTTGCACTGTGGCTATGAGAGTGCTGAATCTGTTAGACAGTGTTTAGGCTTTCAGATTTTTGGCGAGGAAAGCTAGCTAACACTTGCAGAACCGTATTGCTACGCTTTGGAAATGGCTCATAGGTGAAATAGGACGAAGGGTGACGACTAAACTTTTTAGAAAACATTGAGGATTAATTAAATTGTATTAGACAAATAGATAACATGTTGGTTATCTCAGATTCATAGATTACACGGACGCTACGCCCCTGTTCCCACGATTGTTTAACCCCATGATAATCTCATTATTTTTCAGATGCTGATTTCACCAAATTATCATGAATTCATTAGCCTGTACAATGGTCCGGCTGATTTAGAGTTTTATGGCGCCTTAGCACGAATAAGACTATACAGCGTTCCTGTACCTAGGAATACTGTGGTTTACTACATAGGGGAAAAACAGACTTAATGGTACGTAGCTTACAACACAATAATACTACTTCGGGTACGTACATGTACATCCAAGCGCTGTTTAGGATCAGGATGCAGTCTACAAGTACGTCCCTATTTTATGTAACTATCCTTGGGATCGGAGATCCCTTACCCCGAGATACACTCTTCACAAACAAACTACTTCAAAACACAGACAAATGGTTATACAAGCAGCATGGACCAGAAAGAGGCAGATCGAGATCTACGACGTAATTTGCCTACATTTACTGTGTGTAAGTTTACGAGAGTGGACGGGCCTACAGTAAACAAAAGACATTGGTTACAAATTCCGCAGAATGTAATAGAGAAGAGAAGCTGTAAGGTCAAACTGAAGGTCAAGGACTGAGGGTTAAGCTAACGTCTTCTGACAAAAGGGCGATGTTGGTTTTTCCTCCAAAATTACTTTTCTGCACGTTCATGTTCTCTCTGTTAATACTCATCATTTGACAAAATAATTTTGGGAAACTGCCTATACCTTTGATGTATTTAAAGAAATTAGACAAGAGTTTTGTCACAATTTAAAAACACCTTCAAACAGAACCACGCAATTTTCTCAAAATTTTTTTTGGCAAAGATAAGCCCTTTCGTAGGAAAACGTTACATTTACCGTAAATCAAATAAAAACAAGGTCAAAATCTCGACCGTAAGGCTCAAAATTAAAACTGCGTCATCCAATCGTTACCTTTGGGTCGCAAGCCCCGCCTACTAATGGTTGTAGACACAGCCTCGTCTCGAATTTGCTGTCATATTTGAAATACTAGAATTATCTACACAGTCTATATCAACAATCTTTACCGTAACTTTCGAATGGACAGTAAACTAGCGATTTGCAAAGTTCCTATAAAATAGAATAGATTTGTTTGTCCTTTTTAGAAAATATGGTATGGCCAGATACAAATAATAGGATTCCAAAGAAATAAATATCATTGAGTTCAGTGTATATACATACATGAACGCGCTTTTGCCCACACGCACGCACACACGCACGCACGCATGCATGCATGCACGCACGCACGCATGCATGCACGCACGCACGCACGCGCATACACACACACACACACACACACACACACACACACACACACATATACACATAATCATGTAGGCACACGCACACACGCTTATATAATATATACATCAAATATATACGACTTTTTTGGTGACGTGACGACAATCCATTGAGACTGAGTCAAGAAGCTAAGCTCTCTGGAACATTCCAATGGATGATGGTAGGAAGCAATTTTTATATCTCTCATCTTTTTTCATGCTTTTGACATAATTTAGTTCTTTGCAACTAGATAGTGAAGTTAAATTCACTACGAAGAGAGTGTTGCACAGTTGAAATTACATTTTTTTTTTGGTGTGTGTGTTTTCAACAGTATTGTCCTTGCACATGTCAGCAACAGATAACTATTCAATGACACTACCAATATTTTTCTATCTTTGGAGTTTACTCTGTCAAGTTTGCATTTACAAGAGTTTGTGATGTATCCACCCCAACACCTAGTTCCGAAGACCAGACTGAATTGTTGCCGTATAAAAGATTAAGAGAATATCAGAATAACGTTTAAGTTTTTACGTTTTGTAATTTCGTTATGTTTTCAAGAAATATAACCTCTGATCCACTTTCTTGCAGGTCATCTCTACACAGTATTGACATGAACAAAACCATGAAATTTCCAGAAAAAAAAACATTTTTTTAATTTGCTTTTAAGGAACATCAGTTTCGTTAAACGTCATCAATGTCATCAACGTCGTCGTCTTCTTCATCATCATCATTGCTAGGCAGTCTTAGCAACTTGGCCAGAGACTTTTTGGTGTCCGTGACGCGAGCGTGTAGTGCTATGGTACGTCGGTATGCTGTAGATTGAAAACGGTGATTTGATACAGAGGTAGAACATAGGACGTTCTCGGGTGGCAGATTTCAGTGTTCAGTATACCTCAAGATTACAGGCCTGTAATTGTACTTTCACTATTGGGTCCTTACTTAGGGGTTATATTTCATCTCCCCTTTTCCCTCTTTTGGCATGCCCTGCTTCCAGTGATAAGGGCTCCAGGGGGCAAATTTTGATATCATGGGAAGCTGTGTCCATTTTACATTATTTTGCCAGGCACTATTTAGCCCTGGGCTGGAAGTGCCAGGTCAAGGGTATGCTCAGACGGCTGAGGAGAGGTTTGGCGCTGACCAGTGAAAAAGGAAGGCTCTGTTCACAAATAGTAACCAAGCTCAAAATTTCAATGGACTTGCTAGGGTTGGGCCAGTCTTAAAATTTGGGCCACATAACGAGCTTCAGTCTGGTATGGGTCTGGGTTAAAGCTAAAACTTTGGGTTCAAAGGGCAGCTCAAAATGTTAATATAGCCCATAGAGGAAAAAAAGGTTCCAATCCCATTACAGGTCTGTAACCTCAAACATGTAATGACTGCTTTATGGGTTTTAAGAAGCTTCGGCTTCTACCATCGGGTCATCATATCACCATTGACGTTGTCACAAATAAATTGGTCTGTTAGGCTGTCTGAAGCTCGTTCTGTACCCTTTTTCTGTCCTTCTTGGCGTCATCCGTCCTCCGTCTATTCATCCATCCACCCATCCATCCATTCATCTGTCCGTTCGTCCATCTGTCTGTCCATTCGTCCGTCCATCTGTCTGTCCATCCATCCATCCATCCATCCATCCATCCATCCATCCATCCATCCGTGTTTGCAGCAGGCTAGCTACGTCGAAATCTCCAAGGGAGCTCATTCTCAGTCACCACATCTCTGACTGTTTGCTCCCTTGAACGGGACACAGTTTCATTGAAGGGTAAATATTAAAAGTGATGGAAGGAATCAAGCCACTGTACTCTACCTTTCTCCCAGACTGTCCTCCTTTCAGGCAGGGGAACTCGCTGATCACTGGTAGCATCACTGGAGCACATTGTAGGGTCAAACCTCCTGGAATGAAGAGAAGTCATGGACGCGGTGCTGGTGGTGTTGGTTAAGGTGATGAGGATGATGATGATGATGATGTTTTCATTTTACTCATGTATCTTTCACTAAAGACGAATTTTACCAAAACGTCTAGATTATGGTTATAATCAAGATGGCTGCAACTAATGCGGAAGCGACAGGAAACTATGCACTGACTTGCGAGTGGTCTTTGCGTTACTCACATCTCTGCCTCATTCATTCGCATACAGATCATCACTGATTCTTGCCAGACTCAGTATCACATTGTTTTAACCTCAATTCTTGATTCCTGAATATCACACTTTTTGCGACCTTTAGTCCGCCTGACATTTTTCCATCTGTGGATCTGCCATTTATATTTTGGGTATAATATCATATATGCTGCACAATGGGAAGGATTTTCATATGTGGGCCACTCTACAATATGCAGAGAAAACCAAGATCGCAAGATCTGAAAACGACCACTTTTCTTCATTTGTGTATTACCCATTAAAAAAAAAAAATACCAATTTCGTCAAATTAAACCCTTTTTTAATGTGTTTATTGGTACAGGTCAGGAGTATATTGTAGGATGGCCCACCCGTGGAAATCCAGCTGTACAATGCGTGAAATAGGCATGTTTCATTCATCATCTACACACAAAGATGCATTGAGACATAGTTCTCAAACATACTTACCTAGCAGGGTCCACAACTTTGTATAGTGTTCCGTCTGGATTGTATGTTCTGGCGCTCTGGCTTGCTAAAATGTAGATTTCGCCTGTAAAAAAAAATACACGTAACACAATCCTTTGCCTTAAGTTGAATATAAGTATCATTATCAGGAAAGCTTTTCAAAGTTGTCTCAGACAATACCCGCCTTAAATAAAATACACGTACTTACGAGCGCCAGTGAGTGCTGGGCCAATCAGACCTGTCAATAACTCTTGTTTTCATACTGATTGTCTCTTCGATGGTGTTTAATAGATAGACTCAGCAAAAAGAAATGCACTGATCAATAAAAAAAAAAATACTCAGATAACATCAGTGAATCATCTTCTTTGATTTTCGGCATTTTTAGCCAAACTGTCCACAGAAATTGTAGTCCATTAGCAGCTGACCCTCGCCATCGCCTCGCAAATGTGCGTCATCACAAACATAGGGTATGATAGAGGCAGAACCATGTCAGTCCTCGATCCAACAGCTGGCGCTCCATGTTACAATCGTCTCAGTACTTCATAAGGGGACTGAAAAGCATGCTGATTTCTTAAAAGACTGCACGAACGTATTTATTATACACTCCTGATGGATTACCGGCGACCATAATATGCATAATCCTAACGTTAGTTAAAGCACTGTGGTTACCACGGGAAACTCCCAAAACATTAGTAGTGTTCACTGTACGTAAGTGGGAGAACATAAAGGCGACCGATTTATGTCACCTAACCACTATGCGCCGTAAGCTTTAAGAATCAATCTATACAATTCCTACTCTCTGCGCCGATCTGCGGGATCGGTGGCAGCTTATTTTATAGGAATGAAATGTTGATTCCTACTCACCGACAGCCGCTGCTCGGAGTGCCCCGTCAGTGGGCCGTCACCGGATGTGTGACGTCATAGGGCTGGACTGGGGACTTTTTCAACTAAGAAGTGTGCTGAAAATATGTGTCCTTTATGTTCTACCCTCGGAAAGATCGCGCAGAGTGAGTATGTCACCGATACGCCGAAACATATTCGGTGGCCTCTCTGTGCGGGGCCTAAGGTATGGATTATCATTTTGCATACGGTCACAGGTCCGCACAGTATCAAGAGACGGCGTGTTAGCGACTGAAAACCCCTAACCCCCAAATCCCGAACTTCGTCCTTTTGATCTGAAAGCAACTGAACATTAAAGTAAGTAGTGTTCAGTTTACACGCTTAACACACATAGCCATCATGTGTGATAACAGTGATATTTAGTCAACTCAACAACCAGAGAAAACACAGTATCAAATATCTTAACATAGTAATCGAACTTCACCACTGTGGAGGCAAACCGTGTAACTAAGACGTCACGCCGGCGAGTTGATTTCGGCCGGCGAGTTGATTTCGGCCGGCGAGTGGCGTAATAAATATGACACAACGCCGGCGAAATGAAAATCTCCCGTCGCACATGGGAACCCCCCCCCCCCCCCCNAAAACAAAAAAAAACAAACAAAAAAATCACTTATTAATCGACGTTTCGCCTATTACATAATGGCAGTGCTCAAATTACAGTACAAACCAGTGCACAATAACAACAAATTATATACACTCACCAGCCTCATCTTCTCCGAAAGATACAATGTAATCGTCTAATGACCCGACCAGACCACAACATCCCAAGAAGCCACAGAGGTTCACGTCACGGTTGGTCCATTCACCTCCAGATTCGGTCAAGGAAAACAGACGGCTAACATTGTGTTGGAGACAGAAAAATTCATGTGTGGATTAAAGATCAGTGTAATGTCAATATCAAAATTAAGTTCATGGGTTCATCTTCCGAGCCCGTAAACGGATTCAATGGATTCCATTCACAGAGAGGTAGGGTAGAATATGAATTGCTTGTTAAGAATATTGTTATTATTTGTTCATTCACAACAGACTATTGTCTGAGTTTAATAAACTTATTATTATTATTATAGACAGATAGTGAAGGGCAAAACGTCATCAGGAAAATGGCGAACTAGACTATATGGTTTATCAGCAACGAAAGCATTAAACTGTCCCCCTGCGGAAATTGCATCAGGAATTGCAAAATTTGGATGCAAAAAGTGCACGCAAAAATTTGCGGCATAATTTGCAAAAAGTTTGCAAAAATAGCCTGATAACTTCGTTACATTTATCATCACATCATATTATTGTTTAGTATGGTAACGTTGCATAGTAGTAGAACTGGATTACATTTTCTGTGTGCCCGCGACGCAGTATTTGCAATCATGACTTAAAAAGGGCCTTTTTCTGCCAAAACCGGCAAAATTTGCAGCAAATTTGTGTAAAATGGCTAAATTTAGCCAAAATTTGATAGATTGCAGAAAAACCTAAAAAATGCGGAAATTTGCGAACCGCTATTTTCTTGGGGGACAAGTTCAAGTTCACGTCCAAGTTCAATTTTATTATAGGCCTTCAGCCAATTCGAATAAATACAATATTATGTGTTAACATCAAGATAATTCAACATCCACACCCGTAAACGCACACACACATACATAAAAGCACGCACGCTAATTCACATACAGACACACACACCCACAGATTAAGCAAAGGAATATAGAGGAAGAATAACCCATAAGCTGTCTAATGCAGTTAACAGGGAGCCCTAAAGTACCGAATCAGAAAAAAAAAACCAAAACAGAAAGGCATTAGTCGCCAGCTGCCAGCTCCGCGCGGAAAACGGAAAGCCACTAAACATGTTCCATGTCCCTTATAATTAAGCCGCGAATAGTGAAATATACTGCTCATGTTGTTTTTTTTTTTTTAATTTTTACCCCAGGCACAAAAGTCATGACTATTTTAATTTACTAGTGTATACTGACTTTAGACTTGCAACTAATGCCTCTTGAACTTTATGCTACGTCTTGATGGAAATTCAATCGTAGCTTTCTTTCAGCGACTTTTAACTAGAGACTTAGGACTTATGATTGTCTCTGTGTGACACCAGCCTCATAACTTTTGACTTTTCGGTTGTATTAATTCTCAGTAGTCGTTTCATGTCACCATTTGGACACATCTACCAATGGCTGTTTATTCTCTTGCTGTAGAAAGGCTAAGCTTTGATATGACATGGACACACGAGGACAGTTAGACCAACCTGGTTACAAAATCTCCGTAGATGTATTGCCCATCCAGGGCAGGGTTCTCACAGCCGCGGTAAAACACGCCTCCTGTCACGGACTGACCAATCGAGTGATCGTATACATGAATGGGGAGTTCCTCAGAACCTGTGCGTCACAGAACACTCAAACATGAAGTGACAACTCAGCAGCTGGTGCCAGTGGCGGGGGGAATGAGAGGACAACTTGACTGAACAGAGAAAGGCAGATATAGAATTCTAAGAATCAGACAATAAAGAAAAGGATAATACATGTATCTTCAACTACTGAGATGTTCATTTCGTTAGCTAACTCATCTCCCTGCTCTTGATACAAATCTATACGAGCTCAGTTTCCAACCCAAGAATCCAGCAAACAGGTTTGTGCAATAGGGTTGGGCAGATCCGGATTCAATGGATTCAATTCCGGATTCGAATCCCGAGAGATGGGGGGATATTTATGGAATTTGTGCTTGTATTTCTTAAGAGTGACAAGAAATTCGTCCAATATTCGATATGGGGTCATTTATAATGTAGTTTCATTTTATATAAATCTAAAGGGTTACACTTATGCATTTCTCGAGAGACTCAAATTTTAATATGACACCGGGATATCCTATAAACTCAAACCTTTTTTTTTCTGTTTCAATTTCCTATAAACCAAAGGATTCGAATCTGCATTCGGATCAGGCTAAGAGGATTCGACGGATTAGAATCCGGATTCGAGTCTTGCCCATCACTAATGTGCAAATAAATACTTCCAGCGACGATGTGACTGCGGAGTGGCGAAGCTCAACTTTCCACTGGCTCGGATTCATTGATCTGACTCTACTACTATTCACAAGTCTTGCAGCGTTATTATACATGTGGTATTCTTACGGGGGACGGAAAATTAAGCAGGTTTTATCCTTTATGCAGCAGATTACTCAATAAGCCACCCTTCCTATGTACGGTAAATTGAGCAGGTTTTTGAGTGTGGTATCGATTATGAGGTAGATCTAGCTGTGGTCGAATCAGAATCCCAACCTCGACCATGTTTAGCTGATTGAGTGTTCATTGAAAACCGTTCAAGTAGTAGACCTCTCTAGGGAGCTTACGGGAAAACAACAACAAACTCAGTTCATACCTTACGATGCGGGTTAGAATGCGGGTTTACAGAAATCACGTTGAGATTTCATAGAATTTCAAGTCGGTACCATGTCGAATACCAGTGCAACCTAAGAAATACTCGATACCGAAAATTCCTGCGCAATTTTCCAACAGGTTTGGAAAACTCCTTTGAACTTTTTGACAATAGGATTAAAAACCTGCCCAATTTTCCGCTGCCCATTCTTACTACCATCTGTGTGGCCACTGTACTTCTGTACTGTTCAAAAAGACATTCTTTCATATGAGGGAACGAAGAATAAAGAAAAGGGAAGGACAGAGAGAAGAAAGTGTTGCCGAAAGTAGCGATAAGGAAATCAGGAGTTATTGGAACATAGTATTCTGTCAACAGCTTGAGATAACTGGACCAGCAGAGTTTGATGATAGAAGATGGGTGGAAGAATCAACTCTGCAAGGACTTAGATCCTGAAAACAACTGAACTAGCGCGTTTACCCTGTATTATTTGAAACAAAATTGGAGCGAGAGTTAGAATAATACTAATGGACTATAATAGTTTATTTTAAACCGCTTGTATTTGCAAGTGTGTCATGTACATCTTTGAATTTTATTTTTGCTGAAATTCAAAATGGGACAGATGGTACCTGTGATTAGATAGTCTTTTTTGTTTTTAAATTGCAGATATTTCCACATTATTTGTAAGGTATCTCCATTTTCACCACTATACAAGTGATGATAGGCAGTGATGGTATAAGCTAAATACTCTTGTCACTTGCTCGGCACTTCCTGGCTGAGTAAGTATGACGACACAATAAGGTTATTTTTTCACCAATGATAAGACAAAGATTCTACAGTAATATATTTTTTTCTTTTTCGGAAAAAAAAGAAAGGTCCTAGCTCTTCCACTCAAACCATTCGTGGCTGTTTTTTTTTGTATATTTAAAGGATCTACGCGCTCCCCTCCCGCCCTCCTCCCCCATTTCGCTCCTACCCGAAGAACAACAATGAAATTAGCATGTCCACTGTTTAAGGAAATTTAACTTCTCATGTTCCTGGTCGTTATCCGGACTCAGCTAGGACTTCAAAGATGTCCTCCTCGTAACTCTCCAAGTCCTCAACACATTCACGTATGTCTTCACAGATGTCCTCTTTATAACACTCCAAGCCTTCCATACACTCACCTTTGTCTTCACAGATGTCCTCTTAATGACACTCCAAGCCTTCCACACACTCACGTATGTCTTCATAGATGTCCTCTTTATAACACTCCAAGCCTTCCATACACTCACCTATGTCTTCACAGATGTCCTCTTTATAACACTCCAAGCCTTCCATACATTCACCTTTGTCTTCACAGATGTCCTCTTAATAACACTCCAAGCCTTCCATACACTCACGTATGTCTTCATAGATGTCCTCTTTATAACACTCCAAGCCTTCCATACACTCACCTTTGTCTTCACAGATGTCCTCTTTATAACACTCCAAGCCTTCCATACACTCACCTATGTCTCCACAGATGTCCTCTTTATAACACTCCAAGCCCTCCATACATTCACCTATGTCTTCACAGATGTCCTCTTTATAACACTCCAAGCCCTCAATACACTCACCTATGTCTTCACAGATGTCCTCTTTATAACACTCCAAGCCCTCCATACACTCACCTATGTCCTCACAGATGTCCTCTTTATAACACTCCAAGCCCTCCATACACTCACCTATGTCTCCATAGATGTCCTCTTTATAACACTCCAAGCCCTCCATACACTCACCTATGTCTTCACAGATGTCCTCTTTAAAACACTCCAAGCCCTCCATACACTCACCTATGTCTTCACAGATGTTGTTCTTTATAACACTCTAAGCCCTCTAAATTACGTATCTCTTCACAGATGTCCTCTTTATAACACTCCAAGCCCTCCATACACTCACCTATGTCTCCACAGATGTCTTCTTTAAAACACTCCAAGCCCTCCCTAGCCGACCAGCCGTAGTTAACTCCCTTCTTGATCTCATCGATATTCTTCAAACCGATTCTGTCCAACATCACCGCACAGAATACGACCTTTTGAGGGTCCTGAAAGAACAGAAAACCGCAAAATCTCAACTCTCGCAAAATAATAATAATAATAATAATTATAATAAGACTAATAATAATAATAATAATAAATAACAATAATGCGGTTTATTAGTTTCGTATCCTAGCTGATGCCCGCTAACTCGACTTCACATTATTATTGCCCCTAGCAGGCAAGGTCGCTCTAGAACTTTCTCAACTCCCTGAGGAGTATACAGACGCTAATCACTAGCATTCTGACAATATCTTTTACTGCCTATAGCCAGGGACCCATTTTACAGACGCGTGGGCTAAGGAAAGTGAATGAAATGCTTTCCAGGGCACCTACAACTTGGCCGTGGTCGGGAATCGAGCCCACGACCTTTAGATCTTGAGTCCAACTTCGCAACCATTTGGCCACGTTGCTTCACAGAAAAACCAATTCGCAAAATACGCTGTGGGACCTTATAATCATATCCAGTCTACTCGAAAAAAAAGGAGAAAGTTTAGAGCTGTTGCCCCAGCAGCCTTGCCAAAGTGATGGCCGCTCGAGCTTTAATTTTTTTTAAACCCGCAGGACCGATATTACTTTTTAAAAACATTTTATTCGCCTCTGTTCATTGGACAGACATGACTCCGAGGCCCGCCCCATATATGTCCTTACAATAACAATTGAAAAACTTGCGTCTAAATATGAGCATATGTATGACCGATTATAATTAAATCTGACCCTAGAAGATACATACCCCGGGAGATCGAGAAACTGAGCTGTAACATCACGTCTTTGCCAGGAGTTCAGGGCAGTAGAAATTAAATGGTTCAGAAGATAAAAATAGTACGTGTGGTACGGCTGACCCAAGTGGCAACAAATTTCCCTTATGAAATCAGAGCCAGGGGTACGTTTTTGGTTACTGCATGCTAATCAAGAAGGGGAAGGATGCGCAGCTATTAGACGTTTGTTAGAAATGTGACATCCCTTTCGGAAAACCAGAAGTGAGAGCTCGGCAAAATGACATCAACCATTTACGGTTTCAAATTTGTTAAAGGAACGTCTTATCTACGACCTTATGTGGGAGGAAGATGTGATAAGAATCAATGGTGGTATACAAGCTAATGAAAGATATACGTATAGCTAACACCATTCGCACGTGAGTGCATTATTTTCTAGCTCATGCGCATCAGTCACAGCCATATTGGTTTGCTTAGAGAATGATATTTCTTTTGTTTAGGACCATTTATAGAATGAAGGGACCGCCCCTTTAGCGCCAAAGAAACACAGCTTAGAAGCTCCCTGTTCAGAAACTACACCATTTCCTTGACAACCAGCCGACTCACCTCCCGAGTCCTTGCCACATCTCCACATGTGCCGAGCTCCGTACGCGTAAATCTCCGGCTTGCTGCCCGCCTCATCGACAAACGGGTTGTCTGGCGGGATGGTGTAGGGTTGGCTGGGGTCGGAGTCCACGTCTAGTCGAAGAACTTTGCCTTGTAAGAGAGCTCTGTAGAGATAAGAGTAATAATCTAACACAGAGTGGTTGGTTGAGAAGTTTAGTGTTTCTCTAACTGGACTGGAGTTTCGTTTCACACAACCTGTGGCAAAGCTTGAAAGTTTATTGGTACACAAAAGAGCGATGAGCGAGGCCTGATTTGAAACATGTTTCTGTACTCGAAACGTCATTTTCAGGAGTGCCCATCGCTGTTAACAGTATCGCCATGTTGCGTAAGTTTGAAACTCTGGGGAATAGCTCTGGGTTTATAAAATTGTTCTAACGAACCTAGTAATCTTGACAAGTACATAAAAGAGCGACAAGTAGGGCCTAATTTGAAACATGTTTCGGTATCAAAACTTTTTTTTTTCAGAGGTGTCTATCCCTGTTCACAGTATCGCCACGACACTCAAGTATGAAACTATAGGGGATAACTGTAGATCTATGAAATAGGTCCAACGAATATTTTCACAGGTTATTTTTCCGAAATCAACTTCCTTGAATCCGCTAGGTGGCCCCTCCAGATGTTCAGGTACATTTCAAGTGTTCACTCTACGTCCAATGTAACTTTAAATAACAATAAAATATCTATTCCATAATTCCATGGAACAAACTTCAACTCTAAAGTTTTCCAGAGGTATTTAGCATTGTTATGCCAAGTTTGGCACCCCATTGCTGGCGGAGAAGTACAAGTCCGCCCTTTGAAATTAGTATGTGTAAAAAGCAATACAAACGACCACCGGCTGGCGACGGTAATTTGCGCACTGAACATTTTGTTCGTTATCTTTGTTAATTTCAAAGCATTCCCAGTATCATAGTTCAATCAGTGTCACATTAAAGGTATAAAGATGCCAATAGCACCTGGCATAAAAATATGGAATTTTAAAATAGTCCCTATAAAATCAGAATATTGGCCATGGGGAGGGNGGGGAAGGGGTTGGATTTTAATTTCAAAGGCTTAGATAGGTGCAGATGTATGTGTAGACTCAAAATAGGTGAGGTTTAGTCACTCAAATATAAAATTTGTGGTTGTTGCTAAGTTCGTAAGGTTACCCTGTTTACTGAGTGAAAAGGCCTAAAATATTAGGTTGTCTGCTTCACTGCCTAAGTTCTCAAAATCTAACTGGTTCAGGTGCATTTTTCTTTGTGTCAAAATTTGGAGGAAGAGCTAAACAACATATTTGGAAAGTAGTTTGAAACGGCACCCCAGGATAAGTTAATGAGAGGTGTAAAACCTAATATAGCCAACAGTGAAAAATATATTGGCGTCTTCATACCTAAAAGTGCTACAAAATTGTTTATGATATCCCGGAGAATAGTCATTTTCAAGTACACGCTTCTGCAGTTAACTGCATATTCACTAATGGTTCTCAGATTTACAAAGCCAAAAAGTGAGAAACAGCCAGGAGGCCTTCTCACGCACAGTGGTTTGAAAGTTACAGTTCTTCACATCTGAGGAAAATGACCCATTTTTACAGAACATGAAAACAAGGCAAATTAGGCGCTGGTGTCGTGGCACTGTCAACCATATTCGTGACTTACTTATCTTGGGATGAGTCGAGAGGGTCTCCAGAACCTCCTGCGTCACCAGTGAAGACGTACAGGTAACCGTCGTCTCCGAATAGGAGCTGAAAGATAAAGAGGGTGTAGACATGATTGTATGAAGTATGACTTGTACTCACCCCAGCCGCTTGTCACTTCAATTTACAAAGGTCGTAATGTGAGCAGCTGGGAAGTTTGTCGGGATCTGGGATAAACACTAGGCTTAGAAGTAAAAGTTAAAGAACATATTCAGGCAGTAGGTATTTAAGGTTTAAATTGCTGTGAAGTTAGCGTCCCTTGTGGTGTAGTGGTAGCACATTCAGACTTGCAAGCTGAAAGACCCGCCTGTAGGGACAGGTCATTTTCTTGTGTGAGTTTTCTTCGATCTTTCTTTTCAAAACTGATCTTCCATAAATGATTTGGTAAAATCCCTAGAGGCACACTTACCAAGATAATGTGTATTTGCTCGAAACAAAAATTAGGTGGGGGTTCATCTTTCCCTTAATGATAATAATTGAACAGATACATATACCCATTTAGTATAATCTTAAAACTCTTCCACTGTGTACTTGGATTAATATTTCTGTAAGGACTGAGGAAGAAAAGTTCACGGAGAGAATCTTTGAACAACATCTAGGGATCCTCTTCTTTTCCAAACCTCGCTCCTAACCCAAACCTAGATCTTCAACCTACCCCAAGTACAGCTAAGTAAAGTCCCTGAGATTACACCAAATTATAATGAACGCACATGTCTTTTAAACTGAGGTAATGTAGTTTCATTGTCAATTTAATCAAAACTTAAAGGAAGACTGAACCGTCCTACAGACCATATTAAATCAGACGGTACCCTATTATTTCAATAAAACAGTCTTTCAAGTGAGTGTCATAATGATATGACGCCTCTGCTGGCCCCAGACAACTCATAGGATTACATTATCCAAAGTCCGAATTGTTACAACCACTGCGCGCGTGGCGGCCATAAGCTTACGTCAAATACGTTCTCGCCACATGGCCCAGCCGTCTAGCCAGTGCTGTGCGAACGGGTGATAGCATGTTGGTATGAATGTTTTAATTCCTCTGTGAACAGTAGATATGCCAAACAAAATCATGCTGAGGCAATAAAAATGCAGAATACTTTTTCTGGCTTACTCTATCAAACTTTACATTTGAATTTGGAATACCAGAACCCTAATTAAAAGCTGAATAATACATTGTCAGGTAGATGTGTCTGCAGATGTTGGAACATAAGTGACGTCAGCGTTTTTTGCCGCGGGCTTCTGCTGATCGGGGAAGGGGAATAATTCTGGACTTAAGGGCCAAACCCGGTAACTCTAGCTCTCCTTATTGCCTCATATTACATACGCGCACGATAACAGAACGATGCTCTTTCTTCGCAAAATTGACTCGGTGGGCACCATAGATAATTTTTAGAGAGAAAAGGTATTGAAAAGTGGAAAATTATTTTTGATGTGCGTGTCCTACTTTAATGGACTGGACTCAGTTTTGTTTTATTTTGGCAAAAATCGCTTCCAATGCCATTTCTAGTGTGATTTATTACAAGACTGTGTATTCATATCAAAACAAAAGGATGCAATGTGGTCTTTTAATTAAAACTTCAGCCTGGCCGTGCGGTTTGTGAGTCGTACTCAGAAACTGAAGACTTTCAAGTCTAAGGTTTATGTGTTTGGCTCGCGAACTGGACGGTTTACGTTGTAGTGTCCTTGGGAAAGACACTTCTTCCATTTCCTCATTCGACTCAGGTGTAAATGAGTACCTGGCATTAGAGCCGGGGGGGCCAGGGCGCTGCACCGCTGGCGACCAGCAGTGACCTTGTTATGCATTTCATTTGTAATATTATGTATTTACATGTATGATGTGTATTGTTATATGTGTTGTATTATGAATGAGATGTTTAACACTGTATGACATTGTAAAACAATTTCCCTACGGGGTAAATAAAGTCGTATTTATTATTATTTATTTATTTTATTTACTAACTAAAATTTTGTTAAGCCTCGACTGAATACCTGATTCCGGAATTTAGATACACTATTATGCCAGTTAAGTCCGTGAGACGTGTGAAGAAACTGAATACTAATTAGGTCAAATGAAAATACTGGTGGGCAAACATTTTCTCCAGAACTTTTACCAGCTCGGGATTTTATTAAAATTTATAAAGGGGCTAAAAATCTGAAGCTTTTTTATCTATCAGTGACAAGCAAATCTATAAGAATTAACTTTTTGCTGGGTTCTGTAAATGGCCATACCTAACAGTTGCCGCATATGGAACTCATAAGGGTGATGAGTCATACCACGTAGTTACAATGGCTGCGTTTGTTTGATCCCTGCAATTTGACAGAATGGAAAACTACACCTTTTCCTTGGCAAAGGAATATCAATCTCTAGGCAGGCCAAGACAGCTGCGACTAATGCGGAAGAGTTATCAAACAATGCACTGACTTAGTAGTGGTGTTATATACTCATATCTTTGCCTCATTCATTAGCATACATACCACTTTTGATACTTGTCATATCCTTCTCAGACACAAGGCCATTGATAAGATGTTCCACTAATAGATTTAAAACCGTAGATGGTTGCCGCATTGCCGATCATTTTTCTTCCGGTTTTGAGAAAACACGATACATTTCTAGTAAACCTCTAGTACTAGTAGGTTTGCACCTGTTCCCACAGTAACTGACGCGTATCAACCAAAAACGTACCCTTTCCTAAGGATTGCCCACAGCACACAAGGACGACCCGTTTCCCGGCGCCGCAGGGAGCAAACAAACGTAGCCCATCATCAACTATTCTCGACGTTAGGAAAGTTGTTGCCTCGACCAAACCTTAGACTCACCTCTCCACCGTTGTGATTCTGAAAGGCCCCAAATACATCTAGCATGGGTTTCTCCCATCTTGGGTCTGCTTTGTCTGAGTCGCTGTCAGATACTCGCAACTCGCTGACTCGAATCTTAGAATTAAAGGAATATGGCCGATCTTCCAGCTCGGGGGGTAGTACGTCATCAGGCTCCCGGAACAGGAAATAGTGGACGAAGAACCGGCCATTGGATGCGTAGTCAGGATGGAATGCCATTCCCAGAAGTCCTCCTTCTTCATAACCCGATTCATTGGCCAGTCGTACAGTGTCGGTGAAATCCAAGAAGGGTTCATTTTTCCACCGTCCGGTCCGAGTATTGTAGATATAGACATAGCCTCTCTGAAGAAGATAATAAATGAGGATTTCCGATATCATAAATATAAAAGTAGTTAGTAATGAGCATTCCAGGCTCATCAAAACGTCTTCGCCAAGTCGGACAGCTTACGCAGTTTCATGCCTTAACAACAACAACAACAACAACAACAACAACAACAAAAAGCACAGATGATTGAACATACCTGTAATAATAGCTTCCAGCACAGTGACTGCCTTTGTGAATATGCTACTGTCTACGAACATATGTAGATTCGTGTTGAATTGTGCATATTTAAGGGATGAATGACTGCTACATTTGTGTATGCGGACACATTTTGATAATTAAATATTTTGTACACAGTTCAGAGCCTTTCAAGAGATACTGGGCGCACTATAAAGGCATTACTTTGTGTTTATTGTTGAAATAAATATGTTTATTACGCTTTCTTAACAGGAGACACTCCAAATGTTACACAATATGCGGCAGGAATGACTGCACGTTTAAATCAAAATATGCTCCACATATCATTTTCAAAATAACAAATAAATACTCTCAGACTGCCCATCAAAACTTAACAAAAAGTCCCAAATTTTCTGACCGTAGTCCTTCGTCTTGGAGTTTGGAGCAATGCTCCACATAGCATCAGGAGAATATGGTTTCCTCCAAGGCAAATCAAGTTTTAAGTGGGCATGTACAAATAAATTCAGCTCACTATGTAAAGCTGATATCAATGACATCTTTTCAGCTTTACAGTCGTGATGTCAAACAACCCACGGTTTAACACCGTACAGAACTAGGTCAAGTGCATCAAAGACTTGTCATGTTTGAACAGAATGAATTTTCTTTCGTGTTTTGAACAGCAGGTGGTTACTGAACCTATTGTTTTTTTCTTCTTTCGGCCCTTAACAAAATGTGTTATTGTACAAATACCACTGTGACTCGAAGACAGATCTCTCATGGAGGTTAAATTACTTCTTTTGATCGATCTTTTAAGGGGAAGAAAAAAAAAGGGGGATCAGCCCACATTTTTTCACAAATCTCTTAAAAAATAGTCAACTCAAGTTCAGATTTGGTCCCGATTTTTCATTTAGCTGGTTTTAGCCGCGTGCTAATAGATAGGCCTAACACTTTATTTTTTTACTACTAGAAGACTCAAATTGTAAGCTTACCTGAAACTTTAAAAGTGAGTGCTTTATTCAGATCACAGGACATTTTATATATTTCTACACCCTGACACTGGCTGGCAGGGCTCCCGAATAGGGGGATTTTTATATATTAGTGGATTAAATTGTCTTGTGCAAAATGAATAATTTGGCCTCTAATAGATGCCTGAAATCTACTGATGAGCTTGGGCAGATAACTCTTTGATGGACCCGTGCAACTCACCTGTTCAATAACAAAGAGTCTTCCAGTTCCATCCCCTGCGTGCCTTGCCCACAGTGGATTGTACAGTCTCGATTTGACCCTTTTTAGACAGAGACATCCTGGCTCGCGACCGAAACCGAAGATCCGGGCTAGTGTCCCTTTAATGGACAGACGTCGGTTGGTGAGTAGATTTGGATAGCAGTAATCAGTGCTGTGTGCTGCCACGTGATTGCAAAACCTGTCAAGAGGTAAGGATAGATCGACCCCTTAATGCAACTTTGTCTTAAGCGCCACTGGTCAAGTTTTGAGAAATCCAGAGTTGAAATTTTTGGCTGATGACAGATTTGGTTCATAAGACAAAGTGTTTATTTTTAATAACTCTCTTGTTTCGTTGAGGATGGAGATGAGACAAAGTTACTTTAAGAGGTCTTCTCCTGGTGCACCGCACCATGGTTTTAAATCCCTTTTGATAAAATTGGCACTTAAGACAAAGTTGCATTAAGGGGTCGAGATGTAGATCTATGTCAGTCTGATGATCAAGGGATGCCCGGATGTGGCGACAGATTTGCCAGTTATTTTCTACATTAGCAGTATGGTAGTTAATCTGCGTATTATTATCATATTGCTTTAGCAGGACAAAGAACCTTTAGGTTTACAATGGGAAATGTATAACATCTTATAATGTTAACTATCAAATGATTCGGAGGGGCTCCATTTTGTAATAGTAGGTTAACTACTACACACTTTCTGATGTTCCACTTATGACAAAATAGACGTACTGATCAAGACACCTAATCATAAAAATCTTGTACAGTATTTGCAGGCTAGCAGCTTCGATGCTCCCATTGATTTGATGCGGACAAATAATATTTCGAATAATTAGAGTGCGTGTCAGTCAAACTATTTTCTTTTTTTTTGACATTTATGCAAACCAACCAACTTTTACCTGTTCTTTGAGGTGAAAATATTCGTAGCTGTTGCTTTTGGATCAAGAAACCAGAGTAGATTCTTGCACTGATCATAGAAATCACCACAGTACTCCTCGCAAAGGCCTGGGAATCTTCGTGGCTGGGAATAGAATAAAATACAACGACACTTCCGAGCACTATCACTGGATCTGTGACTGCCTCTCCTACAAATGTCCATCTTAGCACTTTGACTGTCTTATTGTTAAGACAGGCTCACGATAAAGTCTGTGACAAGTAACTGTTTTATGGACGGACAAAGCAAAAACGAAAAAAAAAAAGTAAAAGTAATAAGATCATGAATTTTATATTGTTCTATTAACGTATCTATGGTCAGCATTTAACTGCAACTGTAAACATACAATTTCAGTTCTCTAGAGTCTTGCTAAACAGGAAAGTAGTATTGTAAATGTACACCTCTGAATATGCCAACATGTTTTTCGATGACCCAAATCACTAATGAACTCACCTTTGAGAACACTCTCCTGGCGTCATAGATTTCAGCGGCATAAGGAGAACATTTCTGACACAGAATCTCCTGCACGTAACCATGACAACGCTGCCACTCCTCTGGGTCTGCCTGTGACTGGATGTACTCATATTCCTCCTTGAGCTGAGCATCATTGGTAGATCTGGAAATGTTAACTCATAAATCCTCTGAATATTTATATACGAGATATCTCTCTCTCTTTCTCTTTCTCTCTCTCTCGACTATGCACCAACCAACCCAAAATTTTGCATACACCTTCCTTTTGGTCTGAATGTGTTTCTTTTGATATTTTCTTAACCTTAAACGGTTCGTAAGTATTATTTCGAGAAATACGTGAATTTTCTTTCTTCCGTGAATACGGCCCCAGTTCCGTGTTTTTAAATGGACTATAAGTCATTGGTTTTTGCGGTTCGTCCCTGAAATGTTTACTTCCGGTCCCCGAAAATGAAATCGAGTATTTGTATCAGATGCCGGGTCGAGAATGTGTACGTAACAGAGTTGATCACCAGAGTGAACATAATCATCGTTACGAAAAGGAGCAGAATCAATAGAATGAACATGGCTTTGGCCATGTGAACCACCAGTGCGAATACTGGTGCTTTCCGATAGAAAGATGCAAGTCGTAGACTTGACTGTACCAACAGCCAAGAAAACGCTTCCTCCCATGCACATCGTGGAAGTTAATTTCTCCACTGATTTTATAATGTGGAAGTCACAAACCGACCATAACTGGTCTTTAAAAAAAAAAATGGTGGGCTGCGATGTTCCTGATTGTCTCCGAAATATGTAGAAAATGGATTTCCCTATGTAATATCCAAATGACCCGTTCCATTTTTTAAATTAACGTTTATAATGACGTCACTACTGTTGTGGGATATGTAGCCAAATTAGTGTTTTTGAGGCCAAATTCCTCAGATATGGCGGGATTTTAGAAAGGCTGGCGTAGATTTTTTTTTTTCAGCTTAACCGATATGTTTACACACAATGACGTGTGTGAGCACAATATTTACAAAAAGAGGGGCGGTGTTAATGAGTAGATGAAGTTTAGTCGTTTCCTTCGCACGATAACGCCACAAATTTGCGGTGCTTTGACTAGTATATATATATATATTTATATATAATATATATATTACTAATATAACTAGCTGAGGAACCTAGCCCTGTTGGAAAAAAAAAAAGAAAGAGGGAAAGATACTAAGTGTCTACCAAAACATTTTTAAAAAATCGTTGTGTGTCTCTCTACCTCTCCCCTATTATCGCCTATTATCCGCAGACATATTAATCGACGAAGCTGTGGCCCTCAGACTGCAAGAACTTGGTATTACATGCGGGTTAAGTCAAAATGAACGGCTTCCAAGAAGGGAAAGGAGGGTATACTAATAGGTGACCGGCACCATCAGCATTTACATCTTAAGACGTTAAGAAAATTGCTGGAGAGGACAGAAGCACGTATTTGTCTGCCCAGTGTAAAGGATGTCAGTTCTGTAAACTAGTAATCTGTGACGGCATGAGACATTATTTACCAGAAATTCTGCTAAGAAAGATATAATCACAGTTTGAATCAATCCTGATTAAAAAAAACAAAAACAACTAGTTTATATATATACAAATGTGATTGCTTATAGGAATGAGTGACAAAGTGGACAGAGGCCAAAATCTGTTTTCATGTATGATATTCGAATGACTTTTGACCAGCCGTGTGCTCAGACAAATCAAAGCTAAATAAAATTATCTCACCCACAGCATCCGAAGTCGGAATACTGCGAACAAAAATTCACAGCCGATTCCGGAACGAATGGCGACCGGAAGTCCAAGCACTGTTGAAGACAGTCTGTCATGGTGGCCACAGCAGCCACGAGTAGAAACACTCTGGTTAGTTGCCAGGTCTCGGATATCATCCTGTGAATAGCCGGCAGTTACATTGAAATTTTGTTATGGTCAGCTTCACTGGAACATCGTGGGCTGAGAATTAACTGGTTCTATGTCCAGTTTTGTATTTTTTTATAGGTAGAAATTGGACAAGAAACCTTGAGTCGCAAAGTTCTATGTCCGAGAAATTTGAATCTGTAAGTAATAATTTGAATGAATAAAAAGGCGATCTCCTATAGAACTTTGTGCTCTTTTGAAGAGAAAATCAAAACTTTGACCTAGAGGATCTCAGTTCACCAAAAAGTGGACATAGAACCAGTTAATTCTCAGCCCACGACATATTAATAAAGAAATAAAAAAGAGTGAAGATGAAGCGAGTATACAGCCTTCAGATGGAGTTTTCTATAGTTTTTTTGCGATTAAGAGGAAATCTCTTAAACAAATAAACAAAATTGCGATTAATCGGAATTAAATAATACATATTTAGAAACATTTCCAGGATAAAAAGCTAGCCTTCTCATAAATTTACAAGTGTTCTAGGTACAAATAATATAACCATGAGATTTACCCAATACGTAATGGGTTAAGGCCACGCTCAGGGATGAGCGAGGTTGGGGAAGAGAAGGGTCCCTAAATATTTGTCCAAGGGCTCTCACTTTCATATTTCCGCAACAGTAACCCAAATACACCTTGAAAGAGTAATGACGAATTGCTGTATGCATCATCAAATACAGATTGACACAGAAAAAATGATACCCAACGTATCCATCGTAACTTTCTCAATTTTAAAGTACACTGGCTGATACCTGGGCCATTGGGTCTATCAACTCACCAGTATTAATCTAATCTATGTCAATGTGATTTTATTTGACAATCACAATAGTGTATCAAAATCGAATTTCGCCCTTTTCATTCAAACCGCCGACGTTCTTAAAAATGTTTTCTATTCCGCACCTTATGTTCCCACCATCGTCTTGTTTAAACTGATATTGAAATCCAACGGTTTTTTTACGAAAGCGTTTACCACTTTTTAGTTCAAAAATGCCTTGGACAGATCAAAAGAAAGCTTTTGCTGTTTAAGAATATCTAAAATCGAGGTTAATAAAGTTAACAATCATTAAATTTAACAAAAGGTTTGGATGTCAGTATCAGAGAGGTCTGAAGAAGTGCAGAATCTTTGCATGGATAAAGGAAATCAGAGAGAAGGCACTGTTGAAAACCTCAATCGTCATTCTTCTGGAAGCCATACACGACAACATCTGCTCATCATTGCTTTTGCAAGTCATGCCAGAACGTTGTAGAGAACTTTACAAGGAGAACGCGGCTTCGCATGGAAGATGAGGACGGCACACTGAGCATTTCATTGAACATGTCAATTTAATTAATTCCTTTCTCAAGGATCCATCCTCAGAAATAATGTCCCTCAAGTTATTGTAATTTCTTATTTGTTAAATGGATTTTTGGAAACTTGATATGCAGTGCATTTTTTAAAATTGCAATGTTATGTGTTAAACAGTACAATTTGTGTTCGTAAAATTTGTGAATCTTTTTATTGCAGCCCAAATTTGGTCACGTGTTGTATTTGACTGTTACTTGTTTGTTACCACTGACAAGTAAGAATTTTTATCTTTATAGCGAGACCCAGGGCTAGATATTATTTATTTGTATTTTCAAAGCGTTTGATTACATTTTGACAAAGTTACGGCTGATTCTGTGGGTATCGTTTTCTGTGTGTCAAACAGTATAGCGTGTGCCATCTGACAACCATTTTACACAACATCACTCTACATAATATCTACTGACAGTGTCATGATCCAAACTTTGGAAGTGTGTTAGTTTCATTCATATTTAAAAACAAAAAGAAAAGAAACACGAATCGCGAATTCCTGATAAGCGAGAATATCTCATCCTTGTTTTAAAATTTGTGCGTTTTTGTTCAAGTTGGTGTGCTGTGTCCGGAGAAGTAGCACTTTCAGAAGACTCGCAGACTGTTTTCATATAGTGAGTTGAGAAAGTCCTAACTCG
>JAWQUT010000232.1:1130790-1141956 GCA_033807755.1 Ellobium chinense
GTCACCGTCTGCTGCGAGCACGTGACATCATCACACAAATTAGCGGACGAAGTGAGTTTTCTCACAGCTGAGCGAAAGTTTCGCGAAGTTTTGCTGTTTAGAGGCCAAAACTCTATAGTACGCCGATGACTGGTCTACGCCGATGACTGGTACAGTCACTCTACATACATACATACATACATACATACATACATACATACATACATACATACATACATAGACATACACAGAGGGAGCGGGAGTCTCAGATCGGGGGGAGCATTGGTTCCAGCTTTCGAAACTAGATATAGATCTAGATCTAAACTAGATCGTGCAGAAGGATTTCTGATGTCCTGCTGAAAGCTTGTTACGCTGGCCGACTGGTTGGTTGGTTACTGGAATGGCTGGTTGACTGGGCAGGGCCGGCGGGCGGACACACGGACGGACGGACGGATGCACGGACGGACGGACGGACAGACGGGCCGACGGACAGACGGAAGGACGGACGGACCGATGGATGGATGGATGGATGGATGGATGGATGGATGGATGGATGGATGGATGGATGGATGGATGGATGGATGGTAAATCAACTTCATAGCGACAAAATGACAATGTCAACTGACTCCCACTCTTTCAGGAGAACTTCCGGTCTCATTTTATCAACGGCAGGAAGCTGCTGACTGTGGACGCATGCGTACTTCCTAAGATGGGCATCACTCATTTCGGTGATATTTTGGTAAGGACAGACATGATTTCCTATTTTCGTTCTGATTTTGTATTCGTAATTCTATTTCGTGGACCAGTTTTATATTTCATAGATAAACCTAAAAGTTGGAGATCAGTTTCAGTCGATGAAGGTAGATCTAAATAATCTGAACTGCATCATTGAGTTTAAGATCCTTGACATACACTCAACAGAAGTTGTATTCCTAATGTTGTGTTCTTTAGATTATAATTATCATCACATTAAAAAAGCGCGTGTTTCAAATCGTTTATCTCCCTGAAGTTGTCCTCTACCTCCACCTCTTCATGTTTGAAAACCTTAAGATAACTACATGTGTTCTGATACTGTATTAATTTTGCTTTTACGAGTGACTAAAACACACACACACACACACACATATACATACAAAAAAATGGGCACTGAAGCTCCTTATGTGAAATTACTTCTATAGCAGTGTGCTAAGAAAATGGTAAGTTATGTTCATTCGAAAAATAATGAAAAATGAAACGTTTTTTTTCTTTCTTCGTCTCTTTCTGTATTATAAATCCTTTACCACCATCCCACCCCCTACCCCCGCCACCAGAAGTAAATAAATATAGATGATATGTTGGTCTTCCGCTGTTATTAAAACAGTCTCTCGTTCCCTTCTTCTCCATCTCCCTCCTTCCATCCTAATTTTTTCTCTGTATTTCTCTTCTCACTTCTCATCTCTTCTCTTCTCTCCATTTCTCCTCATCCCATATCCTCCTCCCTTCTTTAAGGCCCCTTGACCTTCAGGGCCACTCTCAGGCTGCGGGGATAGTAGTTACTGCCCTGTTTATTGCCTTTTTCTGCCACGCCCCTTGTAGCATCTCTATTCATAGTCACAATCACCAGCAGTAAACATAATCATATAAATTATTATAAATCCAAATAAGAGTAGATAAAAAGGCGATTTAAGATAAATACTAACAAAGTCTTCTTCATAAGTTCAGAATGACTATGATTAACATTAACCTGCTTGCTATACATGCACGTCTGCGCTGGATATGAACAGGATGGGACAAGTTCACCAAAAAGTCAGTTCAGATCAAGTTCAGTTCACTTTAGGTAAAAAGCCCTAGGATCAAGTTTAGCTTAGTTTCATTAAAATGAAGTCGCTTTAAAGTCAGATCAGTTCCTCTTGGTCTTCAGAAATGGCATTCGGTTCTGATTTTCGAGGTAGATGTGAACTGAATTGAAATTTAGATAGAAAAGTAAAATTCAGATCAAGCACTCAAAATAGCTACGGTTCAGATCCCTATCAGTTTGTCCAAAATAGCTTTAAAGCTCAAATCAAGTTCAAGTGAACTGAACTTCACAAACTATATTCGTATGATCTCAGTTCTATCCTATATAGGCAGTATTATTATATATTACTATATACTTTATATTATTATATGATAACAAAGATATGATACGTAATTTCTGTAGTGAAGACTTGATGAAAATGATCACTGTAAATGCTGGATTCCATGTATATAATTTATGTAGCTGTATTATACACACACACACACACACACACACACACACACACACACACANTTTTTATTTTCACCGCTGGAAGTCCGTGCATTCTTTGCAATATTCCAGGTTCGATTTTTTGTCCTACTCTGGTGTCCATGCTAATAATGTAGGTCCAGAATGTAATGTGCGATTCACATTTTCTACATGGTAGTTTGATGAAATGGTGGAGCCTGTGGTTTGTTAAAAACAAGAATCATATGACGATGAACTATCATGAAAGGGAAGATATTGGTGGTCTTGTGAATAGTCGATATAAACTGAAAGCTGAGTATCACTCGTAATGAACCTAAAGACACGACTTCGATCCCGCCCTTCCTTAGTGTGTGCACCGCCATCTTTTGCAGACTATCTGCTATCGAGTTCGACAACTGGCATCAATCCGGAGGGCGCTGTTCTCTCCTTACGTGGACACCACGAATATTTACCTGAATCACCACGACATCAGGCCCTACCCTCAAGGGCCGCCCGTAATCAACAAAGTGAATCGACATGACGACCCCACCAACGAAAGGGTGTTTTTGTACTAACCCTCTCCTGGCTGAAAATTGGTGTATGCAAACGTAACGTAAATGAAAGGTGGGATGTGGACACCATCTTTGTGTTGCACTGTAAAATGGATCAGCCGGTGAACGCTAACAGTTGTTCTACTCAAAGAATGAAATGAGGATCATGGACTTCAAAACATCTGCGGAATAAAATATATGGCTGGATGCATCCATTTGTTTTTCTGAAATGTTGCCAGAATCACTTCCGGTGTATCACCCATCTTCCTACGATAAAATGAGTTCTGGGATAGCACCAGTAATCACGTGACTATGTTCAGTTTTTAACCCAACTGCAGTAGCTGGAAGCTGGACTAACTGGAGTCTTAACGTTAAACTCGATCCCTGATGTCCCCCTTCTTGTGAAGGGGGACATCAGTGGGTTGTTTGAAAGCCTCTAAACAGGACAACAATTTATTATTCCGGGGGGAGGGGGAGGGGCATATATACGAGAGCACGCCACGTAACCAACCAAAGCTGAAGTCACCTCTGTGTTTCACCTAAATGTAGGCTGCTTATCCCGTCTGTCACCTCCGGTATGATCTACTTAAGAATGGCTCATGGTAGATGACTGACTTGCTTCAAAGTTTCATCCAGATGGTCTCGGGGCTCAGAGTCTGAAGAGCAAGTACTGTACAGTCCGCTTGGCAAATGTAGATGACGGGAAAAAGGTTAATGTCATGCCTGGACGCAACATTCTTGCAGAAAAAGGTCTGATCCATGCTTATATTTACATGGCCGGCTATTTTAATGCGCCACATCTACCCTGCGTGATGATGAATTTGTAAACCCGAAGTTTTCCTTCAAAATCCGTTTGCCACGATACGTAGTCAAATATCCGCACTTTGTGTGAAGACGCTAAATATTCTTATGCAAAATATTGAACTTTTACATGTAAGAGGAAAAATGTTCCATTTACATCCATGGAGGTTTCATTCTTGCATGGCGATGGGTTAAAATGAAACCGACTTATTGAGGAGGAAAAAAAATATTATTTAAAAGACAATTAACTCTTGCACCCCTTTCAAAATACAGTAAAAATAGAACTCATTCACTCTGAAAGATTTCGTCGAATGCTGTGGTTTCGTCATAACCTGACGATGTGTGTCCTCGACAGGACTTGGCCGGACGGATCCGGAACTTGCTGTGCACAGGGCGGCGCCTCAAGTACAAACCACCACAACTGGAGGTGCCTTTCCTGGATGAGCACTATTATGAACACGCTCCCAAGGACGGCCTTCACCCTGAGTATGAGTACCACATGTGGTACCCGAATCCGACCTGCTCCAAACCGCTCTTGCTCACCCATCCGGAGTTTGTGTCCAACGCCAGCACGCAGTTCGCTGCTTGGCCAATCTGTCGGCGGGTTTACAACCTGGGCAAACACCCGGAAGGATATTGAAGCGGATGCTTTCTGCACATTATTATGCTGGCTCTTGAAGAATATAATATCATATTTATGTATGCACGATCTACACCCTTGTTACGGGGGTGCTAAATTAGCGAAATGCTAATCGTCATACACGTACTATAACACTCCTTTTCGATTTCATTAGATCTACGAGGGCGAGAGCATGAAAGCGATAGCTTTAATGGGATTTTGCATTGTGTGAAATCGTGTTATACAAAGGACAAACTACAGAATTGTGATGAAACACTGGAAACTGAAGTTAAGAATGGTAAATATTTTCGAAGGAGAAGATGGTTTCTTGGCTCCCTGAGCTCGTATGTCCGATACGTCAGGATGTCCTTCCATTTTAAAATTACGATATGGGACAGTATCGCACTTTTACCGTGTATTGCCATCCAGTGGTCCTAGATATTGCCTTGTGGCTGAAAATACGAACCAGTGTTCAGTGGACTGGCATGCCTTAATGAGAGTGAGATGCTCAAAGAACACGTTATTTCATCTCATGAGCTCAAAATCTGAGAAAAGGAGAGCTCCACAAACTCGTTCTCAAAAGTTTTAATTTTCTTCATCACAAAAACATCAGCAATAGTCTAGAGTACTTACAGTATGGTTCAGATTGTGATGTCGACGTCATCAAAACAAAGATAATAAAACAACCGAGGTCCATCATTTATGTCTTGCTTCAATTTGACATATTTGCTTTTTAATTTATTTTTAAGAATTCTTTCTCACATCTTTTGTTTCCGCCAAAACCCCGTCATGAAACTTCGTCTTTTAGCTTTCAATTCGCTTGTAGGTTGTCTAATTCTCTCTGTCCTTTTCTTTGTTCCTGTCTCTCTGTCTCTGTCTCTGTCTCTGTCTCTGTCTCTGTCTCTATCTCTCACTATTCAAACACCTCGTCTCTTAAAACAAACAAATAAACAAAAAAAATACACCAGAAGGTACAGAAGCAACACATTTCCATGGCTGAATTGGGAGCAAACTTACAGAGACAACATTCAAGTTATCGACACATGACAACTATTTCCGCTGCAGTCGTGTCCTGAGAATGCAAGTCATGTATTGCAGCACTGCCATCTCCACAAGCGGCCTAGGGTCAAGTAACAATGTCCAACAGCAAAACTCGTCAAGGAGTGGATCCACGGTGTGCTGGCAGATCTTGGAATCGCAGTGACATGCCTCGGCCTAAACATTCTTTGTTCAGAGAATATAGAAGACTAGAATATTAGTCCAGGCTAGTGAAGTGGCAGCAGAGCAGCTCTTAGAATAAGGCATTGAGAGTTTGGTTTTCCAAACAATCCTCTCCGTGTGAGTAGATAATTAACTTCTCTCAAAGAGTGCTTAACCTTGTAAAGATAGACTACTGTTATAATCAACGTTCTGAGATTTTGTAACAGCACAGAGTCTTTTAGTTGTTAACAATGTGTGTAGAATGTAGTACATGTATTTAAACTGGTTTTGACAAGAAATAAAAATGGGAAAAAGAATTGGTGGGGGTGGTCGAATTGGTGGGAGTGGTCGAGAGACGCTTTATTTTGTTGAAAGGAGATATAGAGGAAGAAAACATGTTATATTTGGACTAAAAGGAAGAGAAGAAATCATTGCAAGAAATAAGGGTTTTGCGTCCTTTATTTAAGCGCTGCTCTGATTTCTGTCTTTAGGCCCTGGCCGGATTTATTCGGGACATCTTAGGGAAGGGATCCAACGCCAAGTGGTTGCCGCCCCTGCCAGGCCCGCGCTTCTACGGACATCCTCAGAAGCTGGAGATCAAGGTCAGTGATGGCCAGGACGTGGACTACAACTGGCGCTACTGGGTGCCCGAGTTTCACTACGGCTACATGCCCAAAGAGCGGCCGGTCAACAAGCAGGACTTCCAGGTCCGATGGCATAACGAGAACGAGGCCTTCAGGCTGCTGGGCCGGCACCATTACGACATGATACGGCCAGCTTGAAACTGCTGTATAGCATCCTAGTTGTTGGAGGCGGTACTCATGGTGGCTTGTGGAATAAGAACTGATAAAGGCATGGTACACACGGTATCAAAGTGGCACTGCAGGACTTCTGGTGATGATATGAATAGGACTGAAAATCAGATGACACGATGAGATTTTTTTTTTTTTTTAAGTGAATGAATTTACGCAGAAGGGTGTGACGTGAATAGAGAAAAGATAGTGTTTATGTGGGGAAACTTGGTGACACTGATGGCAGCTGGTGTGTGGATTACGTGAGTTCCTTACTCAGAACAGTGTGGAATCATCGAAGACTAGCACAGCTATTTCAGAAAGGGGAACTCCTTTAGAGTTAGAGACAGGCAGCGGAGTAAAAGAGAATATGATGCTGAATCAGCTTTGCTCACTTGTTTTAATTTTGTCCTAGGTGACCATTCTGTTTGACAGATGGTCTCTGTTAAAGAGAGATGCTGCTAGGTCTTCCCAGCTGTCAAATTCCTTTGTTTCAGCCTTGCGTGAGCTTTATTTGAGTCATATGATAGTTTATAATACAATACTGTAATAGGGAGTTTCATAGAACATTTTATATAGTTTCACACATACACGCAAAATACAGCAGGATAGATTAACCATTAAAGGTGAAAGTCATGGAGGTGAAAAGGGCGTCTGGGTGCATAGTACATACATGTCCGAGTGGTAGCGCTTACATTATGGAGAAATTATTTGCTAGTGAGAGCAAATAAATGAAATGTTGAAGTCTATAATAAAGTCGACAAATATTTAACAGCGAGTCGTCTTCCTTTCTCACTTTAGTTTGCTTACCTAGAAATGTATTATCCATAGTTTATGGTTGCTTGAATGAAGACATTATCTCTCATTTTTTAATCCTTTTAATCATCTTTAGATTAAGGCTAAGATTACATCAGTATTATACGCCGCAAAGCCATGAACTTGACTTATCACCTAACATTGCCTCCTAGTTTGTTCACTTGCTCAGTTTTCCTCTTTGAAATAAGACTGTTTACTTGTTCTGATTCGCAGACCTGACATCTGGGCAGAACCATAAGTGCTTTGTCCTCTGTTGCAGTCGTTTTAAGGTGTAGATGTTGATGGTGTCCATCGCTCGTTGATTATGTGCCCTTCTTTCCATTCCTCATAGCTTCTCCTCTCGACTTGAACCGAGTGTAATCCCAACTCTTGCAGTCTTGAGGACCACAGCCTCATGGATTGATCGGTCTCTCAGTGACTTTTCTATGTCTGCCTTATCCATCCATAATGGCCCACTAATGTGGCCTCAGCCGCCAGCCTATCACTGGATCGGTATTGGTAGAAAGTTTTGCCTTTGCGTTTGGAAACGTACACTCATTACTATGGTGTACTTATTATCAAGGTCCATCTCAACATTAAAATTTAGCAATTAAAGTGAAGTTCGTACTTAGTAACAAAATATACTCATATGAACGCTAGCATGTACTGCCTCTCTCTGAACGGGGCATTGGATGACTACATCATGGGTTTACCCACTGACATGGTGCTCGATGGCTCTATACAGCATGACATCCTCAATGAGCGACGTCAGAACTCGAAATTTTAAAGCGACTTGGCCCAATAGTGATGGAAACAAGAAAAAGTGACATTTCTGTTCAATCAATCTTTGCTTTTTTTTTTTTAACACATCACAGAAAGATATTCTCTGTTTACATTTGTGATTTCATTAGAATTTTAAGTTTGCCTCATTTACTAACATGAACTAAAAGGTAACGTACCAAATACCTTGAACACTCTTATAACGTAGTTAATTAAGATACTAAACATTGAGGTTCCATTGTATTATAAAAAAAAATATTGTATTGGTCTAGATTAATTGAGAGGCACAGTGAGTGCTGTTGTTAGTTTATTGGCCGACTCTCTTTATTAGTGACAGTAGCAGTAATTATTATGTGGATATCTCAGTCCTGATACGTAATGAAACCTAAATTTCTCGTTGCAGACTATTAGATTGAAGGTTGCCTTTCTATGTTTAAAACGCAACGACTACGTTCAGTACTTACATAAAAGATAGAGGTAGGCATAAAAGTTGTTTTGTCATTTAGGTTGGGTGTAAAAATAGTTATTGAAGTTTACATTTGCAATAAACGGAATATGTCTACTTTAACTTTAACTCAGGAGAAATGAAGCCAAGTGCGAGAGAATGAAGCTTGTTGGAAACCAGTTTTTAGGCAAAGGGAATGGCTCTAATATAGGCCTACCTCATCAATGAACTTGCTAACATGCATTCTTAATTTAGATTCAGGAATATCGCATACCATTAGAGGTGTCACAAATCGTACCAAGAATGTAAAAAAAAAAAATGATTTTAAGAGAAGTTATTTCAGTGACTTGAATTTTAAACGGTTTCCTGAAATGCAAACGTCGTGAAGAGTGCCATCTGCTGTCTGTTAAAGGTGTAGACCTTTAAATGTCTAGAATTATTTCTCACTGTCAAAACCCACGTTCGTGAGCTTACAAAATCATGTGATTGCACTTACAGGCAGGGTAAAGCTTCTCTCTTGTACTGGCATAAATCATTTCACGATGTATATCAGGCCATGGGTCATGTGACTAATATATTAAGTACAAGCTTCCACCAGACATTGGAAAACATCAAAGACGAACTACACCACTTTTGAATAGTTTCTCCTAATGATCGATTCTTCTCACGATGTATGCTTTATCCTTTCCCAATCTCATCATTACCACCTGCCATTTCAAGAATACTCTATGACATTGTCTCTTTCCTATCGTTTTCCTAACTGTGCACTACTTTTTACGTCGTTACAGATTTTGACTACATAAAACTGTAGTGTATATCATACAAATGTAATGTAATGTAATGTAATGTAATGTAATGTAATGGCTGAAGCAGGTTTATTGCAATGTAGCCGTAATCGTTCTGGTGCGCCACAAACTCAACCAAACTCAAACTCCCTTCCCAGGCCATCGAATCCCATGTGAAGGCTCTGAATGGTGCGCCGTACAGGATGACTTCCGGTTTCCACAGTGCACCGTACGTGGACTTCAGGCAGATGGATGATCGCGCCGACATGTCGCGGTACTACGCAGGCGAGCAAACGGAACATCCCACCATCAACGATCCGTGGAGGGGCCACAAAAGACACATCGCCATGAGAACCGCTGGACCTCAAGGGCTCTATTTCACCTCTTACCGGTGGGATGTTTAACATCTCTCAGTAATGACATCGATGAATCAGCTCGAAGCTCAAAGTCTTTCAGAAATTCTTCACTAAGTCCAGGACATTGATTAACCAATATTATAGCCATTCAGATTTGGATGTCCACTAATTTCTGCCTTTCGCCATCATATCGAGGACCATCTGTTTGAGCATTCGAAGTCCATTCGTTCTCAGAAAAATCTGCAACAACCTCATCACATCGCTTAACCAACTTAACGGCAACAGAGTTCGGTTTCCCTCAGTCTCCAACAAATCCTGCCGTTTGATCAGCATATCGAAAAGCCAGCTTCATTAACGTTCAGAGTTCAGTCTCTTTTGAGTTTTCTCCAACAGTCTCTCAACTAAACCAGCATATGGACATCCAACATATCCTGCCATCGATTTCAAGCTTCATCAGCACGAGGAGCTCATACCCAGCAACGTATCCCACTAATCCTTCACCTTCACTTGAGGCCCTTCAAAAACAGACCCTGGGAAACACAGGTTGACTATCCTTCGTGCGGAACATACGTCTTCCTTTACAACATCACATTCGCCGTCTCTGGGCTGTGGACGTCCAGGCGAAAGATCTCTGAACTCACTTTTTAACCACACGTTTCGAGTCTATAGGGAACAAAGGGGTTGAGTTGCATTTTTATAGTATAGATGGACACCCAGGAAGTAGAGCTTCCCTTAAACAACAGAACAATAGCAGATATATTCATTCTCTTCTTTGTAATCGTAGCTGTGATCCCTCTTGTCGAGCGTCCCTATAAGGTCCACACTGGGCAATCAAATATTCAGTCTGTGAGCCTGGAGACATGCATGCTTAAAAACTGGCAACACTGAATGACAATTTTCTGAGCGTAGCACGGGGGGCAGGGTGCGCGGCGGCTGATTTGGAGCATGCTAGTAAATAAGACCGTTATGGCCAAACTGGCAAGTCCCATACAAGCGATTGTTTTCTTTCATGTGCCCGTTACTAAATTCATGTTCGGCATTAATTGTTCTGTTCTCCTACCGTTCTTGTCGCAGTTACATCCTGACGTTGGAAGTTTAGAAATACTGCAATGCATACTCTTTGGATTCTGTTGTTTTGTTCTTTGCAAAAAGTTATGCAGTGGGCGCTTTGGGAGACAATACTGTGGGCACTTTAAAGCAGGAATCGATTTCTACTAAGAGACTGAACTCCGACTAGGATCGGAGCATGCTGCATTATTTACTAGTTCCTGATATTTTCTTCTTTTATGGTGGTTCCGGTGAAGATGAACGTTGCCTCACAAGTATTTGCATGTTTATGACATCGGTTGTCAGAATGTAGTCCCCCATCCCCATCCTCACCCCCACTTCTTCCAAAAAGAAAAACATTAACCCAACCCAACACATAAACAGTTTCACAGTTTCTACATTCCGCTAATGTTGTCACACTTCTGGGTTAGAATTTAAATACACTGTCTGAAGACAGGAGTAGGGAACGGTATCTTTATTAAATTATACAGAGTTAAAAATAATAGTGCATTAAATTTCGCATCGAGGTATTCTTTTTGACACGTTGGTCTTGCTTTGAGCACTTGGAATAATCAAGTGAACATTGACTCAAGACGAAGAACTTCTTCCAAAGTCTCCAAATTGGGATTTCGCGCTCTTGTTTATATAGAAAGAAAAATGGTTAAAAGATGAAAGTATAATACAATATTGTAGTCTATGTGAGTGTGCGGGTGAATAGTAAAGGGCTGCGGATGCAGTTTATATTAATCTAGAGTGTGCGGAATAGCGCAGCGGAGTATGTGCTTTTGTGTAG
>JAWQUT010000232.1:1141971-1195570 GCA_033807755.1 Ellobium chinense
GGGGGGGGGGGGGAAGAAGGGGCGGGGTATCGTATGATAAATGCCTACATTTAGAAGATTTCAGTTTTTAATACCATGCGCATTGCTGTCTCAGTGAACATTCAATGTCTCTTATCAACTTGGACCTTGTCGTTTCGCAAGGATGTCTTGTCATCAGGCTTTTCTGCAAGTAGATTCAACTTTATGTGTAATACGTCACTCTGTGTTCAAAAGAATATGAAGCGGGGCTGGTGTGATAAACTCACGAGAATTAGATGGTACAAGTCAAACTGAGAATCAGACTGAAAATGGGGAGTCGACTGAGTTCGAGAATTTGGTGACTAATGTTAATATGGTTATGTTAGGGTTGAATGGTTGTGTGTATAGTAGTAAGTCTACGATACACTCGGCGGAGGGATCTGAGAGTCCCTGCGTGGTTGGAGACTTCTGAAGATGTGTCTTCTGTTTGCAGGACCTGAGCAAGATCATACGGTGCCTTGTCCACACAAGAGTTCCGGCGACGAGCAACACCAGGCCGGGCCCTCCTCCCATTCCGTCCAAGTTCAAGACAATCCTCGCCCCTCCTCGAACTGTTCCTTGGTGGGAACAGAGAAGACACATGCCTTTCGTGGACTATGTTCTCAGCGTTAACAGGGTGCAGGCAGCTCGACTGGCCAATCAGAGGCAGTATTACATGGCGCCCTAGGCCCGCCTAGCCAGTCAACGGCAACGTTGCATAAGTCTTTAATAAGAAAACCTGTACCTGCTTGTACTTCAGGCTCAAAATGTCACTGTATGCATGTTGGAAATGTTTTTTAAATGTCTTGGCAAACCGTGAGAGCTTTAAAAGATATTCATTTCAAAACCCCTCTAGTTTCATATCGTTTAAGGCACACATTTCCTGTTAACGGGAATCGTGCTTATTTTGTATGTAAGCAAACGGACCCTTTTTATCATCCTGTTCCTGAATATCGTTAACACTGACCGACTGGGAAGAAGGACGACGGAATAGGAAGAACTTGGGAAAAAACGCCGTGAACCACAGTGGCAGCCTCCTGGAAACGACATGGGAGGAATACCGAGGTGGTACACGAATGGGGACGTACAGAGTGTGGACCTAGCAAAGCAGTACGGGGAAATTGTGATGTTATACATGTAGTGTCAACGTACGGACATCAGCCTACTGTTTCGAACTGATTCCACTCCCATATTGCTTAATAAGGGAATATCAAAGGAGTATCAGTTAAATTCTCTGATCACCATTTTAGGCGGTGATTGGAATCTACCTGTATTTACACCTCACACCATCACCTTCACACAAACAGAACAATATGTAAGTTCGTCACAGCAGCAGTAGGTTATGCATAGTGCTATGTAGAGATAACAGTAATAGGAGATTAAATTACAAAATCCAATTTTCCGATTACAAAAACCGTGTAGGGTTTGTTTTGGTTTTTTTTTTCTTTCACTTTTACTTCAGTTTACCATTGCTCCATTCATATGTTGAAGATATTAGTCCGTTTGTTTCTCGATGTTTGAGTTGTTGCCGCTCTTGTTGTTTATATTCGGATTTACATGTAGATCTAGATCTAGGCCTTGGTCTAGATGGCGTTCTGTGCTTTAGTTCATGCAGCCGCGTCCACTGCTAAGGTTAAAAATATGTCCATGTGCACGATGACTTTGTCTAGACGTTTTTGGAGACACTTTAAAGCGAAAAGGTGAGAACCGCTCTTATCTATATAATCTGTAATACTTCACTAATTTATGTTTCTGGTTAAATAATTAAGGTCAGTATGAAAGACTTGTGTCCAATTAAGTAAGCATCAGATGGCTGTCACCACACTATTGTTAAAAGCATTTAAATGGGCGAAATTAAAGTAAGAGGTAGATAGTGAACTATAGCTCGCATGTAGATGAAAGGAAAACACCTTCTCCGCAGTAAAAACATTAACTGATATCAAAGGAAAACACCAATGACCTCTGCAGTTTAGTGGACAGCATATCTACATTATAAGAGAAGAGATGCAAGCTTAAACCCTGGCAGGGCTCCCCCAAATTTTTAAAGTTTTGTTTGATGATATTCGATCTATTTTCTTCGAAAAGATTCTCCACATTCACCCAGGGAACTTTTACATCTGTCTTTTATTTAGTTCTACTGTTCTTTTCTTTATTTCTTTCCTCATATTACGTTTCTAACCTGTACTCTAATTCACAAGGTCCATTCTGAAATATTCGTTGTCCCATAGTTCATTATCTAAACTTGTGGCATGATTCACAACTCCTTCATGTTTCATCCCCTACAGAACATCATGCACTGGCTCGAACGGCTCCAGTCCCAGCGTCAACCCATGTGGGACACGATGCCCTACACACGTGCACCTCGCATCTACAGATCGGAGTTCAACGATCGTCCGCCCGGAAACAATTACTGCGGCCTCGTCAACATCCGGTTACGTCAGAGGGACGACAGATTACTCCGCTCGTCCGTGGCTTATCCTTGGGACTATCTTACCTGGGACTACTATTAGTTATCTACTCAGGACCCAGGAACCAATCTTCATAATATATAGCGTGAAAGTAAAAACGAAGATCTGTCTTGAAGGTGGAGAGAAATATATTAAAATTATCAACAGGAAGATAGAAACAAACATCTATGGAAAATACTACAATGAAGATGGAATCTAACATGTACACTGAAAATGGACACTTGGATTAACAGTGAAAGTGAACAAATCATCTACATTGAATATGGAAATGGAGACGAACAATGAAGGGTAAAACAGACACCTACAGTGAAGAGAAAACAAAAACCTGTAATGAAACTGAAATCAAATAAATACATACATTTCTGCAATGAAAGTGAAAACAACAATCTACAGTGACTGCGGAAAGAAACATTTGTCAAAAGTAAAGATGAAAAGAAACATCTACAAAGAAGTGCAAAATAATATACAATGAAAGTGGCAAGAAACATCTACAACGCAACGAAAGGTGAAGACAAAAATCAACACTGAAAGTGAAAGCGTATTCATTGATTCCACGCTCTCCCAATTCCTGAAATGAAACAATGAATCTGGGTTAGTCTTTAGCAAGTGATAGTCCCATCCCACAGTCCATAAACTATTCTGATGATGAAGAACCACAGTGGAAAAGATACCAATGAAACCTAATTTCTTCGTAAAGACTGTATTTTGTGGAACGGGACTACACACCGTACTATGACAATGCCTTATTTTGAGAGGATGAACAGAGATGATTTTTACGACATTTTACTTATTTTTTAGATGGAAGCAATTACTAAAAAGTTTACAAAAAGAGGTATGAAACAATACAACGGCATAAAAGTTAGATATCTGGAAAAATATCATTGGTATAGATTCAATAATATTATCATTTGACGAATATTAATTAAATCCACTGGTCAATTAAAAAACTTTGTTAGGACAACACTGACGGCAGTCTTTTTTTTTTGGTGGNGGGGGGGGGGGGGGGGGGGGGATATCTAATTGTGCAGCCAGTGTCAGTGTGAATTTCCGATTAACTACTGTAATTTGTAGTCAGCTCGTCGAGTCTAAGACTGGAATCATGAGAGGTGCTAACATGAGGCTAAAACTGGGAAGTACATCCACCACCAGTAGGCTAGCTCATCTCTTTTAAGGTTATGAGTTTAGTTTTGACGCAGGCGCCAAAAAAAAAAAAAAANAAAAAAAAAAAAAAAAGCATTAATCTTAAAAAACATGTATTTTGTAATTATATTTCATACACAAGAGATGCTGCCTTCGTTGTAGCAGTTATATACTGCACTTTTAAACAACATTACAGTATTATGTTAAACTAGTTTTCGTCGCTTCACACATCCTTTCTTCTATATTTAGATTCGTTGGCATTAGTTTCCTTCCTTTGAAACTTTTCGCCTTGTGTTGTTGTTACTTCAGCTTTGAAATCTGATCTGGCTTTGATCTAGATCTAGATCAAGTTGTATCTTTATTGACATCTATCATTAAAAACCTATAAGACTACTAACTCACAAGTTGCATGTCATTGAGACATCGAGCTGGAGCATTAAAAAAAAAAAAATGGGGGAAGCGTAAGTGGTCGGAAAGTCTCACGTTTTTCCCACTCTCATGATGCGAGTTCATAATTACATATGTATATGTTTGAAAAATTTTGTGTCCGATTGCTTGTATCTAAAGGCTCCCTCCCACCCCCTAACTCCCAACCTACCTTCCCTTTCCATCCATCAATCTGTTCTCCCAGTCATCTGACCGTCCGTCCATCCGTCTCTCGACCATTTGCCTGCTTTAACTAGGGTTTGTCTGTAAGTTGGTCGATCAATCCGTCTGTCTATCCACATTACACTATTTTGATTCTTTCTCCTAAGACATAGCGAGTCACACAGGCTATAGGTCATAGCCTAATTTTAAGACAATGATTGGAGATTTCAGCAGAGTGCCTCGTCAGTTAGAAACAACCAGATGTAAATGCTCTAAGGTCAAAGCTCTTCAGAAATTTCCGTAAATGACGTGGCATTCAAATGGAATTTTGCCCTAGTCTGACTTTGTGAGTAAGGGCGGTGTCCTGACATTAATCCTCTTATGTAAGTCAATAAAACTGCCCATCCGGACCTTCCAGACTCTGGCCAAGCTCATCCGAGACCAACTTCATATCCGCAAGGATCGAAAGGGATTCGACTACTACAAGAAACGGAAGTTGTCCATCTCGTTGAACCACCCGTGCGGTCACGTGAGCCCTCATATCAGCTTCCAGAAACACATGCTCAACACTGAACCGATCATCACCTCTCGTGAAGACTACTTCCGTAAAAGAAACATCTATTACAGGTCAGTGCTGGGTATACAGTAGAACTCGCTTAACACGAAAACATTCCCGAAATCTCGATTAACCCGAAGGAAAAGGAAATCCCGGCTCAAATGCCCTCAAAGTAAACATTTACGATGAACCTGATAAGCAGTTTCAGGGAAACTTTGATAACACGACAAGTGATGCACCTGGGTTAGAGGAAGTTGTGACAGAGACAAGGAAAAAAAAAACGAGCCACTGCAATAGCATATTAATAGCAATTTTCCCTCCCCTTTGTCCAGTGGTGGTCTGGCATGTGAAGAAAAGGTCGGGCACATGATAACATTGCGTCAGTCAAAAGTTGATAGCATATAGCCACCCCCAGTAACATGCAACGCTATAGCCGGTCAAGGCCGTCGAAGCCGTCACCTAAAAATAATGCCGTCTGATATACACTTTGCTTATTTCCCCTTATATTGTACTGTAAATGGATAACACAACACTTGTTTAGCTCGTGACGATTTGGCCGGTCCCTTCAATTTCGTGTTAACAGAGTTCTACTGTACAATAGTAAGTAATACTGTACTGGAGGAGGTGGGGAGCATACTGGTGAGTGGTCTTTGTGGCGCTGAAGAAAATAGCAAAAAGAAAAAAAAAAGACGTTTGGTTGAAATCAGCGCCATATTCATCCTACATCATCTCCGTTTCTCTTCCAGTGGCTGGTCGATGGAGAGGTGGTGGGATCTAAAACTTCGAGCAGAGGAGAAGGAAAAGAAAGAGAAGCTCAAACATCTGCCGGAAGCGGAGAGGCCGGCGGTGACGATAGGGGAGACAATGCAGGATCGGCTGAGAGAGGCATTGCGAAGGGAGATAACCTTCACAGAACCAAAGCTACGCAAACCCAGGCGTCGAAAATTTGCCTGTATGCTGCCCATGAAACCGGTGTTAACCAGGAACTTACTGAACTGCCACATTATAGGACAACTCAACATCAGCCCTGTCAATGTGAAGAGGAAATGTCCAGAAAAAAAGAAGAAGGAGGAAAAAGGAGAGGAGAGGGCTAAGAAGGCAAAAGAAGATGAAATCAAATTCCCAGACCCGTATCTTCCTGTGATTTTCCATTGGAAGGAGATGGAGACGACGAAAGGCTTCCCTCAACTCAGGCTGGACAAGAACGACATACCTTGTGGCTACTATACAGGTCAGTTCTTACTCCTTGCATAAGTTTTAGGGTTTGTGTGTTCGGCTCGTGGGCCACACGGTTTACATTATGGTGTTCGGGGGAAAGACACTTCACTCCTATTTCCCCACTCGCCTCAGGTGTGAATGAGAATAAGTTTGCTTCATAACCGGGTTGAGGGCGGGAAGAGATCAGGACGTTGCACTGTGGTGACTAGCTAAATGCTGACTTTATTTCATTTGTAATATTGTGTATTTATATGTAGGTTATAATATATGGCATTTCAAGACAATAATTACCCTACTATGGGTTGAGTGAAAGGTTTCTTGTCATTTTTATCGCCATAAGAAGTAATAGTATGTTTCAGCACAGTAAGATCATTGAGTATCAAATAATCAAAATTCATGTAGATCTAAAGTCTACAACTAGGAAATTCAAATGCACGCATTGTGGAGCAGCGTGGCTGAAGGGTTGAGGCGTTGGACTCAAGATCTAAAGATCGTGGGTTTGATTCCTTACCATGGTCGTGCTGTTTAAGAAAAAAAAAAAAAGGGAAAGCATTTCTTCCACATTTTCGTCAGTCAATCTGTAGACATTGGAAAATATTGCCAGAATGCTAGTAATCAGCGCCTGTTATTGGCTGCAGCACTGTATGTTACCCAAAGAATGGAGGAAGTCTGAGAGTGAACTGGCCTGCTGGGGTGATAATAGTGTAAAGTCGTGTTGGAAGGCATTGGCCTGGATACAAGACTTATAGTTATAAACTGCATTATGTATTTTTCTTCTATCATTTAATTATTCAGGTAGACCTTGATAATAAGTACACATCAGTAATAAGCATGTTATGCAACTTTACCTTTGCACCTAGGTTTACAGACTTATATTAGTTTGAAAGTTTGATTGCAGTACTGTGTATTGTAGCCTGGTAAGTACCAGAACACATTCAGAGCACCATATACCACTTTCAGGGGACCAAATACAATATTAGAAAACGTGCACATTAATGATGGGATCTCTTAATAATCGGAAGTGTTACAGGAAAGTCTGCATTCAGCTTTGATGCACTGATGTAGTTCTAATGATGCTAAGAGACCTCATCGTGAACCAAGCTCTCAATTATGTATTCAAACAAATTCAATGTTAAGTTGTATAATTTATTTGCACTTTGTTGGTTACATACATATTTTTGTTCCTTACAGGAAACTGAGAGGAGCATCGCATGTACCAAGACGGACATTGATCATTTGAAGTTTTGAAACAGACACCACTCTTCTGTCAATAAACCTCCCAAGATGCAATGCGGGATAAACAGGAAGTTTGCTTGGTCTATTCATTAGAGAAAAATTCACCAATCATTTAGCAAACTTTCGAGTTCAACTGAACAAGAGTAATAACTTCCATTGTGGTTGCAGAGCGCTTAACTCTTTATTTACCGAAACGCCAGCCTCTGAGCTTTACTACATTACTTGTTATACATGAATAGCTTTTATTGTGTGTGTGTGTGTGTGCGTGCGTGTGTGTGTGTGTGTGTGTGTGTGAGAGAGAGAGAGAGAGAGAGAGAGAGAGAGATTTTGACTGAAATGTATCCCTTGGCATAGCCATCTCACCATCATACAGTGGAGCACATGACTGTGGGAGCTGCACATTCCTTGATTCGCTCAGCCTATGAACACCTCCATTTCTCATGAAATAATGGAAATATCTATGCAAGCACATGCAATCACTGGACTACATGTTCACTCAAATCAAATACATTTACTACTACATTAATTGGACACTGAAAACTATTTGGCAATATCCAGACTTTCACTGTGGACCTACAGAATACCATTAAACTTCACCAGTGGTATTGAAAACATTTTAAAATCCTAAAGCATGCGTTTTCTTTTAACATTACATATCTTATTATGCCTTGGCTTTCAAAAGGCACCTGGCATTATTCTATAATAAACACCCTAATTGCAAAGCATTTCTGTCACTAATGCACCATTTTCTATTTAAATAACCTGGCCTTCAATCAAAGAATCCTGCTCCCTGACTGGCTGCAAGCTAGACAAGTCTTATTTATATATAATGAATTCTTTATATCAAAAGTTCTTGGATGCTGTGCCAAAGAAGGATGAATCTACACAAGAAATCCCCTGTCAGTTTCCCTTGTGGATTATACAAACATGTAATGTACAGTACCAGTTTAAATACAGTCCAACCTGACTTTGCTATCACTGGTTTATAGTGCTGACCTTATCGTTGGGATCTCCTGAGTAAATCACTATACAAATGCGCTGTGTAAAGTGACCACCTGCCTCTATGACTGCGGACACTAGATTTTCGGTCCTGATTGTTTAATTGGACCCCATGTAATAGACAGTGCGAAGCAGAATTTCACACTAACATGTGTTCTCAGTGACTACACTCTGCATTATTTGCATAATGTAAATACACCCGCATCGAAGTGACTCAACATTATGGGAATTTTTCTTGGTGATTATCGGCTTGACCAATCATCTGGAATAATTAAGAAAATCACAGGAAAACCGTCTTCCTTAACTTGAGCATAACAGGATTCAGGGAGGAAGGGTACAGGGTTCTAGTTTTGATGAATATTTCACCAAACAGCATGGAAAAGATTGACATGTTCGCTCACATTTTACAACCACTCTAACGTTGTGTTCGTTATAAACATGGGGATGGAGCATGAGACGAGGAAAAGGATATGCTAGATACAGCATGTACACTGTACACTCATTTTTGTCTCAATTAAACTTTGTTACAGATTATGATCACCTCGAATGACAATCAACACAATCGCTAGTGGTTGGTTGTTGACCACATCCATTTTAACGGGCAGGGCGTCCAAAACTGTCAATTTGCTAATACTGTATTAAGTTTGTGTAGGTTTAGCCTGCATGTCATCTCCTCTGGTGTGCAAAACACTTTGGCACAAAGAATGGAAGGGATTATTAAGCTTTATAAACAAGGGAAAAGTTGCAGTAGAATCGCGCAGGCTATTAAAGTTAGACATACTCAGATCCAACAATCAATCAAAAGAAAGCTTATAAATGTATTCAGAGGAGTTTAAAACATCATCACTGAATGTGATAATCAGTGTTTGCACTAATAATGGTATCTGTTGTGTTGACAAACTTGTGAATTGTTACTTGTTTTCGTTGTCATTGCCTTATAGTGATCACATACATCCGGTCCCTTGCATGGTCATTATTGACAGGTTTGACTGTATTCCCTTCCTAATTACTGTGTCTTGTTTTTAAGTACTGATGGCAATATGATATATCCCAAAACTATCTGGTGCTACTTCCAAGCCCAGATCAAGCATTGGTGAGTCTCAAGATACTGCCAACAGTAAGGGTAAGAACATCCATGTACTTCCTACATAGAAACGAGATCACAGATCACACTATTTGAACATGATTATTTTGTAATCCACCCACAATTTCTGTTTAACAATAACAATTTCCACCATTTGGATGCCATTTCATTTGCAGTGGAGTGTTACACTTTGAAGACATGACCTCTCTTATCCTCCACCCACTGACTTGTGGATCCCAAAAGACATTCAGTGATCCTCAGAAATGCAGTCTATCACTGTCTGTGAGCAAATACAGACTTGTAGCTCAAATGAAAGACATGAAATGGATTATCTGATCCTGCTCTCACATTCATAACTGTAGATTTCTTCTTTCTCACTAATCTTTGTGAATAAACTACAGAAGTCCAGTGACATTTTACATCATCTATAAGTTTATTTTGTGTCTGTAGCTGTGAAAAACATTCATGACAACATGGAACACAAATGACATCAATGAATATGCGCAGTTAAAATGCTTATGAACTAGGCACCATTGCCCGTGACTTCACTTTTAAAATGCTAAAACATCTAAAAAAAGAAAGGCCAGTCTAAATGCGTATTTTGTTTTAAAAAAGAAACTTACAATGTTAAAAGAAAAAAAAAATGAGTGCAAATGTAAGGTACAAGAAAAAAAAAATTGAGCCCTACATAAAAATACTTCATATATGCAACAATTTTCAACAAGTCCGACATTTCTCCAAACTGTACATACTGGAACAAGTTAATCCGCATGTGATAAAATACACAAACTTTCAGACACAAAAGGAAATGGAAAAGCTGTTGGCAGAACCATTCAGATCTTTCGCAGATACCATTTAGGCTGTCATCGGCATTGCAGAGAAGCAGAGCTTAAAGATGAATGGTGTCTTTCCTCCTGAAATCAAAGAAAATTGAAAATGATGGTTGTGGGGGAAAAAAATAAAAACGATTCCTGCTGCATTGGTCACATCTATGACAAGATGGCTCAAGGACAGAGAGTTTTCCATAATGATTCTCACTGACAGAGCAAAAATCTGCACTGGTCTCTTGAGCATTTCCGCTAAAGATAGAATCACACCATGAAGTATCAAAAAGCACTGAGAATTTGATGTCCCTGCTGCAAACTGATGAATCGTCAGGGCTTTTTGAGCACTTTGCAATGGTAACAAAAACTGCACAAAAGGCAACAGCCTGACACAAAAAAACAAAAAACAAAAACGAATTACCAGCCTAGACTCTCCCTGCTTTATTCTAAATATCATGACAAGAAACACACATTAGTCAAAATCAACAGACATCACAAAAAATTAAGTATTTTTGATGGTGTATAGAAGGCTATGCAGTGAAACCCAGGGACAGGCCAGTAACTGAGATATATGACTGACCACTTTACAGTAGTTGTGGTCAGAGAAGGGTGTGAACCTCACCACCCTTGAATGTTTTTGTAATGCATTCACCTTTCTGAATCAGCCAGCCAGGACAAAGAAAGAATGAATTAAAAGAACTAACACCAAGGCAGTAGTGTATCTTGAAAATCTGGTTCGTCTTTGACCCACAAGAAGTAGAAGAAAAGACAGACAACCTTTGGAATCCCCCTCTAGATAGCGTCTAGTTGTATAACTAAACTGATTAAGCAACAAATTTCCATACCTGGGCTGTTGATGGGTGTGTGGTTGACCATCACCAAGGCCTCAATACCATCAGCTTTGCTCTCAAATTCCACAAGTCCTGTGCTACTGCGTTCAGCTTTATAAAGGAAAAATAAAAAAGTGGAAGAACTTATAACAGAAAGGTGGGTTTCCAAACCATAAAACAATGCTTTGTATTATATAACCCATCGGTCTACTTACTTACTTAAACTTCATCAGCATGTTTTCAAAGTGCATGTAATGCATGCTGACAGAGACAAAAAATAATCACTAACATGGTACATTCAGGTGGCTGAACATGACATAAAACATCCATTAACAAAAGATCCAAAACTAATCAATGCCAAGCTGCCATCTGAATGAACTGAAAAAAATAAACAAGTCGTCTGCAAATATCCTCTCCCCATATGCTTTAAAGCATACAGAAATACTATATTCATACTTAATGTACAATATACACCAGAAGCACTTACTTTTGGAGGGAAACTGCTTCATTTTGAGCGGCCTTTTTCCAATTGCATTTTCAAAGAGCTGAAATGGAAAGGAAAAAAAAATTGGTTGAATGAAAACAATCATCTATCAAATCTGCAAAAATTGATTATTACTAGCGTTGAAATGGGAGAGGCAGTGGGGAAAAAATACTACTACACTCACTAGCTCTCAATCAGCACTGTACATCTCAACTGTCGCCTTCAGTTACAGAATAGTGCATTCCGAATGGACTACTCTCTATTTTCATGGTTCCCATTTCAACAACATAGAGATCCTAACAACATCTTGGCAATTAAAAAAAATCTGAATGGCTCAAATCTCCAATTATCTGAACTCTGAAAAAAAAAAAAAAAAAANAAAAAAAAAAAAAAAAAATATCCATCATGCTGCTATCTGTTTATTTGAGGTGGACCTCTAGCCTCCCCAATATCAAGCAAGGCCATAGTGGCAACATCATCACTGTATTACCAGTGGATTAACTCCTTTTTTGCATATGGTCATGCACTCGCATGAGCCCACTTTTAAAAAGGTTCTGTGCAAAGCATGTTTGTTTCCGGTCCACTGGTGTTTCATACCTAATTTTACAAGCAATAGTAGGTGATAAACCAATGTCTCTTTATCCATCTACAATACCGAAATCAACAAATAATACTTATATAAAAAAAACAAAAAACTGTCATGAACTTTGCAGAGTTACCTTCCTTTAAGTGGAATTGAGAACCAAAAGTACTTGATTCTGAGAAGAGAAAGGGCTAAACTTGCACAGAACTCACCTCAAAGACCTCATCTTCTGAGATATTGGGTGGAGCATTGAAGAAATGTAGCACCTTGGAGGGGCTCTGGATGCGGTTCTTCTGAGCAGCCTCAGGGTTAGTGAAGCGATTGTTGCGGTTGCCCATGTAGTCTTTGTAGGAACTGCTACCATCTGGCAACTCATGAGGATTGGGAACCTCCTGCAGGAAGGCCTGCTTGGACATGCTGCCATAGAATACATAAAGGAAAGGAACAAGTTCAGCAAAGAATTGGCTGTGAGACACAGTGACAACACTTACATAACTGCAAATTCTCCCATTCCCTTCTAACACATTCTCAAAAGTGAAGAGTTACATGTCTGAGACGCTATCTTCCTCTGCAAGTCATTTTACATACAAAGATTCCTATCTCAACTCACAAGGTTACTTTCATGGATTTTAATTGAAGAACATAGACATGTCAACAATGACCTAGGTACTGTGTGACATTTGGTCCAACAGGTATCCGTGTCCTGCTGGACTGAAGCAGATTTTGTCTGACAGATAAGGAAAAAATAATCTGTGACTCGGAAATCAGTATCAATTTTATTTTTCCTGCTGACTTCATGTTTGCATAATTTTGATCACATAATGACCTTTATAAGTGAAAGGTAGAGTACGTTAGTTTGATAACTGTTAAAATATGTGTCGCAGATGTTTGTCAATCATTTACTGGGCACTTTCTAGCTTCTTGTTGGACTGCTTTAGTTTACTACGTCAGTCAGAAACGGTGGTCCAATATTTGTTGACATGTCTGAAAACACCTGGTTATTCAAGGGCAGATATTTTACCTGAGCTGCAGCTTGTTGCCAAAGAAAAAGGCATTACTGAGATTTGCAATTGCTCTCTCCACTGAGATAGGATCCCCAAGCTGAACCATGGCTGAGCCCTCCTTGCTCTTCAAGAACTTGATCTGGAAATCAAGAATAATAAAATGACAATCCTAAGCTTTCAGTTATTTCAGTGGTGTTTGCAGAACAACTGAACAAGACTTCCAGCTTGGAAGATCACACATGCTGAACTCATTCCTACAATTAAATTTTGGAGGAACTGGACACTGCTGTTACCTCAATGCATTATTCAAAGAATATTTGGAATAAAAAAAAACACAAAAACTACCAAATCATTCACTGTTGATATAATTTGACATGACAAAATAAGTCTATAATAAGCTCTTTCAAACCACATAAAATGACAAAATACAAGTCTATTAGGAACACATCAATTTCAAGTCCAGTGCAATGATTTCTAAGGGCTGGGCTTACCCTGACAACATTGCCATACAGACAGAAGAGGTTGAAGAGCCGGTCACAGTTCATCTTGTCCATGTTCAGACCATACACCATACAAACAGCACCCTGAGCACCTGGTCCTCCTTCATACCCTCCACGGCCAAAGCGATCAGGCTGGAGATAAAAGGAAAGGAGGATAATTTAATATCAAAATAAATATTGCAGGTTCCCCAAACTGATGGAACAGCAAATACTTCTAGCCAGGTAAAGGACATGTCAAAGCATGAATTTTCTGATGAGCAAGAGCCTCAGTGGGAGCCAAACTCAGTGAAATGTCATCACCTACTGGCAACAGAAACGGTTCTGCCTCTACATGCCATCCCCAGCTAAGCAATCTGGTACAGTGAAGGGAACCTAAAGATTAAATATGAGCGTTACTTTTGAAATCATCCAGGAAAGGTTGATACATTTTTTATTTTGTGCTCCCTTCCTGTGACCTTGCCTGGGGCCTGTTTAAATGCATGCCACTTATCTGGCCAATTTAGTTAAACTACAGCAGCATTATTTTGGGTCAGGAGTTTAAAAGAGACAGAGCCTGTCAATGAGCTAACCTTTGTTTTCCCAAAATGGGCTGCAACTGAGATTTGCAAGTGAGACACCGCAAAAAAATTTTTCTTAGGGCCATTAGGAGTATTTATTTTGCTAAAACTTATAAGCTCATCTCAGTTCAGGTCCCCCTCAATAATAAATCTCTTCATGTAAAAGTACTACTTTTATATGAAGTGTTCTTAATAAACAAGAAGACAATATCAAGGTTCCAAAATATGGAGGGGATGTCAATTTCGGTAACAAAATAGCTCTCAAGATAGACACCGTATATAAACTTTGCCACCTACAAAATGGTTCTGTACATGTATGGTAGCATTCTGCTGGCCATAGAGAAATGTGTAACAGAATGAAAGGACAGACTAAAGAAAGAACCCCCCACCACCCAAAATTCTGAAGTAATTCATTGCAGTCTGAATAAGCATGGAGGATAAAAAAGACAAATGGCAGATCATAACCGTATGATAAATTACCCCAGTCAATTCAAAGTGCCAATACATAAGGCATTACCCTACTATCTACTTCTTAATTCTATAAAAAGTACTTTCTGCCCACCAAGTATGTATCTCCAACTTAAGACTCACACCCCTCCAAGTTTTGATGACCTAAAATTTGGCTTAGTGCAAAATCATATTATCTTGAGAAATATTTCAGTGTGAAATGTAGTGAATTTACTACACTACAGTGGAATATGAAACATTTTTCTTGATAATGCAGTTTTCCACCTGGCGAAAACTTACGCCTCCCTTTGGTCCAAACCGGTCTCCTGGGCCACCATATGGGCCAGGTCTGCCGTATCCATCATAGCCATCATCGTAATAGCCGCCTGGTCCACCGAAGCCCGGTGGTCCTCCTGGCCCACCACCGAATGCACCACCAGCAGGACCATCTGGGGGTCAAAGCAAAGAAAGTGAATGAATTTCTTTTTGGTGGTTATTTCACTGGTAGGTAATGCGAAACAGTCTCAGGCAAAAGAGTGTTCTCAAATGACAAACTTATTATTATTACATTTCATTCAGGCTTATGAAGACATTATTTAAGTAAAAAATGGACCCAAGAAATATGCTATTACCTTACTTGTGAAAATGAAATAGCACATGAATTGAACACCACAGCAGTATCAGTTACCCTTTCCTCATTAAAAAAAAAAAAAAATCAAACCAACAGCCCCCTTACAGATGGGACCTGGCCATGTGAAAAAATATTTGAAAATTCTCAAATACAGAGCTATTGTTAAATAGTTTTCAATGGCAGTCACATTCAAAACAAAAATAAATCAAGCTCCAGAAATTTAACCTCAGCTTGTTTTATCCCTAAACAAACAAACGAGCTGAGGTTAAACCAGATTTCTGGAGCTTAAATAAAAAAAACCAAAAACACAACCAACGTACTGTAGGGGGCTGGAGCTGAACCAAATCGTGGCTCTTGCAGCAATGGCTGACCACGCCCACCTCCTCCCTCTTTGCCTGAAAGAAATAATTGGAATGCCATTCTATTTCAAATACTTGACAACGATACACAGCAGGCGTGCCTTCCATGACAACTGTCAACTGGTGTTAAAATAAATCATAAGGAAACTGTCAGCTAGTGTTAACGTCAAACATTAGAACGTTGCCAACATAATTGGAAATCTATGCTTTTAGACTTATAAAGTGAGAACCACTCTTCACATTATAAATAAAGGAAAATGCATTAAAACAAACAAACTTTTATTGCATGCAAGACTAAAAACAATGGATTACTATGTGGGCAAATCTCTGCCTACCATTACATTTCTATCACACATTTTTTTTTTTTGCCCCTTAGTCACAATTTCTATTCTTTGTGCAGAAACAGACTTGCCCGTACAATAATGGCAAGCCTGCAAATATTTTAAAAAGCAAAATGGCTACAAATGGCTCGGATAACTAACAAGTTACCTTATTACAGTGCATTATAGATATAGAAAGAAATTTATGCAATTTTCTGCTGTGTCCGAACAGTGAGAAAGGCAACAATTACAACATACCACTCCTCCTCAGGCACTTCCAGCTTTGTGAGAAAGACACCTCTCCCCCCCTCCCTCACAAAGAAAAGGAAAAGTATAGGGGAAAGAAAAACAAAACAGTATATCTACTGATCTAAGACCTCAAAGAGCAAATACAGCTGCCATTACATAAGAAAGGTGAAAGCAAGAAACATAAATCAATTCACATTCAAGAGGAGCTGAAAGTTCACTAGCTTTATTATATGATGTATCTGATTAGCGACACATTGAAAAGAAACCCATGAACACAAAGCAGGGTTGCAAGTTAATGATATTTCTTTGTCTTCACTTATTAAAGTCATAAACACTAAGCACTACTGATGAACAGGAAGGGGGAGGGAGAGATGAACATTATTCAGGTTTCAGTGGTGTAGTTGAACGTTACCCGTAGACCCCTTCACATGATAACAAAGCTGAGCAGAGGCGCTGTTGAGCCCAGAAATCGAGCAACATCACTCTGCCAACATGCCCTGGCTTGCTCTGTGAGACAGGGACAAAAAATAGGTCAGCGAATAGAGCTTGGAGGATACATGCTTGTGTGTAGCACTTTGGTTGGGGTTGGTCGCTGACTGAGTACTGTGAAGTGAGTTTTTAGGTGTCCAGGTTTGCTACTCCCTGGAATTGTTCAGTCTGCTGTGCTGTCCTGTTGTAAATGTGCTGCAGTGGGGAGAGGACGGAGAGGCTCTGTATCGGGAAGCAAGATGGTGGGATAGAAATGTGTTGTCCTCAGTGTCATGACTTAGGTTGGCACTCTTGTTCATTGTCGGGTGGCAGGAACAGTGGTCTGTATGACCTTCACTGATTGTGTAAGTTCAGGCACGTTTACACGAGGCAATGAGAAACTTGCGTATTGCAAACATTTGCTGCTGTGCTGGAACAGTTGTGAGATATGTTGATCAGAGATGTAATTACATTATTTGTCACCAGATTCTCAAAAGTTAAAAATGTTAAGTCTTTAGAAATGTTCATGTGTTTCAAAAACAAGACTGGAATATCATTTATCCTGCAGAGACAGGAAGAATTTGGTTGTATCTCGTGTGCTGCAGTTTCCTTACTCAGCTGTGCACGGTGGAGTACTGGCTTCAATTGTAACAGTGGAATGCAGGCTTCAATTGTAACAGTGAAATGCAGACTTCGTTTGTAACTGCAGAATGCGGCCTGCAACTGTAACAGTGGAATGCACGATTCATTTGTAACTGTACGAATGCTGGCTTCAATTGTAACAGTGGAATACAGGCTTCATTTGTGCGCGCTGATCCGCTGAGGATTTGCATTGTCATTGTGGTGTCTGGTCCCAGAATGTACAATGTGAGGCATGTTAGACAATGCACGTATTGAAGTCCTTGGTCATGGATAAGATTTGTGCAGTATCTTCATGTTGGGCTAGGATGCTGCTTTGAAGCCATGTTGAATGAAATCACACAGAGTAGACTCATTTCTGGTGTATGCACAACTGCATTGATCAGCATGTAACCTGCGAGCATTGTTTCCTGACGTTCATTTATGTGCAAGAATGCAAGCTGAATTGCATGGTCTAATTGTCCGTTTGTTTATGAAAGAAATTGTGCAACATAACAGAAGTGGTGAAATTGCAAAGAGTATTTTGAAAACTGTGACTGTGAACAAGATATGATAATACTCACCTCCCAAGGCTGGGTTTGTATAGTCCCAACTTTCTGCATCATTCCGAACAACATTCAAGCGGGTCGGCTGAAATAAAATTAATTCGTTAAGGCTACCATTAGAAGTCCACATTTATGCAAATATAGTTGCCACAAGTGAAGAATGAATGAGCCAAATAAAAAAAACAACAAACAAACAAACCATAAAAACTACAAGAAACACCCACGCAAAATCAAGAATTTTATCCTTAAAATTTAGAATTTTCAGTGAAATCATGGAATTTAAAAACTTTGTTGTGACTGAATTTAGTATTTGAAAATATGCAAAATCCACGTCAGTTTAAGTTAGTCATGTAATCACAATCCTCCCTTCCAAGATCTTGGTTACTTTGTTTCGCTAAAATTGCCCATCATTTGAACTCTCTGACTTGCCTTACCTTTGCATACTCTATCTTGAGTGTACAGCACCCAGAGTAAATGTCAGCCCCGTTTAAGGACTGCCTGGCCCGCTTTGCTGACTCAACATTATCAAATCTTGGGACTGGTTAAAGAAGCATGTATCTTAACCATATTCAAACAACAAAGAGCAAAACTACCAAGCTATCTGGAAGCTGAAGAAATGTCACTGTCACAAGTGAACTCTTGACCCAGAACTTTTTTCAGTGGAACATAAATAATCAATACTTTAATAATACTTTCACCCCATCATTAAATATGAATTTACACCCACTGATTCATAAATTTATCATTCTGTCATTTGGATTTTAATAATAAGCAAGTCTGTAATTTTTCCATGCTCATATGCATCCTTATTACTGAGGTCTTGTGTCTATTCAAAATATTTACAGATTTTACATCTGAGTGTGTAACATTAACAAATGTGACCTCAGGCTCATCCTCTTTTGTCTGACACACTGGACTGTGCTTTGCCACACACATCATCAGAGTGGTGATCTGACCACACTATGGTAGGACAACCTTTACAAATAATACTGAAACAAAATATCTGTACTAATTCCAGATCAAGGATACTCAACCATAGCTTGAACTCCATTCTTTTTGAAAATGACGATTCTCTGTACTTGACCATATGGACTGTTGATCGTGTGCATGACGTCCTGTGGAGTTGGAGATTACATATTACAAAGTGTTGTACCGTGTCCATGTTCTCTTATAAGTGCACTCGTGTGTTCGTCAGACTGTCCACCTTCACTCTTAACTTAACCAAGACCCACCGCATCGTTAGTACCTCCAGTTATCACTGTCTTCTGTCAGTTGACGAAGCATGCACCACCTGTGTAGCTCTGAAGATTTACTTCTAATTAGAAACCTTGCTCACCCCTTGTTGCGGTCCATCGTTGTCTCTGTTCTAGTTGGCTTGAGAGTCAGTTTGTGTTGTTGGATTATAGGACAACTAAGTACAGGAACCACTGTATTTAAAAATTCTAAGAATTTCTTGCCCACAGAAATATGCAAACAAGGACTTCCTATGCAGTTATAAAAGATGATGTGCAAAGTAATATAGTTATATGCAAACAAGCATCAACAGTGTGTCCACTGTTTGAGGTGCGCTCTCAAACCCATTGAACATTCTGTGGCTCAACATTTTTGTTTATCATTGTAGTTATGACTACACTATGACCATATGCCCCTTTACCAGATCAAGATACTGAGAATGGAGATTAATGCACAAGTGAACTGTTTTAAAAATGTTTGTCAGATCCACAACTATGCTGCACTGAAATGTTTCTGCTCATAAAACTGACAACTCACCACTGTAATGGGGTACTGTGGGTTGAGTATTGTGAACAACAGAATATGATTGGGTGGTCTGGCATCTTCACCTTCCCTGTGTAGAGAGATAAGTAATTCAATCAACAACTGTTAAAGATTAATCTAATGTTTTATCCATGACCAGAAATGCTATCCACTGTCTGACATGTTCACAAACTGATCTCATTTGTAGAGGATCATGGAATCCCAAACAACCATTATTTAAGGCTATTGTAGAATGCGCATGCTAGTTCATTAATTGTTTTCACACTGAAAGTAAGATGAATGTGGAACACTGACACATTTCTGTAACTCATTCAGAGTTTTTGAAGACATGGGGCCCAGATAACATGCCTTCCTTTCTTTGGGTCAAGCTACTGGAGTGTGTTATGAAGAGCAAAGCAGTTAACACTGTTGAATAGAAGTGTACTAAGCACAGGACTGTCTTCAGCAATGACTGTGGTAACAGAACAGTTTCACTGTATTTTCATTAAAAGCGGTGCCTTTTTTCCCTCAACAGAACTGCCTACCAAAATCTTTTAAAACCTATTTTACAATGGCATAAGAGAAGATAAACATGTAATAGCATACCCTGGCCTCTGGATCTTCTGACTGAGAGAGAAATTGAAGAATGCAGGCTGTCCAGCAACATAGATTGAGTTCCCCTGCTAAGAAATAATACACGTAAACAAATGTTATAAATACATCACATTGCCCTAATCAGCACCTTATCATAATATAGGTCAACACATTGATTGCAACAATAAAAAAATGATTAAGAAGAATTTGGGGTGGCTTATGACTCGGCTGCCTGCCAATTAATTTTTAAAAAAGCCTAGGATGTTTACTTGCAACTTCATTGGTGCATTTTTAATCAATGTAAGGGATTCTAATCCAAACTTACTGATAACTGATACCCAAATGCTGATACATACCTCTGTCACAAGAATATCTAAAAAGTCAAACTGTTACATCCTAAAAGCTTATGTCATCAGACTTCCTTTTGAAAACAGTGAACACATAATTATGCACATCGAAGCTTGTTGGAGCGCCAGTTGCTAAGTGATTTAAACTGATAGAGGTTTATCAATCTGATTAATTTTTTACAACTGTCTTTGGTGCTGAATGTCTATAGTGGTGCTGAAGAACCTTCTAAAGACTAATTATTACAAGTCAGGAGGAATTTTGAATGAGATTCACATCCTTGACAGACACTGCTGTTAAGGACCTGCCCCTACTGATGCTCCTGCCTCAATGAGCATTAGGGTTAAGGGTAAATGTAGGGGTTAGGTTAGGGGCTGTGAGTCTCATTTGGAGTTCCTTCCCCAGAATTATCCATACCTGACAATATTCAACACAGTTCTTTGCCCCATTTATGTCCTGCAAAATACAAGATAAAGACAATAGTGTTCAAAACTCAAATGCTCAGATGTTACATAAGATGGAAATCCTGGCTTCACATCTAAAGCAAATTGAAAAGAATTTGTCTCTTACTGTCTGTGACTTATATTGGAGTCATCTAAAAAGAACAATTTGGCAACTGAAATGGACACTGAATTTGAATCAGCAAGGCGCTGAATGGTTTGAGACAATACTTTATCAAGATGCACTAGCATCAGGCTTGTTTATCCAGTAGTTCATGATTGTAATATCTTGAGCGCTAACTGCATTTTGGATTGAGAGAAAAACAATACAAATCCATATTTAGATTTTCATGAAATGAAAGAAACAGATGAATCTGAGCTTTTCAGGGCTTGAATAAGCAGCCTTTACTCACCTCAAATTCAATCAATGCTTGACGTTTGCGTGGCATCATCATGACATCTCTGGAAAGAGAGAAAAGAATAAAAAAAAGAAATGAAAATTTCTGATGTTATGATTTATAGAATGTCAGGGGAATTCTTCAGCAGAGGTATGTTATACTCTAATTATAGCATAAGGCTTTAGAGACTTGAATGCTCTTGTCCTCAAAAAAATGTGCTTTCTTAAAAACAAAAAAGGGTTTTAAAATTGCAATTTTATGAATTCTTCTCCTCTAGGTCTCTAGTGAAACACACGATCCAGTAACTTTCCAATATACCTGACTGTTCCAAAATGCTGCACGGCTTCCACTAAATCACCTTCAATGGCATGTTCTGAAAGACCTCTCACATGAACACAAGGGGATGGTGCAGGTTTAAAGCGATCTTCTGGATCCTGATATTAAAATAAAGAAAAACCAACAAATCATTACTGAATGTGTCTACCATAACCCTTTATCACAAATCACAGATCTCTACTTGTTAAACTTACACTCCAGCAACAGTATCAAACAGCTATCAAAGCTTTTTAAGAATGTTGTACAAATTATGCACATTCAATCTCTGTTCAATATAAATGACCAAATCAAATGCTTAATAGATCAAATTAGAAAAAAAAAAAAGCCAGGAAAATGCATCCCTCCAAGTCCCATTACATTCCATGTTTGCTGAATATTGGTTTTCCGATCACCTCGGAAAGTTAATAGTTTACATCTCACCATTTCAGTGCACAGACACAGTCTTAACCTTTCTAGTGTAAGTGCAAGTTTCGACTGCTTCTTACACTTAGCAAATGGGAACGTAAATTACACATGAATAAACATGCAAGGATCAGTTTGTGTGTTCCTGATGCAATGGTCTGGGGCTTACTACAGTGTATGTTGTGAGTATTCATCATCAGACATCTAATTACACCAAAATACAGTTAATATTGATTCTCTCTCACAGCATAAGCATGAAGGACACAAAATACAAACATTAAGAACAACAAAACAAGAAAAACTGTGAACTTCAATTCATGTCTTATTTCAGAGTCAGTATATTTCACTAAAACTGAGTGCCTAGTTTTGTGATAAGTACCACTTTGATTTGCAACCCCGGAGGCTGCCAATTGTTTTTCCATTGCAAGACTGTCTGATGGGATGTATGCCATGAAAACTGTAAGTCAACTGACTTACTTAATAGACGCATGAAAGCATTCTTGTGACAATGTTGGCCATTTCAGCCCTACAAGTTGCAGATTTTTTAAAATTGCAACTATTTTCCGTAAAATTTTTATGTTTAAGGGTATTTTAAAGAGTATTTGTCTCCAAAACAAATATCCAAGAGGGCACATGTATACCTCTGGCCCACATGAAGATGACCACGAAAAGGAAGATTCATACACATACCTCAGTCATTAACATTAACTTAAACAATGAGACAGTAACATTAACAGTTTGTTATCAGCTGACACAATAACTGAAAAAATGTACTGTTTTTGTTTTTGTGTGACAAGTCTCTGGTGCAGCCATCATTGGACATTCTCCTATGAAGATAGCTTGTTTTAATGTTGGGAGCCAGTAACTGATGTATTATATTATTTACATGAAAAAGTTGACAAAAGCAAAGTCACCAAAATCTGCATGGCAAAGATGAAATATTTTTAACTGCAAAAAGGTGTTTGAATGACATCTGTCCATGCCATACTTTTCCAACTATTGCTGATATAAAAAATTTACTCTAAAACTGAAAAACAACTTTAGAGTCACTCACTTTAGTTGTATTAGTTTAAAACGAACTTGTAGTAGTACTTAGTAACTCTTGCATTGTGTGACAAATCTCTATTATAATAATTAATATTGAATATGGACTGAAAATAGTGGCTTTTGGCTGCATCCAGTGCTTTTTTAGAGGGATTTAGTCTTGTCTCTAGTATTTTAATTTTAGATTTTTCTGAGGTAGTCTAATAATTTGAATCTAATGATGGCAATGCAAATTTTTGGGGACAGGAAAGAAGGGGAGATTGCTGTGCTATCTAGTTGGAAAGATATCCGTATGCAACAACCCGGAAGTAAGAACATACTAAAGAGGGATTATTTTGATGGGGTTGGTATAAAAAAGTGGGGCATGGTTTTTTGTGGGGGAAATAAAGAAAGAAAGAAAGAAAAACGGCAAGTAAGTTTGCTTCTTCAATATTGCGTGCTTGCGGGCTTTCATGTTATGGCATATGGTGATTATAACATAATGATACACATTTCAAATGGTCTGTGAATATCTGGAAGAGAAAAACACCATACATAATATTAGTACATGCACAATGTGGATTAGAACCTGTGACCGCCAAGTCCTTAGTCTGCGGTATAGCCGATATCACCAAATGACAAGTTGTAGGTGAGTGGAAATTTGGTGGTCATATACTAAAATTGAAAAATAGCGCCATATTAATGAGTGCACATGCTTTGTTTCATGAATATAAATGTAAAAACAGGTAGAAATCTTTGTTACAGTCAGGATTTTATATCCTAAAGTATTATCAGAGCGCATGTTATTTACATCTTGAATTCCCGTGACCTCTCGCAATAAGCGCGAGATATGCAAATTTTAAGGTCAAAAAATACAAAAGTTGGATCCGGGTATATAAACAAAACAAAATACCATAATATCCAGGATTCCAAGCTATTTTCAAGGGAGTATCAGTCGAGGCGAGCGTAAAAAATAGGTTGGATCCATATAGATACATATATTGCCAGGGGGGCTCCGCCCCCCTGCGACCCCCCGCAAACGGACGCTCCCAAGGTCGCGTCCTTGTACAGTACTCCGTAAAAATATCTATCATTGTTCCGGCCAGGGAATAAGTGAAACTTTTGGGTCTTACCTCGTATTGAATGAGGTCGGCAAAATGGCGTCCCTGGAGGCCGCCGAATCACCAGTTCGCCTAATGAAATTGGATTTATTACAAAGATTTTGAACCAAGCACCTTTTTAGTTCAATTACAGTAAGTATTGATTTGGACATCAAACCTCTAGAAATATATTTTGCGTGTGTAGGTGTTTTAGTTAAAATTTGACTGGTTGTTGCATGCGGATATCTTCCCATCTAGTCTACTAGTCTATCAATGTAATTTTAAGCACACATATGATATCCTCCAAACACAGAAGGGAAGTGACAAAAATGTACACACACACAGTAAATGTCACACCTATGTTAGACTAGACGTCTAGGTCTATCATCAGTGAATGGCAGCAGTGACCCTCCCTAAAACAAAGATGTTCTGGCTAACTCTAACGACAGCACCGACAATACAGTTCATTTAGTCGTAGACAAGTCATGGAATTGGTGCTGTCGTTAGAGTCGGCCGATGGCGATGTTCCTCCTCATGCGTCTTCGCAAACTAATCAATCCAATCCGGCTATGTCAAAGGACAGCACCGCAACGATAATGATACAGTTCATTTAGTCATAGACAGGTCATGGACTAAATCGATATTTCGACTAAATCGGTGCTATTAGTGTTGTGTTGATAGACTAGAGAAAGCCTCCAATCCCACTCACTCTTAGTCTTAGTAGTGACTTACCAGCTGTTAGTGTTAGAACTCAAGAGTCAAACACCCCTGGGGAACCAAGATGCTGTCCAGCACTTTGTCCAGCATGACGCGAAGCCGAAAGAAAAAAAGAAAAATTAGACCCACAAACTTCAAGTCAAGCTGTGTTTCAAATACGTAAGTAGACGACAATATATTCCTTAGTTTAGCTGCTATTGCGTGCGACAAAAACGACTGAACTGAATAAACTGGACTTACCCTGGATCCATCATCTGTGCGTTGTCTTTTATTTGAGTGCTCGTAATTATTCGCCATTTTGATTTCTTTCACGTTGAAGTTTACTTGACAGATTTTTAATCAAGTCAGTTTGTAAAGTGACTCGAACAATGAAGGTTCAGATTATTTCCCATAACCTGTATATAATATGAATAACTGCTGCAAAATAGTTTCTATTGAAACCAATTATAATCAGGCCTCGATGGTATTTGATAATGAAACAGTATCTTAGCAAGAATCGTCCTCATCAGTTTTTCTTTTACAGGCCAAACTGCCAAGTTGGAACAAAGCCTCGTTTTAGGCCTAGTATAAGTCCTTGATTCCCAGCACAAGCTGGCAGGCGCAGCCACTAGTGACCGTGAACCTGACCTGAATGTATCGTTAGGCCAAGTTCAAAGTTCAACTTGGCGGAGTTGCCGAAACATCCATAATATTATTATTATGTAGTGTAATGCCTCCTGCAAAATTACAAAAAGGATTGCAGCTGTCTGATTAACATGCCAATATGGCATAGAAGAGAAGTCAAGAGAAGTCTTTGAAGAAGTCTTTGAAATAAACTAAGTTTATGCCCGGTAAATTTGGATGTTGGGATTAACTTACAATGCGATAAACCATTAGTAGTACCGTAAGTACGAAGATACGCTGAAGCTTAAACTTTGGAAAAAATGAGTTATACCGGCGGTGACACTATCATGATGGGCGAACCCAGTCAGTACTCGAATAAAAGAAAAATTGAATTATTCTTGCACCATCTTTTCCCCCAGGGGAAATTTACGTACTGCTCGATCTCCACCCCGACCCAAATCTCACCTGGAACATCACTAGTCTAGTATCTTTTATTTCAACACCTATTCTTGTAACGAGTAAGGCAGTTCTATATTTTTTCTTATCTTCTATAATCTCCACTTTCCCAGTTGAGGGACAAGAGTATTGGCACCAAGGAGAAATAAGATTTTGCCTCCTGTCCCCTTCTCTCTTCTCTCTTCCCCACCGCCACTCTTTTCCCCCAAAGGCACATCCGTTTCCATCAGAAACGAAGTGTTCACGTAAATATTTTTGAAAATGCTTTTCCTAGTTTCTTTCATCTCATTTTCTGGCTCTCTAATCAAATACTTTTCCCATTCTTCTTCTTTTTCTTCTTTTCTCTCTCTCTCTCTCTCTCTCTCGCTCTCTCTCTCTCTGTGTGTTTCTTCTTGCCACTAAAATTTAATTCCCCCTCCCCCAATCCCGCTCATGCCACTTTCCCCATCCCATTTCAACCCTGGGACATGCCTGATACTCGTAATCTATAGCTGGCCTGATACTCGTAGTATAATATCTTCATCTTTGAATTCTTTCATGTCAAAAATATGATCAGTAAATTTTGTCCACAATCTACTCCCTTTAAAGCTTCATCTTACCAGTAAAAAAGTTGCATTTCAATGACTAGCTTCTCATCATTTGAAAATGAAGTGCATGGAGCTCAGATTACAACACAAACAAAACAAAATAAAAGGACAATTTCTATTTGTGGTAACTGACGATACATTGAAAAAATATCAATCGATCAAACAGAGAGGTTCCCAAACCATTTGCAAATGCTATTTCTTAAGGAATAAAACATGTTTTTGCTTCTGTAACGGAATTAATGAATACTAAATTTACGCACTGTGGTCGAGTTGGCTTCAAACTCAGCAGACATTTTGATACTCGGCTCAACTTGGGAAATCCAAAAACAGTACCATTTCTTTTTCTTTCTTTATCTCCCACAAAAATCCAAGCCCCTCTTTTTTATACCAGCCCCATCAAAATAATCCCTCTTTTGTGTGTTCAGTGGTACAGGTCAGGAGCTTGTTGTAGGAGTTACCACATGGAAATCCTTCCAAAACAAAACATAACAAAAGAGAGGTTTTTTTTAGCAATAGAGAACGTGATTTATTACGTATGTGTCAAGTGTCACATAATATGAAAGATCTAGCACCCTGCTTTGGCACCCTGCTTTGGTGCTGAAAGACAGCTGATACTTATATGAATATGAAGTAGATATAAATACAGATCGCTCCACGATAATCAGAGAATTATCATTTTTGTTTGTTTATTTGTTTGTTTGAACAAATCCTGTTATTCTCTCAGCTCTTAATGAGTATTTATATTCATGGAAAGTAGCGATTCCTTAAATGTTTATCGATAACATCCATTATAAAGTTTGTAAACGCTTTTCAGCAGTGATGACGCCGCCTACTTCTGACATTTGAGATTCTCTCAAGCAATCTTTTTGCACAGACTGTGCCAAGTTATTGCTTTCGTTTTAGATCACCACAGTTTCTTTCTTGAAGACAAATATTTGCTGCAAAAGTCTGCACCCATGGCATCAGGAACAGTAATCACAAGTGATGACTATGGTCAAACTGAAGATGGACGACAAGTGACCAGGTAGATCTCCAGATCTCGACCCTTCTCTCAGTCTCATGATAGCACCAATTCAAGGACTCTTCTATAACTAAATAAACTGTATCATGCTGTATCATTACCATAGCAGTGCTGTCCCGAGAGAGAAAGCCAAGCCTAGACTAGATCTCTATATTGTCATACTTGCTTCTCCCCACCNAACCTCTCACTTCATGGATTAGCAGTGAGTGACAATCCTCTCTCTTTGACTTTACATGTTTTTCTCCTTGTTTTACCCTGGTCATCCACCTTGCCACAGTTACACCATACTAGACATAGACTATACATGGTCAGTATTTCATCTGATTCTCCTTGTCAGCCTTGTGTCATTGCATCATGGTGTGTTCAGTGATGGGCAGAGACATGCTATATAGCTATTTATAGCACGTCTGTGGTGATGGGTAATGTCAATGTGTTTCTTTGATTTGATGGGATGAAATTTAAATTGTTAGTGGTTATAAATGCCTTCTTGATTTCTTGGTCTTGGAGGCTGAATGAGCGCGTGGCCAGTTAGCGATGTGGAAGCTATTCTTTGAAGAGCTGAACCAAAGCACCCATCATCCACCATGCTCTGACCATTCTCCCAGGCAGGGGCACCATTTGCCTTGGTTCCAACAGTCCCGTTTCGATTATTTACGCTCGATATGATTTAAGTGAAGTAAAATTAATATGACATTTCAGAGTTCTTTTTGGATTTGCACACAGTAGTAGTACCACATAGTTATTCCGGTATGGACTTTTAAATTAATAAATACACCATTTTGTTGCTCTGTGAAAATAAAGTGTTCCTCAACCTCTTGTGATATTTTGTAGCTGTGACTGGGGTGCTTGTGATTGACTCCCTTCCTAAACCTCATTCCATATGATCATATTAAGGATTTATTGTGTGTACCATTGCAGCCCATCGGAATGAACCACCACCTCTGTCAGGGTCATTCTGTAACAAAGAAAGAATGTTGCTCAGTTTACTGAAGTTAAAGGATAAACCAGCTCTTCTGGCATTATCATCAAATGAGGAGAAAATCAAGTAGAAATGTGTGTTGTTATTAAGGTTCAGTTGTGTTGAAATAACTTATTTTTTTATTAAATTTTCAGGTACACTCTGTCTAATAGTAAAGGAATGATTGTGAAGATCATCGATCTTGGAGGCATCATCACAGAAATTATTGTGCCTGACAAGAATGGAAAAACAGGGGATGTTAATCTTGGATATGATAACCTAAAAGGTACCGTATGAATAGTATGATGCAACTGAATATCAGATGCTGTTAACATGATTTCTATCATGAAATCAGTGGCTGTATGCATAATATGTGACATATACGAAGCTGCTATGTAAATGCCTTTATCAGTAGTAAAGCAGCTGATTTTATTGTAGCTAGTTCTAAAGTAAGTTCTAAACCAGCTAGTGCTGGTTGTTTACTATGGTCCCTGGCCTTTCATAGTGGGCTCTCTCACCTCTGCCCTGCAATTCATCTTGCTTTATCATTGACCCTGTTATCTTTGTTTATCTTAGTGAGTGACTTCCCACATTGGGGACATTGTTGCTGGCAGACATGAGCCAACCTCTGAAATCATCCTCTGGGCCATAACTACAAGCCCAACAGTGTGAAAGAGAGGAGAGGGATTGACCTGCAGAGGTCCTATACCCAAGGACTGTAAATTTCGGTCATGTCAGGAAGAGAACTTCACAAAGCTCAAATGGGGATTCCTGATGAGGCTGTTGTGGATTTGAAGGAGTCCTATTGTTTACAAAAAAAAAGCTTGTGTACATTAGTACCAGCATCTCAGGGGCCAGGTGGTAGCAGATGGCATACATTCCTTATCTGAAAACACAAGGACATGTCAAGTTTCAAAATAGACCTTGTCATTTTCCAGTATCTACTCTTCAGGGAAGTGCCTACATGTAGAAAGACATTGCAAACTTACAGCATGGTGTGTTTCATGGTGCATATCAGTGCTGAAGATTTCTTGGGCATACAACTTATCTTTCCTTTAACCTGTGCTTTGAAACCTGAGATTGAATACTATGTACACCTATCTGGAAGCTTTGTTGTTCTGTTTCAGATTATGAGACAAACCCGCCACATTTTGGGGCTTTGATTGGAAGAGTTGCCAACAGAATTGCAGGTGGACAGTTTACATTGGATGGTCAAACCTACAATCTGTTTGTCAACAATGGACCCAATTCTTTACATGGAGGCAAAGTTGGCTTTGACAAGGTATCAGATTCTGCATTTGTGTGTCAGAGGGATCTGAAGAACAAGTGAATACATGTTCATTTCTATTCCCAGAACATCTTAATAACATATAGTTCAGCAATTAACAGTAATAATATTCCATGTTATGAAAAGTTATATCTCATCAAGAAAAGGCAAACAGTTTGTGTATTGTTGTGTTCCATGTGCAACTTTGATTGCATTTTTGGGATGCATTTTTTCAGCATTTAATCCGAAAATGAAGAACCTATGAATGATATCCTATTGCTGGAAATTGTTGATGTTATGTGAATTTAACGAACTATGTATGTGGTTTAAGATCAGTTTATTTGGCAACTTCTCCGCATCAGAAAATGTCTGAATGGGATAAATCAATATCTACTTTTCCATCAGCTTAAAGGTGTTATATCAAGTGCCATACATTAAGTCTGGATGAAGATTCAGTGTTATTTTGGTCATGATCCAATTATCACAATTTCATTATTGTCAAGATATGTGTAAATACCTTTAAATTTATCACAAACCCATACTAGCAGTTCACCACTAAGCAGTTTTCTTAATTTCTTATATTGATTAAACAGTGCATTAACTGTCCATTTTCCGATCTGTCAGTGTAGGATAAACATGACAACATATAGAGGAGTGAAAGCAACTCACTGTTTAGTAAGAACTGTCATGAATGTCCTGAGATTGGTCCATGAGGAAGAATCCTGAAAGGGGGAGTCACCAACATTGGAGAGATTTCTGGATATAGGTATACACATGGCCTGGGGTGCACATCATGCCTGCTTGGGAAGATCTAGAGAGCTGTGAACCAGCTGGCAATCAAAAGTATCTACTCAGTGCATTGGCTGTTGGCAGGGGGGCCAGAATGCTGATGGGAATATCCTGTGCACCATGGTGCCAGTGTTAAGAGAAAGTTAAAGGAAAAGTCAGTGAATGTTGAATCATTGTGAAGATACTGCTGGCTGTTTATATATATGTAACTCAGGTCCTCACTCCATTTCCAGAAACTCTGGACATCCAGTGTGAAAGATGACAAGTTGGTGCTGCAGTATGTGAGTGTTGATGGAGAAGAGAACTACCCTGGAGAGCTGACAGCAACTGTCACATACAGCCTGGATGAGGCCAATGCCCTGGCTCTTGAATACACTGCCACCACCACAAAACCCACCCCTGTCAATTTGACCAATCATGCTTACTTCAACTTGGCTGGCCATGTAAGAATGAAAGACCCTGATTCCCTGTACAGTTACATTATGTTACACTAAACAGTTGGCCTCAGCTGTGAGGATCATGCTGGGACTTGTTCACACTTTTGCTATAAGTAAAGCCTGATTGTGGTGTGGAAAACAAAGGCTGTGATAGATAAATACAAGAATCTTTATCTTAGTTCCAACTCAGATTACAAAAACACTCTGTGGGAAATATGATACTGTGGCAGTTTAAAACTTCTGGATTGTTTCATAAGGGAGATTGTGTCTAAATAGCCATTCAATTCTCTTTGTGTCAGATTTTAGAGATGTGTTCACCACACTTAGTACTGTTTATTTGGAAGTTTTACTATGATCTTGATCTGTAGCCATACTGTAGTGTAAGTTTAGGGCAGTTGCAGTAATCTTTTTAAAATAGTTCTAACCTTGATACAGCTGTGTCACTAAAAGTCTAGACATGTCTTATAGAATTTTCGTGATTCGAAGTTGATTTCAAACTTTGATTATGATTCAGGAGAGTGGAAGCATCAGTGATCAAGTCATCACCCTACCTGCTGAAAAGTACACTCCTCTTGATGAGAATTCCATTCCCACAGGTAAGACATCTTACAATATGGGTCTATAATATTTCTTGAATACCCTGTGAACTGATCTGTGGTTGGTCAGCAACAGAAAATTTGCATTTGGCTATCTAGTTCCATAATAAAACTTAACCAATCCATTCAAAAGCAGTAATTAATAATTGCATATTTGGAACAGTGTACAAAGAACTAGTAATGTCATTATCTTTGGCATTTGGACATTGGAGCGCATTTTTACTATCATAGCTGAATTGAATGGAGACTGGGCTCTCATGTCATGTTGGTAATATCATAATTTGTTCATTTGAGGTCGGTTGTTATAGTCCTAGGCAGTGTTCTTATTTCAGTAAATATGTTTTAAATAGTTTGGCTGATTTAGCAAGCAGGTATGACATCCTAATTTAGTTTTCGATATAGAACAAAAATTGTGCAGTGTTCATTATGATGGATGTTACAAGGAACATGCCTTCCGTCACTGCTTTTGTATGATACTAATTGGACTGATTATCATCCTGAGTTAATGTGCATGTGTTTAGGTTGCAAATCATACTTTATTTTAAATCATTAGAAATGACTCTATATGGGGGATGCTCCATCTATTAGCTAAAGTTAATAAAGGGCATACAAAGTTGATTCTGAACATTCATATTGCAACATTTTTAAAGGTGAAATCAAGTCCGTTGCTGGTACAGAGTATGACCTTCGTAGTCCAGTGCGTTTTGGTGACCGCCTCAGCAATGTGCCAGGTGGGATAGGATTTGACATTAACTATTGTCTGGAGAACAATAGGGCATTTGTTCTTGCTGCCAGGTATGTTCATTATTGTAGGCAGAACAGTTTTTCAAGCATTTTTCTGTGTTCGAGAAATTTGCTGAGCAACAGGCTAAATATTTAACTTTCAGCTAGTTCTCTACTGTAAGGGCAAGTTTTCGAAATTTTTTTTTTCTTTTTGTTGATACAGCATTTCTGATTAGCATTTAGTTTTGATGTCACTTGTAAAATTCTCAAGTAACGTGTCAGAAATGAAAAAAAAAAATGCATTGCTCCTAGTTATGATTTTGTAGTACCGGTATGACTTGCACTTGCTTGAATTACAAACTTACTCATCTGATTCATATGAATCGTTTGAAGACTTGATGGGACATGCAGCTGAGGGTGTATACTGATTTTAGCTAATAAAATATGATCCTCATTTTGGATTTATTGAGATGTTTGCACCTGACATTAATGATAGTCCAGCTTTGAACTTCCTGTCAGGTACTGCCTTTATGTCTTCATTATGTCTTCTTCATTTTTCCTGGTGGAAAATCTTTTGGTTGATAATTTTGATTTCTGTTCTGTTGTGCTTGTAAGTTATTTGTACTAAATATTTTCAGCAGTTTACAAAACAGGGGAACCAATTATTTGTGTCCTCCCTGTCAAAGAAAGTGGCAGTCAGGACCTCTGCCTGTAGTGGATCTGTACGACAAGGATATTATCGGAGAAATCACTAGTTTACTTTCAGATATTTGATACAGAATGAGGGTTTTGTGGCACTTCAGATGTTCTGGTATCACCATAATGATTAAACAGGTACTAGTTCTTCTCTTGTGAGAATATTATCACAACATCTGTTTGGACAATCTCTTATTCTTTTCAAATCATTTACAGAGTGGAGCACCCACCCTCAGGTCGATACATGGAATGCCATACCACTGAGCCAGGCATGCAGCTGTACTCTTCTTACTATCTGCAAGACCAGACTGGCAAGGCCGGTGCAAGATATGGGAGATATGGTGCATTCTGTTTGGAGGCCCAGCATTATCCTGACAGTGTTCACCAGGTACATAGTCTAGTCTAGTACAAGTGAATACATCAGACATGCTTGTAAAGAAATTCACAAGATGCCCCAAAAACATTCAAGAATAATTAAGTAATGTACAATGGACCAATCTAAACCAGATATTACTCTTACCTGGGGCCTTGAAAAGGCTCTCCAAATATCTCTAGTTTTGAGGAAACTTTCTGGCAGTTATCATGTCTGAATGTACATGATGCTATCATGAGATCTGATCAGCTTATGTTTGAGTGGGATATGGACACAATGGACTGATTGGGAGGACTTTGGTGGTCTTCATTGTGTCTAGAGCATTATATCTGATAAGACTGTGGGACTGTCTTGTCCTAGAGAGCCCAGTGGTAGATGAATCAAGTGCCTTTACATCCCCCATCCATCGGTGAGCTAAATTCACAGGTTAGAGTGATTCCTGGCTTCTCATTTGTCTGCGGTATAGTACATTGTCCTTGCATCATACACTTAATGTTAATGTCACTTATCAGTTTCACCCCAGTAGGCAATTTATTAAACTTATGGAAGGGACGAATAAATATTCATAAAGGTGAATAAACGGCAGAAGCATGGAGGAAAAATGCAAATCGTAGAGGCAAGAGATGTCACATATATACATATTCATTATTTCAATTTTTTTTTAATTTACTTCATATCACACCATATGAGCACTTGTGTATATTCTTAGTATCTTGTTTCTGTGTCATATTTTCTCCCCTTTCTCTTTTATACTACAGTTTGGTTTTGCTGCTTACACACCTTGTAATGCCAAGGCCTGCCTGTCTGTTTGGTGTAGTTCCTTCTGAAGGAGACTTACAAATTGTGCATTTTCCATTTCAGCCCAGTTTCCCCACCACAATATTGAGGCCGGGAGAGACTTACAGCCAGAAAACTGTCTACACCTTTGGCCTTCTGTAAAACACTGAACATTTTGTATTTCATGTGGACATCTAAGTCAGAGTTGTCCTAGTCTTAAGGCAGCCAGAACTTTGTGCCGAAATGTGCTGTTAGTAATCCATGATCATGTAAGGATTTTACAATTCACTTATCAATCTGAAAGTCCTATGAAACCCATGAATGTTAAATGAAACGCAAACATTTGCTTTATGCTGGGTTATGTTTTATTATGCTTGGCATAATGGAAAATAGGAGCTGAATTTTCTGTATATCTAGTCTATGAATTAAAAATGATGAGCTTGGTTATGGTACTTAATGATATCCATTCTCCATATTTGCAGGACACAAATCACAGTACTGTAATTACGTATATGTACTTTGCCTGTCCTATAAATAATAATTGTGATCACATCCATCAAGAAAATTGTTAGTGAAATAACTCTCAGAGGCAAGAAAAGGCAAAATGTAAAACTATTGTAATCATAATGGTCAGGTCCATTCATCTGTAAATAAACTTAAATCTAACGCTTCTTTTGTTGTAGACAAGAAAAATCAAAAATTCCAAACAGTTTTTCTTGACTCCTGATGCCCTTTTGAAAATGGAAGCAGGTGTTAAGAATTTGCCTCATAAAGCCAGCTGGATAAAAACCTGGTCTAAAGCCTACTAAGTACTACACATGGTGCTGTCATGCACCTGGCCATGGGTGTTGGTGTACCACAGTATTAAAAGATGAAACAGGTCTTTCAGATATGGGAAAATCCAGTGTCCAGAGGCAAGAGATAAACTACCACTGACCCTAAAAAAAGCTTACCTTCAGAATGAACTTATGACCTGCACAGCAGATTTGAGCAAAATCAGTGAAGAAGTAAATTACGTGACTGCGCAATTCCACACAAGTATTTTTTTTTCTGAGAGATTACATATCCACAATCAGAGAATCTTCCATCCATTTTTTTCTAAAACAAGTCTGCAGCAAGTTTTAATAATTGAAAAGATTTTGTGTTAAGAATTGAAATCCGGTTTATATTCTCCCAATCTAGTCTGAATCTGAATTACATAAATTGTTCACTCATTACATTTATTGCTTCACATTTTTGTGCTTCTTTAAAGTGTTTGCTCAAATGCATATTAACTAAAATAACAGATTCTTATAGTCAACAAGTATTGCAGTGTTAGAAATAAGGTTATTTTTACTCACAGTCAACATATTTTAACAATATGTGTGGTGTGGTAGAATTCTGGTTTTGAATTTGTCACATTATTGCCAATGCTACACCATTTGTTCTGGGTAAATGTAATGATTAACAAATGAAATTAGTCTTCCAATCCACTGGGCCAGAATTTTTATAACCAGAAGTTCATTATTGCCTTCCTTGAAGGTATAACTTCATGTGCAGTATTAATTTATCTTGCGAATGTAGACTTTGAGTAGATCTGTTCAACCACATGAGATGATGCGCACAAGCAGATGATTACCTAGTTGTGGTGTAGGTACATGTAGTGTTGTTTTGTATCTTAACATTGTGACCATGAAGGGTAATATTGACAAGATTTGTCTTATATAAGTAGTTTTTTTATCTTTTATTGTAATCTCACATTGATCATTTAGATCTCTTTTTATAAGAGAACAATTTCCTGTTCTTATACAGCACAAAGAAGGGAAGTGCATGATTAGCACATATATGCCAAGTTCGTAATGTTTTATGGACAGTCTATCGTTTAATGTGAGTAACAATTTACAGTTGGTCCCAGTATTTCTGTTATCACTGCTTGTAATAAAGAATTCCAGTGTGAGAGTTCTTAGGTATTGGAGTGAATAAATTTTAACATTTGTTTTATTGGTTGGGTTTTGGGCCAACGTGCACAAAGTTTGAGACTTAACGCAGTGAAGCAGTAGTGCCTTATACCATATCATGTTGCTTTAATAACATACTTAAGTCTCTCATCACAATGTAATGACATAGTTGAAGTAAGAAGAAATAAGAAAAACTCATATTTTGCAATGTATTTTTAGAGAACCTTACAAGCTGTGATAAGAAACGTAGCACAACCTCTGTCTTCCTATCTGGGGCATAGCCGTACCTCAAATCTCAGATGCGACAAAATTCACAGCCAACCAGGTCGTGTGGCTCTGTTGCCAAAGTTGTGGATTTACAGTGTGCACTTTGGATAGATGTAATACCTGATATTGATTGGAGTTGAGTCATTTCTTATGCAGCAGCATACCGTTGTCTATACTATCTAGCCAGTCAACTTTTGATTGGAGCTTTGTGCTTCCAAGTTCTCATAAACACCATGATAAAGGATTTAGACCATTTTGTATGCCTTATCTTATGCACTACTAGCAATGGATTACTGACAATGTTGCAAAGTTTGTTGAAATAAACAGTCTCTTTGATTAGACTAAAAGTTATTTAGAGTTTTGAATGTTGTTTGTTGATTACTGAAGTAATTGTTGGTCAGATTTGTAGATTTTTGGAGGTAAAGAACAGTTATTTATTCACACTTTTGAGAGAACGCAGAGGAAACATTTTCCTATGGTAAAGCACTCTGCAATTGCAGCCGGAAAAAATTGGTGTACTGTATATTTATTTTTTAGCCAATGAACATGGGTATTGATCTCATAACAATATAATGTAGTAATGATAATGTGTTCTGTTGGCTGCTGGCAATGATTATTGGGATCTTAAGAGAGCCACATAGCACTACCATTCACAACACTGAATTTCTTCATATAACTGCATGATAACACTGTTGTTATTGTGGAGAAACCTTTTCCTTATGAGGGCATAATTATTTGTGGGTTCAGACTGACATCTCCCATTTTTTAATTTTGTTCGTAAAAGCATTTATTTTAATCCCAGTCCTGCCTATGTGAACAGACTTTGGCTATTGTTTTTTTCACTTAAATTCTTTTTTTGAATTGTTTCACCCCACAGAAATTGTTCCAAAGTAGCATAAAGCTTTATGTTCATGTATGTAGCATTGCTTTACTCTCACTGGACTTGGTGTGGAAGCGGTCTTTATCATGTGATCACCAAAATTCGTTAGTAGTCATTGCCATTATTTCCCTCTCTAATAGGTAAAGATCACAATAAATTTTACTTTTCTGCAAGCTCATGCGTTTTGAAACTGTTAAGGTTATGGTAATCAAGAAATGGGCTTTTACAATGAGGATCAGGAAATATTATTACATAATGAAAAATTGAGATAAAAATGTGATCTTGATACTGGCGATCAAGAATTAAAATGTAGAGCAGAAATCAAGAGACTATCTTTTATGTTACAGATCAACAGTTAAGACTTTTCTTTGTACACAGGGTATTTTATGTTTAATATTTGGTGATGTTGAACTAGTTGCTTCATGTATGTTAATCAATTTCATTCCAATTAGTGTGTAGTATATATATCTGTTGGCTCTTACTCTTGTTCAGTGTCAGTACACTTCTTCTTTTCAATGGGCATAACCAGTGTTGTGATTACATGTGGACATAATTTTCTATTATAGGGCGTTAACAAAAAGATGAAATAGGTTTTGTAAAAATATCTCTTTTTTATGGAATGGATTGTTTCCAAATTTTGCATAGGCTTCGAAACCAATTTGTCTTAACATAATATATTTTTTTTAATATCGTCTTTGTGTCTGTGATAAAACTCTTCTTCATAAACATTATGAAATGAACAATAATAGGCAAGCTTCTCGAACATGCACAGTTGTACAGTATGAAACTTGAAATGTAAACAGTTCAGAAAATGTGAAAGTGGAAACTGCTTAAACGCAACAATCACAAAAATTATTTCTAGAACCACTTTAGAAGCTGTCACTTAAAGGCAACGAAGCGAATGCAAAGAAACGAGCAGAACAATAATCAGGGTAATAACTGAAAAGACTCATATAGAAGTAGTCCGAAAGTCAAACCATTTTGTCATTTGAACATAGGGGCAAAAAAAGTGTGTTCAGTATCGTTGCCAGTGTGACTCATTACCACTGAAAACAACTAGGCTGCACAAAATGTTCATACCTAGTGGTACATAAATAACACAAGGAGTGCATTTCACTCAGTTGCTGCATGCAAGACACAGTAAGGAAGTGTGGGCATCTCCTACATATTTGCTGTTGTGAAGACCAGATGTGAGAACTGAGCAAAATAGTGGCAGCCATCTAAATTTTAAAATTTGTTATTGGAACTTTTTATCAATGGCCGTGTGTTAGAAGAGAATGTGGCAAGAATCAACAATGGCATATATACACTAAAGAAAGAGGCAAAGACATATGTATAGCAAGCGCCACTAGCAAGTTCACCAAGGGATTCTAACATTCTTCTTTCTGACTGATAACAGTGGCAGGGGGAGAAATTCTTGATTTTGCCAAATTCTTTTCTACAGTAGCAATGTCTTTTTCAAGGGTGAAGTGTTTTATCCAAGTTGATGAGAGGTGTAAACAAAAATCTTGAGTGAGATTTGTTCATGCTTATAAGTATAGTAAGTAAATTCTCTTAGTTTCTTTACATTTTAGGTTTTTGAATTTTTTCTGATGTTGTTGGTTTTTAGCTTTAGCGAGAGTGATGATGCAAATAACCAGCATGCAAGAAAATGATGATTTACTATTTTCCTTTTACTTCAGGTTACTGTAAAACTACTATATGTTCAACCAAATGGTAAAAATGAGACTTTTTTTACTAAAGATTATTAAGAAAACTTTTTACTATGAACACAGTACAGGAGAAGGGGGCAAAAAATAATCCCTGTTGAGACAAACTGGTTTAGGAAGCCATGCACAATTTCAAAACGATTCGCTCATTAGGAGAAAATATATTGAAGAAAAATCTAGTTCATTAATTAGTGAATGCACTATAAAAACATTCATCAGTTTTTAAAAAAAAATACAACCCAGTTTTGTTATTGAATTCATATTTGCATTTGATTGTTGATTTACATTTAATAAAACTGGATCATGAAATCACATTCTGTGGCTTAAGTGGTATATTTTTTTTTACCATGAACTTAAAGGATCTTTTGGTATAGTGGACACAGCTTATTTATGGAAACTGTTCAGGTGTGTACTGAGATTCGGCTTCTGTAATAGTTTGCTTACTTTTGTTTATATTTGCAGGGAGGGGGAGGGGACATAATGCACATCAGACCCATAGGGATAGTTTACATGAGGCATCCACCTGGTGGATAAAAGTGAAAGTAAAGGGAAAAAAAGTACTGTAAACGTATGCTGCACAGACAAAAAAAAAGGGGTGTGGGGTGGTTTGNTTCCAAACACACATTAAGCATGCAGTAAAAATGAAGGAGGGAAAACCATAACGGAATTTACATATTAGGGCTGACAAATTTGTCAAACATAGAGTTCAGTTTAAGCAAATCCAGTGATATTCTTTCTAGCATGGATTCTTTTTTCTGTACAATCAAACCATATGGAAATGTAACGGTGAGTGCGCACATGAAGACACAAAGCAAAAACATACACTTTCACTTTTCAGCGGTTATTTTACCCGTGTGACGCAGTCTGAAATTTATCCATATCATAATCTAGGCACACAGAAAAGGTAGGATGTAGCACCACAAGCTCCCAGTAAACTTCAATATATACACGGTACATGATGTCTATAAAAATACGGTAATGCGATATGCGATGACTACGAAGGTTAATAAACACGATAAAGTTAAACTCTGCGAAAGTGAGTTATACAGGAAGTGACTTTAAGTGACGCCAAACCCGCCGTCTGCTGCAGTTGAACTTTAGTTTTTGGCCCTTTGAGCGTAGTTTGTCCTGTCGCTTGCAGTTTCTGACATCGATTGCTGGAAATTCTGTACACATGTCGTCACAAACGGCAATAGCCAGTGATGAATATGGACAAACAGAAGATGGACAAAAAGTGACGAGGTGGAGTATCACTTTTTCCCCCGTGCACTGTTCGTGCATTGATTGACCACGGAACAGAGTGAACAGCTGAACTGCTGAAGTCTACTCTACTAGTCTAGATCTAGGGTAGTCAAGTCTAGTCTAGATCTAGCAGATCTAGACTTAAACTACTAGCATTGGGTGGTCGAATATCATGACTGTAAGGATTCGCGAAAGATTATTTTCATAGCAATAGACTATGCTCACTCAGCTTAGGCTAAACACCACTGAACTGTTAAACTGTTAGTCTAGTGTTAAATAACATTCAAATCCAATCAGACAATTTGCATTTGTTTTGATTTCCATTCTGTACATCCGGAGCACTTGGTTTTCAAAGTTTATTCCTAGACTAGAAAGTTTTTGTTCTCTCCTACCAGGTTCTTGGGATTGCGACATTTGTTAAGAACAGTGCTATTAACTTTTTGATTGCATATGTAGCTCTATAATAGTCTAGATCTATCTAGACCTATCAATCATGTAGCCTGATGACAATGGGCTCAAAGTTCAGTGTTTGTAAGGAAAATTCTCAAATATTGATCAAGTTAGATGAAATAGTAATACAGTCGACTCTGCTTAATCGCCCTTCCTTGGGATGACGGAATAAGTGGGCGATGAAGTGATTAAGCAGAGAAGGTAATTTCGGCCATATTTTTGGTAATGGGGTTAAATTTCTTTGATGTCGTGGTTTGATGTCGTGCATTGATGCCTTCTCGTCGCCAGACTCAGTACAGATTTGAGTTTGATGGTGTTGTAGTGCACAAAATGTTTAATCTCCGCGGTCTCTCTCATTGGCCGCCTTGCAGTAGCCCAGCAGACAATAAGGAGTAGGATGGCACGGCCAAGATCGACCATTCATCCACATGACACGTTCTCTGATCTAGTCGAAATCCACCAGACAGGTGCAATCAAGGCGTGGGGGGAGGAGACAATACTCACAATGCTTGAAATTGCTCTCACACCCTCCGCTCACAGGCTTTTCTTTTTTCTTAATTAATGGTCATACCAGAGTTGGCCCGTTGAGTTAGGAGTGTCTGAGCTTGTAAAATCACTTCTCTTGAGGGCTAAGGACTGTACGAGTGCCTTCTTATCATTTCCTCTTATGCCAACCATCTTCAGATTTTCTTATTCTAACATCTGTTGTGGAGAAACAAAGACAAAAATGTGTATATTGTTAAGCATGAAATTATAGGCATTGACCTAACAATTTATTTTTAAAATTTCAGATACACCCTGTCTAATAGCAAAGGGACAGTTGTGAAGATCATTGACTATGGAGCCATCATCACAGAAATTATTGTTCCTGACAAGAATGGAAAACCAGGGGACATCAACCTGGGATACGATAACATAAAGGGTACAATATGACAATGACATAAATAATTCCTGTTACATGGATGTTTTATATGTACATGTTCTAGAAGTAACATTCTCATATTTTATCGAACGTACACATATACTATTTCCCATGTAATGGGAAGCAGTATAGCCATGTGATGTCATCATAACTTCAAAAACATGACATGTTAAAGGGATTAAAAAGTACAGTGTATACTCCATCACCACCCATGTAAAAAACATCATCCTATCTCTTTCGGTATCAAGAATCCCTACAAATATCAAAGGTAGTAGTTACTGAAAATACGTTCTTACTTAACAAAGAGGAGCAATACCTGATAAACATTTTCAGTCTCCCTCTGCCTTGCTAAACAGATTTTAGAGCGATGATTTGGCTAGAGAAAGATATGACTCGACCAGTGAATTTACCCACTGGTCCAGAGGGATGGGGATTTTATTTACAAAAATTTCTGGAACTCCAGCTGTTTTGGGCATGGAGAATGTATCATCAGTGTACATTACATCACCACCCACAAATGTTTTTTTAGACTTACGACAATATTAATCCCAGGTGACAATATGGATACTTAACTTACAGCTTTTCACAGTGACCAGTCTGTCCTCAGTCTTGGGATGAAATGTTCCTTTTCTCATGCTCAGTCAGATGGTATCTCCAAGTTGTTATCATAGTGCAGTGCTCACAGTTGGGAGTGGGGTGAGAAAATGTGAAAGGTTCATGGAGCTTAATACTCAGGACTGTACACACTGGTAACATTTCTCCCCTATTTGCTTCCACTTGGCATTGGTAATTTAATTGCTGATCAGCACCAGCATGATATGGCAATACAGTGACATCCTATATGTTTTTAACAATATGGATGTTGAGGATGAAAAGTATTTGTTACAAGAAACAAATGGCACTAAACTGATATCAGAGAGGAGACTCGCCCAAAACCTCTGAGATTTTCCGATGAGATAGTTGTGGATCAGAAAGAGCATAATTAATATGTGAAGCCAGCATTTGGTTGTAAACTGGGTAACATTCACCCCCTACTAAATGCACAGTAACAGGAATGCATTCTTTTTCTCTCTCAGATTATGAAGTTAACCCACCATATATTGGAGCTGTGATTGGAAGAGTGGTCAACAGAATTGCAGGTGCACAGTTTACATTGGATGGTCAAACCTACAAGCTTTTTGCAAATGATGGAGAGAATACTTTGCATGGAGGCAAAGTTGGCTTTAGCAAGGTATCAGATGCAATACCAAGAGCAAGTGGAATTCTGTTGAGCTTGGAAGCACATTTTTTTTTTGTGTATTTCTGCATGACCAATATATTCCAAATTTGTATCAGTGATTGAGTCATTAGTGTACTATGTCTTGAGCATGTATCAGTTGTGGTGATACATAGATCTAGCGTCCTTTTCTTCAGAAATAAAGTTTTAATAAAAATGGGATTTTCTAGAACATTTCTGATTGGCATGAAGCGGCATCTTACCATAATAAAGCTAAGGGAATGTGTTCATGTAATGCCTGTGCATGTTGTTATGAAACCACCTATAATCAAGAAATCTGATACGCCAGCATGTTTGATGAGGTCAGGCTATGTGGTGAAGTTAGTTTGCCTAGTTAACGAAGCTTTCAGTCTTTAAAAAGCAATTCTTTTTTTGTGGAAATTCATGTTATTGTCAGTTGGTGTGTTGAAATTTGCCTTGACAAAAATTGTTTCCCTTGATGACAAAAATTGCTTCCCTCATAAGGATTCACAGATCGAAAGTTGTGCCATGCCATGCTTTGCTCTCTGCCTCCAGTATGCTTTGTGAGACTTTGAGAAATTCACTATTTAGTATAGGTAAAGCCATCCTGTTGTGCTGTTGCTTGGAGATCTAATTCTTCATAAAATTGTGACATCATTTTCACCTTTCATATGAATTTTAGTACTGTCTTTATAGTTATAGTCAGTCTGAAATCCTCAACAAGGTGATTTCAAAGTATGCATTTGACTTAACTTGTGAAATTAAACTTTGCGCAATAGTACAGACAATGTCCAAACATGAAATTTAGAAGAAAGCTTCCAGTAATATCTCTTGATTTTCAGAAATCTTACATGCTGATCAGAGAATTACAAAATCAAAGTATAAAATGTTGAATTTTAAATACTTTGATGAGCACTTACAAATGATACAAAACTATCAAGGTTCTTTCAAAGGAACTGCTAAGCAACATGGATAGCTAGATTCTCCATCTCCATCGCTGATAAAGATGGAAGTCAGTTAGACTTGTAATTTTTGTCATTGAGCTGAGAGCAGGTGCCGTCCTCTTTGACTGACAAGTTTGTATGGCATACTGGCTATGTTCTTACTAACTTTTAGACCAAGTGATTTGAAAATTGAGAGGGTTCTTAATAATAAATAGTTTTCTAATTTAACAGGTCTGCATGTTCTGAATGATTACTGAACTATTAGGAACCAGCGACTTGGTGTATCAAGTATGTATTGTGTTCTGTTGCCAGAAACTGTGGACATCCAGTGTGAAGGATAACAAGCTGCTGCTGCAGTATGTGAGTGCTGATGGAGAAGAAGGCTACCCTGGAGAGCTGACAGCAACTGTCACATACAGCCTGGATGAGGCCAATGCCCTGGCTCTTGAATACACTGCCACCACCACAAAACCCACCCCTGTCAATTTGACCAATCATGCTTACTTCAACTTGGCTGGCCATGTAAGAAAGAAATATCATGAACTCATGTGTATCTAGACTATATTTTATTGATATTATTTTCAGCATCAATGATACAAATGCTCTTGGGTCTTTGCCTGTCTGCTTGATGTCTTGTAAATAAATTGGTTGTATTAATGTATTTGCATGTTTGTTGTTACTCTTCTATTTTAAAAAAAAAAACATGATAATATCAATATTGGGGAAGTGTGGGGAAGAACATATTAGTGTTCACCTTATTTTATCCAGTACTGTGGATGGCTCACACAGGGAATACTGCAACACAAGGAATATAATCTTGAGAATGGAGTCTTTATTCTCTCTAAACTCTGAAAAAGAATGGCGTGTAGCTCTCACTTTTTATACCAAATTACACAGTCATGCACCCTACATAAGATACTGTGGGTTTCAGAAGTTATCTATGACTGTGATCTGCAGCAATAACATCATCAAGTTCACTTTGGTTACAATTATCTTTTTCAATCACTCACAACTGATAAAGAGTGCATGGGCTGGTTTGCGGCCAGGACGCCTCTACAACCATTTTTTGAATATTGGAAATATCTTTTAGGCTATTGTCTTTAGGAGTTTTGAATGGCCAAATATGATGTGCCTTTTGTTACTGATGACCAAGGAATTTCAACCTGATTCTTCTTGTCTTTTGTTTGGTTGCTATCTTTATTTCACTAGCCTGAGTCAAATTTTACATAGGTTCCTAGTGCGACCAGGTTTTACGATTCATTCAAGGTCAGTGAATCAAGTGTGGATGAGATGAATAACTATATCATTGTTTATGTTCTTTGACAGGTAAAGTCAACATTAATTTGCTTGTTTAGTTTCTTTTCCAACATGAATCCCAATGTTTATTACCCAGCTCGCACTGCAGTTTTGTCAGTGGTCGCACTGAAGATGTACTGGTTGCAAATGGGCCTAGATAATTTTGGTTAAACTTCATGCATAACCACTTTTGGTTTGATGTTTTAGGCTTAGTTTTGCATAGCAACAGTCACTGGACAACCTGCTTTCACAGCAACCAATCAGAAAGCTTGAAACATCAACAGTAAGCATGCCAGGAAGGATAGTAATTTTGTGGTCGCACAAGGGTCCTTGGACTCTAGCTGTGTAATTAGATAGGCAATTATATCATATATATTGATCTCTAGTATCAAGGCATTATTCATTATTTCAGGACTATGGAAATATTGATGATCAAGTCATCACCCTTCATGCAGAGAAGTTCACTCCTCTAGATGAGAATTTCATTCCCACAGGTGAGGGCTTTGTAATTATAGCTGGATTCAGCAGCTTTTCATAAATAATAGTGACAGTGATGAAAGATCTTCATACTGATGTGAATCCTATATTCTTGGTTCTTGTGCTGTTCTTGTTCAATTCCTTACAAAAGGTGTGGATAAAGTATTTAAGAAGTATAACTATATTTGTTGTATGTTAGCAACAGAGCATCAAGCAGCAAAGGTTCTAGAGGTATTTTGTTAGTTGAGGTTCCTAGGTTTATGATTATGAATAGGTGAAGGTTTGTTGCAACACAGCTTATCCATAAGTAATGACACAATGCAGTTCCAAAGTACAAAGAAATGCTAATTTCCACTGGATAATTCATACATGGCTGGTATTAGTTACTATAAATTTGTATAATTTAGTGAAGAAAATTGACAGTTGTAATTCATTCATTATTTAATGATTACTTTGTAGGGTAAAGAAAGACTGTGATACTATGGAAAGGGTTGCAATCTGTAAAGTCAACATGATAAATTGCACTAAGTAATCATCCTGTCTAAGCAATTTATTTACGAAGGCCTTTGCTACAGTGGGATGACATCTTCATTCTATTTCCAGTATTAGACAAAGCATGCAGATTTTCTGACCAGGTCGTAAGGACTATGATAGCTTTGACGCCTGTTAATAATGTCATGCTCCTCAAAATGTGAAATGCAGCACCTCAACTCATAGCTAAAATTCAAGAAGCCAAGAGCTAGGTCTGTAAAATGATGAATAGATATCTGAGAATAGATTGTCCTGGACCTTTTACTTTGTCATATTTTATTCAGGTGAAATCAAGTCTGTTGAAGGCACAGTGTTCGACCTTCGTAAGCCAGTGCGGTTTGGTGACCGCCTCTACAATGTGCCACATGGGAAAGGACTTACTGAGAACTATTGTCTCGACAATGATGGAGCATTTGTACTGGCTGCCAGGTTAGTTCTAGTGTAGCCATGTAAAGTTCTAAGGACTTTAAATATATGCATACTTTCGCCACGCATTCTAATCTCTGGGGAGATTTCATGGTCCAAGATTTTTCCCCTTTGAAAAAGCACTATTAACTCTGGCAGTGCTTGGCATCTGTGATTCAGTGTTGGCTGTCTTATTGTTTCCTCTTGAAAACTCCCATTCCTCTGACAGTGAGGTAGCATATGAGTTCAATGATATTTCTCCATAGGTATCACCAACACATGAAAAAATTTGATCCTTGTGTTTCAATGGATAGGGTATCAGTAAGAATTTGTTTGATGCTTGTGAATTAATCAGGAAAGTTAAAAAGATTTCTTTTAGAGTTCACAGATTTCTACCAGACAATAACAGTCCTTGTCCTTATATAAGTGTGTGCTGTAAGGATGAATTTTGCTACTGTTTTAACAGCAAAGCCTAAATATTAAGCCAAGAATATATATTAGATGACTTTTAATGATTAAAGATCGGGCAGTTTTGAAAATTGGTCTACATGAATTTTATAATACGAGTGTGAAGGATACCTATTTTCAGATATTTATTGTCCAGCAATACAGGATTAATGCAATGATAGATATTTAATGGCAACTCTTTTCCTATCAGCTGAATTCAGTTGCTATTTTATGACTACATCAACATGAATCGATTCAGTCTATCCAGTAATCAGAAAGATATCTTTTTTCCCCTGTCTTTGAGAATTCCATCCTTGACTGCATAGAAGGATATTTCTGAGTGTTGTTTTCAACCCCTTTTCAGAGTGGAACATCCACCTACAGGTCGATACATGGAATGCCATACTACTGAGCCAGGCATGCAGTTGTACACTTCTTACTTTCTACAAGATCAGGCTGGCAAAGGTGGTGTGAAGTACAAGAGATATGGTGCATTCTGTCTGGAGGCCCAGCATTATGCCGACAGTGTTCACCAGGTAAATACACTTAAGTGTTCTTGAACACATGATACTTGAGCAGTGCATTCTTTAACTCAAATTTGTGTGTGGTTCCTGCCCAATTTTATCTTGCTTTTCATCTGTCATGCAGTATTCTTGAATCATGCATATCATCAATGACTTAGGCCATTTTGCATTAGGGTTACCATGATGTTAAAAAGATTAAGGCAGATGTTGACATAGTGAAAATATTAAACTGTGCCAATATTTTCCCATCCGAATTACTGTAAGATATTTTCCATTTCAGCCCAACTTCCCTAGCACAATACTGAGGCCAGGAGAGACTTACAAACAGAAAACAGTCTACACTTTTGGCCTTCTGTAGATGATAGCAGACACTGATCCAGTGGTTTGTACAGGTTGGCTCTAGGTTCTGCTTTATTGCAGCTTCTCGGGAGCATGAAAAAAGAAATATGTGCGAACTGCCAGTGACTTTATTCTAAAAGATATATTGTTTTCTGAATAATGTTATGATTAAGTAGAAGCAACCCTTTAAGACCTACCCAGAATGTAATAGGAGAAGAGAGGCTTCACATCAGAGTGCTATTTTTTGGAATTTCGCAAGAAATGCATTTCACACTGCACAGAAACTTTGCAGGTTGCTAAAGTGCTGATTCTCTGAATATAATTGGTTATGAAAATTGATATAAAAATGTCTTGTACTTAAAATTTGAAATCAAATCCATCTGATTTGAAGCAGTTTCCAGGGCCATTTTTATAGGTGGGGTTTGCCTTCCAACAATAACGATGGGACGGTGCAGCTTTAAGCAGATTTGACTGTGTTTCACATGAATACTTAAATTGTGGTTAGCTTGAGGGCAAGCAATTTTTTGTGCCATCCTTTGTGGGAGATAGTCATGTAGATAATGATCCATCATTATATAATTTTTCACATTCATCTTGTTAAAAGACTCATGACTATGAGTCCATAATGTTGAAATAAACTATTGATAATTCCTCCACAGTTGGATTAATTATTTATTTCATTTATGCAGTGCAGTGAGTTATGGCTTGGAATCCATATTTTTTAATAAACTACTGATGGTTGCTCCACATGTGGGTTAATAACAATTTATTTGTGCTCAGTATATTGGCATGGAAGTCTTATATTTCACTTTCCACATCACTTATCCATGATGCAAGAGTGAGAAGTTGTGTTCTTAGGTTGTGTCTTAGAAAGACTTCATTTTTAGAGATTTTTCGGACTTGGGAAATCTTGCAGATTTTTATTTCCATGAAAACAGTCAGGAGCAGGTTTTTTTTTTTTGTTTGTTCGAATCGAACATCTGTGTCTTTATCAGGATTGAAAACATATGTATAAACTGCCCAATCTAGTCTGAATTAAGTATGATATTTACACATTACATGGAATGATTTATGCTCTTTTGCTACTTACAGTAACCATTCTTGTAAGAGCTCGTAAGTCTCTTATTTCCTGCAGTCCACTTGTGAGGTTTTAACAGAATGGTATCATTATACTACTTTGCTAAGGAGGAGCTTACTAATCAGACAACATAACCCTTGTACATGTATTGAAATGTGTGTGCAGTGTTTTTGGTTTATAGCCAAATGCTATCAGGAGTATTCTTTTATTTGACTTATAAGTTTGTTATTATTGGTGTTATAGGGAAAATATTCTGATTCACCAATGCAGTAAAGTCTTCCTAAGCTCAATGCCAGATTTTATTAACCAGAAGTTTACCACTGCTGACCTTGATTTATCATAACTGAAATCTGTTTTGTATTTCTTATCTCCAGCTGTGTTGCAACTTGATATGCTGTTATTATAATGCCATGTGCAGCAGTATGTTGTGATGTCTTTAGAAAAAAAATCATAATCTAGATTTAATTTAAACCCGGCTGTAAATTTATCACTGTTCACTTAGCAGGGCTAACTGCTGAATTTAAGAGTTGTGATGGGTAAAGCATAACTATGCTGTGGATTGTTTTTTCAGGATTGTTAATGCTGTCATGACTTTCATGATCATAAGAGAGCTTTCTTGCATTTTATATTCACAGTAGTATAAGTTTCTGTGTGAGGCTATGTTGTTGTTGTTGTTGTTATGGAGAATTAATTGTCGATAAAAGAACTTTATTGTTCATGCTGAGGGTTGTGAGCTCAAACAAGCATTATGTTGTTATTATACAATGTTTAGGCAGTTGCCCCTCTCTGATATGCCGCACAAACTCTTTATACATGCACAAGTCTTTTATCTCTTTTATAACATAAAAGGTCTGAATTTGAAGTAGTTCTTTGACAGCTTTTTAAGTACTCACTGTTAAGTTGATCAGAAGAAATGATTATAAAGGTTAAATGAAATTGTATAAGGGATGTAGGGCATGTATGTCAGGAAAGATAATTTTAAACTAATTAACTTTGCTTTATTATCATCTTGAAAAGAAATAATCTAATAATAGAAGGAAAAAGTGACTTGTTATGTGACGGAAAATCAAAAAAATAAAAATGGAAAAACTTTTAACCTTGAGAAAATGTGCTCGAAATATGGTCAAGTTAGACTAATTCATTTCTGAAAAACAGTAGTGTGTTACTTATGAGATCATGACCCATACTGACATGTTAATTATAATGCACTAAAATTTTTATGGCAAAATTGCAGTTGCAATGATACATGCTAGCTCTTTTTTGATTTACTTTTACAACTTTTCCCCTGCGTTCTCTCAAAAGTATGAAATACAACTTAGGCTAATATTGAAGCCTGGATGAGGATAATTAATGATGAAAGTCAGAGAGAAATGAACCAGGTCATAGTAGTTTTATTCTTGTTATTTTGGCATTCCCAAGATGTGAAAATGCTATTGTCTTAGACGGTGCAATGGTCCCTTTTACTTGAAGCAGTTCTACAATGTCTGCTTCATATTTTGTTAAACTTGGATGGCAAGTTAAATCTAAAGGCATAGCTGTAGTTGCAAGCATGAAACTTTTCTTAATACTGACACAGGGTATTTAAAGTTTGATTGTTCCTGTTATTTTGTTAATTGACTTGTTCTGATATTATCCAAATCCATTCTATGCACTGATCCACGTAAACATTAAGCCTTTTACAAAGTGAACTTATTTTAATTTACTAGCATCATTTCATAATTTTTTTAAACCAAAGCAGTCATATGACATACAAATAAATCTTGCAATAAATAAGTGTTCCTTTACATTTGACATTGTCAAATGAAAGTACCTGCCTTAAAGACAATAAAAATATTTTATCTTGCCTTGCCTTGCCTTGCATCACCTTAATTGACTTGCGTTGCATTGATGAATAGCCCTGTCTTGCCTAAATTAACTTGCCTTGCCTTAATTAATTGCCTTGCCTTGCTCTACCTTGCCCTGTACTGCAAAGCCCTGTCTATCCTGCCCTGCCATACCTTTCCCTGTTCTGCTTTGCCTTGTCCTGCACTGCCCTGCCATGCCCAGTTCTGAAGGCCTGCACTGCTCTGTCATGCCATGCCCAGTTCCGCCTTGCCCTGCCCTGCACTGCCCTGGCCTGTCATGCCATACCCAGTTCTGCCTTGCCCTGCCCTGCCCTGCCCTGCACTGCCCTGCCCTGTAATGCCATGCCGAGTTCTGCCTTGCCCTGCCCTGCCCTGCCCTGTCATGCCATGCCGAGTTCTGCCTTGCCCTGCCCTGCCCTGCCATGCCATACCCAGTTCTGCCTTGCCCTGCCCTGCCCTGCCATGTCATACCCAGTTCTGCCTTGCCCTGCCCTGCCCTGCCATGCCATACCCAGTTCTGCCTTGCCCTGCCCTGCACTGCCCTGTCATGCCATACCCAGTTCTGCCTTGCCCTGTAATGTCAATGTCTTGCCCTTCCCTGCCCTGTCCGCAACCTTATCTTCAACAGACATCGTACATGTCTGTCGCTAACTTGGAGACATCCACAAATAGCTGTAACAGGGTTGGGGAGAGGACGAGAGTGATATCGTGAAAACTAAAGGTGCGTAATTTATAGGGCTGTCTTGGCAGCATCTCAGTTCATAACCCACTGGGACCCGATCAGTCAATTACCAAGGGATGTTCAATAAAAAGACACTGAATTGCATGTCGTAATGACCTTCACGCTGGTGTAACTCCATCAACCCGCCTCTCCTCCCCTTCACCCCCTCCCCCAGTCACCTTTCGAATCGAACTGAGCAATGATTTCAACCGAGAATGAATGATACATGAGTGTTGACCTACTGAAACTCGACCCCAGGCATCCTTTGACAGAGGTGTGGCAAAAAGGAATCCTTACTGGGGTAGGGGAGAGAACGCGAGGAGGCGCTATGGTTCTCAGTTCGTGGAGGGGAGAGGGATCAGAAAACAAAGTCGAAACTCGAAATTTTGAATTTCAGGAAACCAGTCCACAATGTCAAATTAGTGAAATGTTCTTTTCTGAGGAAGTTTTAAAGTAGACAAAACAAACGAGCATTTTCTAATAACAAGCATGCTATGCGGGTTTGGTCACGTCTCGTACAACAGGTTCAAGATTGTCGACCAGTCCTACTGTGTATCAGTCTTCGAAGACAACTAGGAGAACGCAGAGAGCTCATTGGGCTCATCTTCTGGTGGTGGGGGGGGGGGAAGGGGCNGGGGGGGGGGGGGAGGGGCAAAGGCCCCCAAAGTCCTACTCTGCTGATCCTTGACAGTGATACAAGAGTTAACGCTATTTGCCCATTTGATCATGGAAGCCATCGTGACATTTGTGGACCATCCTCGAGGGTCAATAAAATGTCGGCTCGCAATCAATCGTGTGTCAACTGGGAAACAAACACAGACGACTCACGTTCGATTCATAACTTTGAAGGCTACCTGGCCCCACTGCCCAGATTTTTTGCAAACGTAAGTTATTCCTTGAAAGGAAAAGCCCAAAAATCAAGGCGAGTTGTTGATGAGTTCCTTGTTTTCATCTTCCCTCTTCCATTTCTTTCGTCATTTTGGTTTGGCATAGTGAGCAGTTTTGCTCAGTCGATCTTCTCCTTTAGCATTTTCAGATACTGTTTTTTCCAATGTTTTTTGTACTCGTTTGCTACAGCAAATTCCTGGCAACCAATCTTCTCTTTAGTCTGCGCATGTTAAACTACCTGACTCTGATGGATTGTCACGGCCATTTTACAGTCGTCTCTCGTGTAATCGCAGCTCTTGCGTGGGTGAAACCTTTTCAGGTAACAGAAGACTGTATTATAAATACGGAAGCTGCTAAAAATAATCGCAAATTCTCTTAATCGCAAACTTGATCCTTGCTTCTGTGGACTTCTTGGCGAGTGGAAGGCATGTTGCTGAAGAAGGTTGGAATACGGTCAGGACTGGGATATTTATTGTGAAGCCGAGCTGAACAGGTGGCCAGCTAAGCAAAAGTTCATAATAATGTAAACCTATATGTTTGACTGAAGGAACTCAGGGCCGACCTCAGTGGATAGCGCCCGACAGGGTCCTCAGCAGACCCTGTCGGGCGCTATCCACTTTGCAGAACCCCATACATGTATTTCACTGCATTATTTGTCTCGATCTTCAACATAACTAATCGATAACCAATTCTCACGTAATAATAAAAGTGGACGTGCACAGCTAAGCTCAAATTAATGAGCTGTCAGTCGTTCAGTGTTTTGTAAAAACATTTTTGTTTTGATGACCGATGTCCCAGGTCTTGGGTCAGTCTGTCGCAGGTCGTGGTTGAACCATGCCTCTCCCTACCTGCTGAGTGGTTTTCCCACAGTCTGAGTGAGTAAACTGGCTTTCCCGCTGCAACACTCCCTTAACTGACACGTCAGCTTACGACAACATATTTTCTGGGAACATATTATTATTGTAAGGTGAAAAAGCACCATCGGTTTTCGAAGGATTAGTAAAAATGTTACGTTCTTGCTTTGAAACTTACATCGACATAATGTGCCTTTACTCTTACCTTGCGGTGAGTTACAGGCCTGCTGCATAAAGCTAGTGTTTGATGATGTGATCGGCAGCCTGACGATGGTTGTGTTAGCCAAGAGGGGCGGTTGATTTGAATATGCGGTTTTGTCAACACTGACATGAATGGCGATGTCTGTTTGATATCTGAGCTTGCCGGAGATATGGCTCGTCATGCTTTATGTTTCAAGTATGGATTTGATGTCAGTAGTGTCGCATCACTCGAGTCGGTAAATGCGCAGAGGCTGCAACTATCGTCACCCCTCCCCCTCTCCCCCTCT
>JAWQUT010000232.1:1198031-1200531 GCA_033807755.1 Ellobium chinense
TCCCTCTCAGAGTGCGCAATCAAATGCTAGAATTCAGTGGAGAGGAAATCTGTACAGTATTTGTAGCAATCTGTTCCTCCGGAACTCCGAATCAAGACATTACTGTACAGTATTATATCAGTGCTTTCTCCTTTGCGCAAGATAGACAGGCATGTAAGCCCACGTAATTATGATAATAATGTAATTTATAAGTCTCGTATCCAGGCTAATGCCCGCTAACAAGACTTTACACTATTATTACCCTAGTAAACCTGATCACTCTGGGACTTTCTCAACTCCCTGGGGAAGTATACAGTGCCACTGCCATGTACAGACGCTGATCACTACATTCTGTCAGTATCTTCCACTGACTGCCTATGGCAATGTATCCATTTTACAGATGACGGAGTGAAAAGAATGTTAACAAAATAAAAGGCTCTCCCAAGGCACTTAGATCATGGATGTGGTCGGGACCCGAACACACGACCGTTTGATCTTGAGGTCAACGTCGAAATCGCTCGTAATGTGACTAGAGTTTGACCCTGTCCTTACTGTGGTTGGCTCCATATGGCAGGGACAGGAACGAAATGTAAAAAAAAATAGCTTTCTTTGTTCTCTTTAACCTAGCTTGAAGTACAGTGTCGGAACCACACCACCTGTGGACTGCTAGACTATTTGATAAGTATCTCTTCGAATAGTGGATCTTAGCATCCCTTGCGGCATGTGCCACCTTACGCCACTGGAAAGAGTGCGCCTGGCCGGCTGTATCACGACATGATGAACAAAAGATGAAAGTATATTTTCACACGAGGCATGATGAANGCAGACCAGATCATTCTGGGACTTTCTCAACTCCCCGGGGAAGTATACAGTGCCACTGCCTTGTACAGACGCTGATCACTTCATTCTGTCAGTATCTTCCACTGCCTATGGCAATGTATCCATTTTACAGATGACGGAGAGAAAAGAATGTGAATAAAATAAAAGGCTCTCCCAAGGCACTTATATCATGGATGTGGTCGGGACCCGAACCCACGACCGTTTGATCTTGAGGTCAACGCCGAAATCGCTCGTAATGTGACTAGAGTTTGATCATGTCCTTACTGTGGTTGGCTCCATATGGCAGGGACAGGAACGAAATGTAAAAAAAAATAGCTTTCTTTGTTCTCTTTAACCTAGCTTGAAGTACAGTGTCGGAACCACACCACCTGTGGACTGCTAGACTATTTGATAAGTATCTCTTCGAATAGTGGATCTTAGCATCCCTTGCGGCATGTGCCACCTTACGCCACTGGAAAGAGTGCGCCTGGCCGGCTGTATCACGACATGATGAACAAAAGATGAAAGTATATTTTCACACGAGGCATGATGAAAGAACAGGGCTCTAATATTACCAGATTGTGCAACCCTTGAAGTGGCATGCGGGGTTTGATCAAGATATCTAGATCATGGATGAAAGGAAAAAAAAAGGGAAACAACGTCTTTATTTGTTAGAGATTAATGTGATAAGACGTGGAAGAGAACCGAGACCCTTACAACCCAAATGGTGATATCTGAGTTCACATCTCCAGTTTCCAAGTAGTTCACTTAGTCTGGATTTATGGAAAAATCTGGAAAGTTCTGCGGTCCACGTGTAGTTAATTTCTTTGAGTATGAATCTCGGTGCCACGAGCAACGTTCGAAAACAATATTCCCAGTTTGTTGTTGAAAAGAAACGTAAAACTCCTTGGCGCAGAAGAAATAAGAAAGCTAACAGTTAAACAAGTCATAAATCTTCAAATTCCCTCCCTGCCCTTTCTCCACCCATCGACCCCTCTTTCCTCAAAATGAACTTTAAAAAAAAACAACAAAAAAACTCTTCACAGCAAACGTTTTTATTTCCTGGTTTTGGAACGTAAGAAAGACTCAACTGACATTCGTATGTCTGTCCTTGTCTTCCCCTCATCTCACACTACCTCGGGTGCTGCCTTTGTCACAAGGATCTACAGATCGCTAATGGTTGTTCATTTAATTTTGGGATGGCTTGCTGTTGTCACCACCACATACAGGAGAACCCTGATAATTATGTAAAATAAAATCTCACCTCGATAGCTCGGTCAATTTGTCTCAGTCTCATCATTGGTCTTGTCTTGTTAAATAACAGGGTCCATGGACAACGGTAAATAAAGAAATGATTGCAGAGAAAACGCTGCTGTGTGTTTTACTCCCCATTAGGTAAACTATAACAGGATGTTACTAAACCTTAGTTTCGAACTTACGCAAATCCGAGAACAAGGAAAGCGATTTACTTTATTGATTATCACGACGATGGTGACGATTATATTCTATTTTGGCACTGGAATTTATTTAGATTCATAGTTTCCCACTATTCAATTTATTAGATTCGCAAATATTTTTTTTTATTCTATGAAATAAGTTTATTGCTGCCGAATTCGATTAGAGCGATGGAAATAGAATCCTGGGCAAAATCAAAACTAGACAATGTTCTTCTTATGAGAGTTTTTATCGAAAAAGGAAAAAA
>JAWQUT010000232.1:1203031-1225112 GCA_033807755.1 Ellobium chinense
CTGTACGAAGACAAATCGCCTTAAGAAGAAGTGAAAACTCCACATCGTCTACTTTTGAAGATCAGGTATCTGATAACGATAAAGCAGATGATGCGGACGATGAGAATGATAACAGAATGGTGGATGATGGAGATGAAAATGTGATGGATTTTAAGAACCATGAACAAAGTGGCGAGGTTGACAGGGATAAGACAAACTTAAGTGAAGAAGACAGAAAGAGAAGCTCTTCTCAAGACAAGCGAGAAACAGTTTCAATAAATGACAAAAATAAATTAGAAGATATTTCTGCCGATGATGAAGTTGGCGATAGTCACGTAAGAAGAGAATTGCCTCCCTATGACGGGAATGATTATGATCCGTTCCTCGACGATCTGGGTCAAGTCCATGACAGAGAAAGATTTGTTACCCAGTCTGACGAAACATACCATCCTACAAAAGATCAGCCACTGAGGAATGATCAAGACTGTGAGGAGACAGTCTTACAACACGACAAAGATAGTCATAAAGTTCAAATATCGCCACAACGAGATTTTCCTACTGGTATCAACGAAGACATTTCAAAACGTCCTGGATCAGGCACCAGACAAAATGCTGAGAACACAGAAAAGAAAGCACCATCACGCTCTGGCAGCCGCGAATCCACTGTTCCAGAAGACAGGGAAAGGAGAGAGAGTGGTAAACAAAGACCAAAGTTTTCAGGGGGTTCACGGGCAGACTCTGAGACAAGCCGGGGTAATTCTAATGCAACACTGGAGGACGTCCTAGCCGTAGAGACACTAGAAAGCGAAAAGTCTTTGGAATCATTACAAGAATGGGTGATGAACGTCAACCAAGATCCAGGTTCGAACGAGAAAAAGAATTATAACGACGAAAAGAATGGGGAATTGAAAGATACCCAAGACCGTGATGGTAAGGTTAATGAGTATGTGAACAGACACAGTGTATACGACAGATTAGATTCTGTGGAACAGTCCTATTTTACCATGATCAGAGCAGAGAATGACAATCCAGGGGATAACTGCGGAGTAGCATCTATTCCTATCTTCACAGATCAACAGCAGTCCGCAGACAATTTCATTCCAGACAATGTCGTAAACAACAGTGCCATTACGAGACATGCAAGCCATGACAACGAGCTAAATGCCACATCTAAACATGGGAATGAGGATAACAAATCGTCCCCACGCCTGCCAGGGGAACAAACAGAACCTGATACGTCTGTCAACAATGGCGGTCATTATAACCGAGGTGATGCGCAATCGAACGAGTCATCGGGACCCATTCAAAATCACGGAGAGGCAAATCAAGTGGAGCATAACGGGGTTCTGAGTGCCGCAGATGTCAGTCAAACCAGTGTCTCTAGTGACCTTGACCCAGGACTTCGAAAAAACACCAACAACATGGCAGCCGGAAGTGGGTCTGAGATAATGGGAAACTCAAATGTCGCACACAATGAGGAACACTCAGACCGGAAGAAAGCGATTAATGATGGCACAGATACAGGGAACCCGCAGGAAGCAACTAATTTCGAACCCATTGATCAGAAAATATCGCGAGATGTCAGAAATTACGATGAGACACGCCTCACAGAAGGCAGTGAGGGGACAGTCGCAGTCGAGGCTTCGACGAGGGAAGCCAGTCGTAACGCTTATCAGGCGAGAGAAACGGATGACAGTGTAGATACTGAGGATACCAGCTACACACATCGATCTGATGACTCGTTGGAGAAGAAGAGATATGCGTCAGACTCATCTTCCAAGACGCCACCCATCCAACACTCCATGGCAACGTATCACAATATTGAAGATATGACAGCGATTGAACGTTTGAGAGTTGGACCTTACGCCAAAAGTTTAAGGACTCCTCTTCGGAAAATCACAATTCCAAAAGATCCGAACTACAAGAAACCCACCAAGAGTAGCAAGAGCAAAGTGAGACCAGCCAAAATTTTAGAGAAGGAAACGAAAGAGGATGGAGAAAAGAAGAAGTCAAAGAGCAAAATAGCTGTTTGGAGAGGGAGACATGACAAGACTTACGCCAGGAAACTTACTACTGATACCAGTCAGAGCTCCGTTACATCGGAGGACGAAAAATCAAGGACAGACAGAGAAGATAAAGGAAATGTCACGAAGCAACCCGTTAAAAGCAAGTTGCCAGTATTAATAACCAAGACCAAACAGGATGAAGACAACGCGTTAACCAGAGAACAGGGAGGAACAGTCTTGCCTCTGACAATGCAACAACCCTCTGAACTTCACACCACAATCCACGTAAACGACGTGAATGATACGCCAAAATCAAATCACCTCCCGTTAACAGGCGAGGCAGCTGAGGCACATGAAGCTGTTACGGAGAGGATTGTGGTGGAAGAGGCAGTAAGTAAATCAGAGGCGGGCAACATTTTGGAAGCTGAGCCTCAAGAGACATATGTATCAATACAGATTAGTGAAGATGTCCCAGTGGAAGATACACGGAGTTCTCCAACACAAAATAATGAAACAGTCGCTTTGGAATTTTCAAAGGATTCCAGTGAAGAAGTCAAACTAGAAGTGCAGAATACAGATGACGCCAGTGAGGTAAAGAATGACTCAGATCTTCAGGATAAAAAGCCCCTGACGCTGAAAGACTGGTTTAGAGGTAAGAAGGTGCTTAAGGCGTTTTCAAACATTGCGGATGTAAAGCCTAGCGATGGTCAAGATACACCCAAAACTGACCGGTCTATCATTGATGCCAACAACATCATCATCACTACTACCAGTCCCGACACGCCAGAATCTGTGAAATCAGTTCCGGCCGAGCCCAAGGAGGTCTCCAACCAAAATGGCACACTACCTGCACCACCTGCCTCCATAACAGTCGTCGATGAAACCACGATAGAAAAAGATGATGCTCTAGCAAACTCCTTGATCGGCAAAGTCATTCTGAAAGGCATTAAGCAAAAACTTCAGGAGAAAAGTCTCTCAGCATCAATGAATTCTGCAGGATTGCAAGGTCTCGCGCGGTCTCCATCGCCGGACTCGAGTTTTGGCCATAATGGCGCGAGATTCGGAGAAAGGCGTAAAACGAACAGCATGAGCTCACTAACCGTCCCTGGCCTTCCGGCGTATCCCTCACCTTGGGATCCACCCTTGGAAGAAGACACCGACTCTGCGCACTCTCCTCGGGCCTCCTCACGCCAGTCATTCGATTCTGTGTCCCGAAAATCTGTGGACTTTCGGTTGCGGGACACGACACTGACGGTATTCCAACCAATAGTAGAAGAGAAACCCAAGTCAGTTCTGACCAATGACGAAACATTTATCAAAGGCGCCATTCCCTTTCTTCCGGTCAGTCTGGCAGTGGTGTGTCTCCTACTCAACATTTTCCTCCCTGGATCAGGTGGGCGCACACTTTTTATACTCTCCTTTTACTTTCCATCATAAACTGTGATGTAGGTGTGATGTAGCGTTACAGTGTCCCTGAGCTTAATGTTTGTGATTCATGAAGACTATTTTTTCACTGGACTGGTTTTATTCAAAATATAAGAATAAGTGACGGAAGAAAATATCAAGGGGAAATAGATAACCAAAACAAAACAAAACAAAAAACAGAAAAAGAAAAAAATGACCTTTTACTCTCTAATTCGTACAATACGCACATTACCTTTATTTTCTTTCTATCACTGCCTACTAAACTTATTTTTTTCCTTCCTTCTCCACATCTCATCATTATCATCGTCATCATTAAATGTCGATAAAAATCATTNCCCCCCCCCCCCAAAAAAAAAAAAAACTGCACTGAAAACATTTAGGAATAATACAAGATGCAAAGAAAACAAAAAGCCTCATTGAAAAAAAGTCTTAATCATCATTAACATCATCATCACCATACGATGATATATATGTAACCGGGTGGAAAGGCATATAGTATTCATTCTTTATTATTAGGGGGGAGTAATGTGGGCTCATTGGCTCAGTCTGATAATTAAAAATTTTTCAGATGTTACATATTACTTTAGGGAGGTATGTTACCAGTAATTAACCAAATAACTGTGAATGATCAATTCTGAGAGGAAAGGCAGAGAAAAAAACTACACTAGAAAATTTCATGTCCCTGCCGGGAATCGAACCAGGGTCTCTCAGCTTGCAAGTCTGAACGTGCAACCACTACACCACAGGAAATACCTACTGTCTGAATATGTTCCCTAACTTTCACGTGCAAGTCTAGTGTTCACCTGTTACCCTAACACACTTCCCGACTGCTCATACATAGAAATTCTGCTTAACGTTAGATTCTATTTAGTCATCATATTGTTATACATTTGATTACTTTGTACCTTGAAGTAGTTTTCTGACTGACTTGTTTCATAATTATACATTTACGATAACAACAATAGACTAAATATGACAAATGCAGTTTAATATGTTCTGTCAGCAACATCACCACCATCGTCGTCACCCCCAACCGCTTCGAACAATGACAAGACAAGCATATCAAACGATTGGCCTGTTTTTATACAATCTGTAGCGGCATAATAGTTATCTAAGCGCCACACAAAACGATTATAGAGGACCCCATTCTACAAATGGGCAGGCAGGCAACGCACCAGCGGCGAAAGAATACCTAGCGCACCGAAAGGCATCATAGACGAATGCATTAGACTCCGTGAAAAAGTTGGACGATAGGCGAATCGGGCGAATTGAAAAGATCTATCGGAGATTATATTTTGTTGCTATGCACATTCTTTTTTTTTAAAAAAGGGTAAAAAAAATAAAGAGGACTGATGTGTATAGTTACTTTTTGTGTATTTTTCTACGAATTTAGGTGAAAACCGCATGTTTTTACGTTACGTAGTTCTCAAGAAATCTGTGACACAAATTTGGCTGAAGCGTTTTATTAATATAGATACGGATACTTGCCTCGCATCTAACTCGCTAAGGTGTGTCCGTGATGTTGCAAGTAATAAGCAGTCTCGCAGGGAAGATATTGTCATTACAAAAAACAACAACAACAACAAAAATCTTCCCAGACCCACCAATTCAATTCTAAAGCTTTTAATGTCTGGGTTGGCCAATGCCTTTTATTTAGTGGGCCACGATTATGTTATGATTGTAACATCAAGTGATCTACATGTACCCTCTTGTCGTTATGTTTGAAGTCTATCCATAATAAATAACACGCCTTTAACATTCTTAACCAATTCATCTATGCTGTGTAAACATTTTAATTCAATAACTTAGGAAAAATTCAAAGTTTATTTCATAGCCTTTATTTTACAGCTAATATTAAATTAATGAATCAATTCTTTATTTGAAATTTGGCACACAGTAGAATGACGTTGTCTCTTGATGCTGCAGATTTTGACTGCAATATTGTTTTGGTTACTTCATAGTAATAACAAAATATTGATATGACAACAACATACTCTATTTGAGTCCGACACAATAACAACGGATTGTCTATTAATATGGCTCCTTCCCCCAACCCCCTCCTCCGCCAGGTTTCTGCCTAACTCTTGAACTAATTTGATGTTGAACCAGACTAGATGTCCATATTTTATTTTTTTTTTTGGCCACCCGGTTTATCTGTTTATTCTGGCACCAGCTGATTGACTGAAAGTTTTATTCATTCATCATATTATGCTGTCATGATTGCCTAATATTTGCGAGCTTGCGCATTAACAGTGGGAATTCTTACCGCATTAAAAAATTAACACTTTTGAAGTCCACGGATTTTGGGATTCCTTCGTAGCGTTCAACATGCAAAGGTAATGTAATTCTTACAATGGTAAGAGATCCCATCGTTAATGCACAAGTTCTCAACCAATTCATCTACTATTTTAGGCACTGCACTGAGTGGTCTAGCTATCCTATGCTGTGGCAAACCACGTGTGGCTACCAACAAGGATGACCAGGTTTTGACCACGTTGTGTGCCAACGTCATGGTCGGTTTGGCTCAACTGTTCACTGTTACCTTCCTTCTGGTCGGCTGGTTCTGGTCTATAGGATGGGGCATTCTGATGGTCTCCCTTTCTGGTAAGTCAACTTCGCAATACCCAAAATGCAGAGGACGATATTACTATAGGTGGATCGCACCTATAGAGATAGTTTGAAATAAACATAAAGCATTAAGATTAGATTACTTCTGGTTTTCTTTACGTGCTGCTATTTTAACAAGGGTGAAATAAAATTTACCTTTAATGGCAGCGGAAGTAAGTGCAACGGTAAACACTATAGGAGGAGGAGTGGGTACCGGAACTACTTTTTGCGTTGTTGAGGTCACGTGGGCACGGGAGTCTTTCACGAGACTGCTAATCTAAACTAAATGAACCATACTGATACACGAGCGTGTCTGTCCTCAGTGAGAGAGAGAGAGAGAGAGAGAGAGAGAGAGAGAGAGAGAGAGAGAGAGAGAGAGATAGAGAGTCTCTAAAAGACAATCTGGCCAGTTTGGGACAAGAGGAAAGCCCTACAAAATCATCGAAAAGTCTTTTTCATAAATTTGAGATAGCCACGCTAATTCTGAGCACTTAAACTGCGAAATATGCATATTCTGACCCAAACTCGCGTGAAACGACTGCGCCATTGACCGTAAAGAGAGCGAGCACCCTCAAAGTTTTTTTTAAAGTGTGTCTCCATGACTGGGCCTTAGGTCAAGTACTTTTGGTTTTGTTTTTATATACACTTCCAGGTACAGACATCTCGTTATCTGATCATAATAATGGCAAGAGAAGAATACATTAATATTAGCAGACAATATAAATTCGTCATATCTGTTCTGTTTGGCAGTGGTGGTGTCTGCGACAAACCGTCAGTAAGTAAAAGGGAGAATGAGTAAGCAAACATTTTGACTGGAAGCAATAGGTGCGAATTTTTTTTTAGCCCAGCATCTTTCGGTACTGCTAAAAGCACATGTGTATGGGTTTGATCCATCTCAAAATATGAGACGAAATAGATACGCTAACTGGTATTTGTACGCTGTTATCATAGTGATCTGTAAATCTAGAAATGGACCGATAAATCATTGATTTCCTTAAAAAAAAAATCTTGATCAATTTCTTGTATATTTGGAACACAGTCTCATATTGTGCTGGAAAACACTTTGTTTTAGTGCCAGAACTTCCATTCCGAATGAAGATTTTCTTATATAAGTTATATGAATTTATGTGGCATGAGTGACTGAGAAGCATTATGGAGCTTAACATTTAGGTCAAAGAGTAAAGAAAAATAATATGACAGAAAAGAAAACCCAGAGTGTTCAGTGGCTAAACTATTGATGGAGAGCACACAAAAGTACCACACAAAGAGTGATTTAGAACCGAAAAAAATATAAAGAAAAACAAAAACACGCTATCTTTACAGCGCACTAAAAATTGTTTCGTTTTTCAGTTGTTTTGTCTGTTTTTGTATGTAACCATTACTGACACTCCAGTTACAGAGAAAATGGCATTAAAATGCAACTTTATAACACATAAGAGGGATAACATCGTTACTTTCTCATCATTTTTGAAAAGGGCCAAGTGTTGGGCCTGCAGTGTTATTTTTTAGCGCCTTGATTATAATATAAGCATAGTTTGTGTCAGCCAGTGCATTGTTTGAAGATTTGTATTTAAAACACACTGGACGTCTATTCTATGCTGTCAAACATATAGGTAACGTCATCAACGCCATATAAATTTATAAAGGATCTTTATGGAAATTCTGGAAGGGCAAAAAAAAACAACCCTTACGCCCAACATAATATAAACTTGTGCTTCAAAAACACAAGGAAATTCATCAGGCATTTTTTTTTTTTAGGGAAATCAATGGTTTATTGGGCCAGTTCTAGATATACGGACTATAGTGATTATTTCTCCATCTGCCTCACTGACGTTAGAGGATACTAGCCCATTTTCTGGTGATTACGTCACATCTGAGGGCATTGAACCGGGTACACCTCGTTTCATCGACAACTTTCTCTCTATTGTTCAAAAAGATCAAAGGAGAAGGGTTAACGTTTCAAAGACTTTGAACAGGTAACCTCGTTTCATCGACACTCGCAAGTAGACAGTACTTGATCTATCGATTGAAAAAAAAGAGGTTTACGATATTGGCCGTGAATTTGTTTCCAGTGTAAAATTGTAATAAGCATTCCATTCCCATCTGTGTTTCCTGGGCTTTGGCCCGTCATACCGTGCTTGGTATGGCCGCATTAAAATGCTTATTTTATTGATGATAGAATTAAAGAGGAGATAAAAATGAATATTATTTTACAGAATTTACAACTTTGGAGGTAGCATTGTTTTTGACACGCTGGTTAAAAATTCTGTCCGTGTGATGTGGCATCACTGGTGTTAATGTCGGCCCATAACGTAGGAGGAAATCGACTGGCATTTGTGATGTAATTGTCGAAAACAGTCAGCGAACTCGCTGCTCATATCACAGGCTGGTTTTGCTGCCATGATTTCAAAGGCAAAACTGTCCTCCACTTCATTCGCAGACAACGCAGGCAGGGCAAAGAATAGTTTTAGATAATTTCCCAGTTCTGATTGTGGATTCATTTAGTCATTTGCCATTCCACTCATCTGTATTTTTCTGTACCAGGCTTGGGAAAGATGAAAATGACAGATTTTGATCTTGCAATCTGGTCACATCCTTGTAATAACTTGTAGAACAGGAACTTCCATGTCCACGTGGAAAAAGGACGGTTGTAAATGTTCACCTATCTCTGCAGCCGTCTCATTGACCTTTTCTATCATTCTTTGGTAGATTTTTGCCGTTTTGTTCGTAAGAAGGAAATAAACGCAAGATACATAGGTGCCGTTCTGGAATGCGTGTAAAGTATACATTTGATAAAAGAGTTTCGGACAGCATTAATTGAATGTCCCGTCACCTAAGAGATGATTAGAGTTACAAAGAAAAGAGATGCTGGTCTTCGATGACAACATAACGATTTCGTGTTCCTCATCAATTCTGATAGCGTCGATGACTTCAGAGAAGATATTGGTAAATGCTTGTAAGGCTTCTTCCCTCGTTTTCGGCAATGGTGGTCGCTGTTTCAGTCGGATCGATAAACGGAGTTTTTCAAAGTCTTAACCTTTTGATAGGTCAAACTTGGGAATTTGACTGCTTCCTCGCATACTACTTTGCCAGCAGAACAGTTCATGCTTTCCAGTGCCCTCTTCCTACAAGTGTGGCGTACCTTCTCCATATCCAAGTCTGGTTTTGAATGGCTGTGATTACTTGGCTGAGATAACAAAGTTATGAAATCTTTGCATGTAGAACATCTTGATTTGCAACCTCGCATTTCCAACAGACTGTGTCACCTCTTGCTTTATCCTTAATAAATCTAAAACCTTCTACTAAAAGGGCTGGCGCTCCTCTTTTTGTTGTTATGACCTCCATGGTTGAAGTTGTAAATGGTATCCAACACTATATTCAAGCTGCTTTTATACGCAGTTAATAGTTACACTGTGTCTAGAGATAACGTATTCAATGCTTTTTCTGCACGAGAACCTGTTTACAATACATGTATTTACACGTTGTCAACTTTTTAAAAGTATGTGACTGAATTTAGTAATCGTACTCGATTACTTGTGAGAACAATGGTTGTCGGTGAAACGAGGTGAACTGTCGGCACGTGTCGATGAAACGAGGTGAGTTGTCGGCATGTGTCGACGAAACGAGGGTAATTAAGATGGCGTGTCGATGAAACGAGGTGCGCCCATTGAACCCAAGAATCGCATGTCTGGCCCGACTTTGTTTCTTTTATTTCACCTCGAGATTCTCCTTCCACTTTTTGATTTTTTTACTTTCTTAGAAATGGCGTTGCACCGGCCAAGCCTCTCGCCCGAAAGCATAAAGTTTTTGATTTACTTGTTAGTCGTGGTCCACATGCTTAACAGAGTGATGATGGATTATCCATTGAGGAAGCTTAATCATTCGCACTTATATGTATATGTGAGCTTTTTGACCATATGCGACAAATAAATGCATGTCACAGCAACCAAATGTTAAAATCACTGAAAATTGCTCATGCTCCTTCTACATCTAAGCTTAGATTTATGTTCATTTTGAGTTAGTTGTAAGATTGATGAAAAGACGTCTCTAAGCTTGTGATCTTGCAGGCTGTCTCGTGTCTATCTATGGTTCTTGATATTTTTTGATAGAACTCCATTGACATGAGGTAAAGAGTGGAAGGATTCATGATTTCAACCCACTGACTGGTACGGTGATCTTGTAAAATAATAAATTATGCTACAGGAAACCAGTGAAAGTAAAGCAGACTAAACTACAACCCCTACCTCCATTTATACTAGTCTGTGTCCCCATTCTTTGAACGGGACCACGCGTGACTTAACTGCTAATCCACAAATTCATGCACACTTTGCGGTAATAATGATACAGGTATACCTATCAGTAAATCCACATATTAAAATACGAAAAGTTTAGTCCTAAGTCAAGCTAAAATTTTGTCTACATATTCCCCATTAGCACTAGTGCTGGACGCAGCTCTAGTGCTTTCAGGATTCACAAAATGAGGATTATTCATTTGAAATTAATTTTTGCTTTCTCTGAATGGACTCTCTTGATTTCGCCGTAAACGAGTGAGCATTTGTCATTGTTTATCAAAGAAAAGGGGTTCGGGGAAAGGGTTGAATTACGGTGAAATCGAGCACACTGCTCTGAATTATTACACATGGACTGTGGTCTAGCCACTCACAAACACCCATATGGTACCACTACAAATAGCAACACTTTTTTTTTTCGTGAATGTTAGAGTGTGTTTCATGGCTTCCTCATGGCGTTCTCGATGTCACAAATTTGAGCTTGTAATCATTTTTTTGGTCTCATTTTATATTAACAGAATAGGTCAAGTGATCAATTTTGCAGCGACTCAGAGTAAGATTCTAGCAACCACTCACATAAAAATTCATCGCGTAGATATAACAACAGAGACAATAAAAGAGCTTGCGAATAACTAGGGGATCTCTTACCATCGTAAGAATTACATTAGTGCATCGGCGTTGAATGCACCTTAGTAGCATTCAACACGCAGAGCTAAATGTAATTGTTATGGTGATAGGAGATTCTATCTTTAATGCGCAAGCTCTCAAATGTTAAACCAGAAGAACTTAAACTTATAACATGGAAAGAATAGATTTTCCTCCAAATAGCAGAAATATGATTGTCGTCGCAGAACAAAGAACTGGTTCTGTCCTCTCCATTTTTCTCGTTTTCATCTGCTTCCTTCTTTTCTCCACTCATTTATTATTTTATCTTTGGTGTTTGTGTCCTTCCCATGAAAAACATTGTAATATTGTGGCGCTGTTGTATATACGTGGGTATGACACTATGCATTTCTGACTGCCAGCAGTTTCATCTTTTACCGTTCTTTCTCATCACACTAGTGTCTTGGTAGTGTGATGATAATGTTGCTGTCTGTCACCATCAGAACAATCAGCATTCAGTCTCAGTGAAGGAATGTACCCCATTGGATATAAAGAAAGACGTACCAATAGGAACTGCAGCAGTAACTCGACCACTACCCCACCACAGCAACGAAAACAACATCAACATCATCATCATCACTACTATCACAACAATGTTTACCCTTTCATAATCTCCTCCTCTATTCTCACACCGCTCCCTCTTCTATCCCCTGAAAGCATCTCCGGCAACTTCCCAACCCTGTTCCAACTAACCCCACAGTTCATTTAAGGAATAAAAGAAAAAAAAGGTATCGAACCCTTTCCCCCGAGGCTCACAGGCATGCTATGATAGCTAATCCCTGCCGGATGAGGTGAGCCAGCCTGGGAGAGTGAATGTTATGTTTAGGACCCACAACAAATGTTTCTTGTTCTGGCTCGGACAAGAATCTTGCATTAGCCCATTGCCTGCCTCAGCAAGTAGACCATATCTCCAGATCGATATCAAATCAGCTATGTCTTCAGATCGATATATCTGGTCACGCCTAATTATGGATCTCGCTCATAGCTCAGGAGTGATTCGCACAAAATATGGCAAAAGACAAAAGAAAACGCCTAGACCATCCCCGAGAAACGAGCGTTTTCCCACCGTGAGGAATTTGATGTAATGGCATGACTATCTACGAGATTAATGTCATGAGCCTTTCGGCGCGTCGTCAACATTAGCTGAACTAACGCGTAGAAAAGGAAAGTAAAGAAACCCGCAAACAAATACATGAAACAAAAATATTTATAGATTTATACATAGGTAACTGCCATCATCTCTGAAAGTGTTCACATCCATTATTTGCTTGACCTACATATGCGATATCTGCGTCACTGTGATCATATTTGGAAGTGAGAACATCACGTCAGCAACGCTTATTCCTGAACAGCTTTAAATCAATTTGTTTTGATGGTTTCTAATTTGAATTAATTACAGCTGCAGTAAAGTCAGAGCTTTTCGGAAATTTCCCCGCCAAAATTGTAGGTGCAAAGATGCAAGCTGACTCTTTTTCGCTTTGCCCCCAAAAACACACAAAAAAAACCTTTTCCCCTGCGTTTTCTCAGAAAATGACTTAGGCTATATCCGAAAAAAGTGACAGTGCTCAATACCCAACTTCCACCATCTTTGTCAGTGTTGGGAGTATATGGGGACTCTGGCTATAATCATGTCGCTGACGTGGAATTACTGCTGTATGTAGAATCAAGTTGACATCATGGTCAGGTGCCATCCTATCATTATTTGACCTATTTTGCCACCACATGTGTAGAAAAGATCGTTACTCTGATTATATTGTCTTGCCGTAAACCTGCAAGCTGTGATAACACTAATCTGGATTCAGTGAGTCAACCGTCTGGGCTGGTGTTATCTTTTATTATGCAATCTACTCCATTTGATCGCAGTCTGGTTATTGGCAACTCCCATGTAATCAAATGAGTTTTTTAGACAGCAGGTTTGCATTTCTCCATAAATAGCACGAGTTAATGACAATTGCTTTTAAACGCAACCATTCCTTGGCCCTTATGAATTATGATTAAAAGGAATCGATTGCTGCTGAATTGGGTTCACGTCGTTTAAGGCAGGTTTCTACTGATATGAATTTCTGGCCCCAGGTGCCTCACGGGTATTAGCATATTGCTGACGAACCGTAACCGACTTTCTATTTTACTTTCCAAGCCCTCGACTGAAATCAAAGTTATAGTGTTGCCTTACTCGCTTCTATTCATTACCATCCGATTTGTAGGGTATCGATCCTCCCTTGTCGGTATGTTTGCCAGACAAAGAAGAACTAAATTCGAGAAGAAATTAACAGTCAGGACAAAGAGAGAGAGAGAGAGAGAGAGAGAGAGAGAGAGAGAGAGAGAGAGAGAGAGAGAGAGAGAGAGAGAGAGAGAGAGAGAGAGAGAGTGGCCGAAAGTAATGCTGTGGGAAAAATTAATGAAAGATCTGAAATCGAGCATGGCAACTTGACCGTGCATGCGCGGGCAACGCAAATGGGTCATTTCCGCCATCGCAGTCCGCTGGCTTGCAGGTCCCAAGTCTATAAACCACGGCAGTCTATGAACCCTGGTTGATAGACTCCTAAGCTTCTTGTAAGAACATATTGAGCCCAGCTCCATATCGTTATTGATGATGATTGAATTCCCAGTCTCGAATTCTTAGCTCGGAGAATTAGTTTGTTGTAATTCTTGTTTTTTTATCCCCTTTCTTGCTGTTGATTGCAGGCCACTGAAAGGTATGGAGTGTGCGCGCGAAGGGGAGGGAAGGAGGAATTAGTGGCGATAGCAAACAAAGATTTCATGTCTGGTAGGTAAAAAGTGGCAGGAAATAGGTTTGGATAAAGTGCTTCGGATTAAAATAATAGGGGCCATATTATAAGAGGGACAGAGGAAGAAAAGATTAAGAGAAGAAGAGAGACAATCAGAGACAAGAGATTTTTTTTTAAAATTTGTGAGTGATCGTAGCTCTTAATCTTAACATCTTGCCTTGAGTAGAGAGTGCTTTTCAGAATTGCGCATAACTTTATTTTCATTCATTCATTCATTCATTCATTCATTCATTCATTCATTCATTCATTCATTCATACATTCATTCATTCGTTCGTTCGTTCGTTCGCTCTTTCATTGTTTCATTGTTTTGTTTATTCATCCGTTGGTTCGCTCCTTCTTTCTTACATTCAAAAACAAAAATGTGCTTCACATGCTGGTCTCTTGAAATGCTGCAACTTTTTGAATTAAATAACATAATGTAGGTCTACATGTCTTTGTGAAAAGTGGTTATCACTAATTTTAAGCAGTCTGAGTAGCACTCAAAATAAACACGCTCTGTTTTGGAAAAGAAGTCTTCGATTAGAAATTAGTCTACGTTTCGTTCTTAATAAGTACCTCGACAGAGTAACTGGGAAGCAGCCACGACATTATCACGGAGACCAGGTCAACTTTTTTTGACGGGAATGGCAATGCATTTAAAAGGCACAGGGTAAAAGGTGTTGAACAGAAAAAATTATGCACAAAAAGATTCCAGTTAAATATATATGAAGCACACCCTTTGCACACATTACGAGTTTCATTCGTTTGAGGACTTATAAAGAAATTTCCAATGAATTTCGATCTTACTGAGAATATGGGGTGAGGTGGGTTTTTGTTTTTTTTGTTTTTTGTTAGGGGATTTTGGGGGCGGGGGACTGTTACACGATATCAAATTTCTTCACATATTAAATTTACCTCAGCACTGCAATGAAGGAAACTTCCCCTGATGGCTGAACACATTTATCCCCCATTTCCCTCTTTTTCTTGTCCCACTTTTGGTCTTCTTCATACCGTTCCCATTTTCCCCTTTGTCTTGCCACCTCTTCAATTCTCAGATAATTTGCATTCGATAAATTAATCGATTAACTTCCATCAGTTTAACTTGACATCAATCTGCCAAGTTTCCAAACCATTCGCCTGTGCTCTCCCCCAAACAACTGCTAGTTTACATAAAGGCTTGCACTCACAGACCAATACAATGGCTGCCAACGTGTCCAATTTACCAGGTATTTTTCACATCACCTAGTTCCTTCCCTGTCGTGACATCAAAGGGGATAGTACCCGTGTACCCACTGATGGTTTCCGATTCTGAATTCTTTGACTTAATTCGGGGTTGTTGTCTCTGCCAGGAGTTCAAGGAAAGACAGCCTGGGGCAAGGGGAACTGAGGACGATAGGGGCGCAACCTATTTACACTTGGTAACTTTGGAGTAGCTGCTAGAGAGGGACTGGGGAAGAGGAGGGGAGGGTGGAATTCAGTAGACGAATAATCTATATTAATAAAACGCTTCAGTCAAATTTGTGTCACAGATTTCTTGAGAACTACGTAACGTAAACACATGCTGTTTTCACCTAAATTCGTAGAAAAATACAGAAAAGGTAGCTATACACATCAGCCCTCTTTATTTTTTTTTACTCTTTTTAAAAAAAAAGAGAATGTGTATAGCAACGAAATACAATCTCCGATAGATCTTTTCAATCCGGCCGATTCGCCAGTCGTCCAACGTTTTCACGGAGTCTGCATTCGCTATGATGCCTTTCGGTGCGCTAGGTATTCTTTCGCCGCTGGTGCGTTGCCTGCCTACCCATTTGTAAAATGGGGTGTTAGTCTTGTAAGCTTTAAAGAACAAAATTATAATCTATCATCTTGTCGAAATACGTATGAATAGACGGGAATTGCGGATATAATGTATTGCTAACACAGAGGTTGTGGACTAGCGTGATCGAATGGTTACAGCATTGGACTCAAGAACTACAGGTCTTGGGTTTGATTCCCGATCATGATCGTGTTGTATATGCCTTAGGAAAGCACATTTTTTCCTCAGTCCACCGGTGTGTAAAGTAGGTGCCTGGCTATAGGCAATGAAAGATATTGTGAGAAAGCTAAAATAAGTTCCTGTAAATGGCAGTTGCACTGTATGCTTCCAAGGAAGCTGAGAAGGTTATTGAGTGATTTGACCTGCTGGGCTATTACTAATGTGATGTCACATGAGCGGGCTTTAGCGTGGATACAAGACTCATGAACCACATATCGACGGCTGAGCGCAAGAAGTGACTATCTCCACTTTTGGTCAAATTGGAGTTATCGACATAGGTTGGGTTATTTTTAGCCGCTTTTTCAGTGGTATAAATATCAAAGCCGTATCTTTATTGGTNAACAAAATTATAATCTATCATCTTGGTCGAAATACGTATGAAGAGACGGGAATTGTGGATATAATGTATTGCTAACACAGAGGTTGTGGACTAGCGTGGTCGAATGGTTACAGCATTGGACTCAAGAACTACAGGTCGTGGGTTCGATTCCCGATCACGACCGTTTTGTAAGTGCCTTAGGAAAGCACATTTTTCCTCAGTCCACCGGTGCGTCAAGTGGGTGCCTGGCTATAGGCAATGAAAGATATTGTGAGAAAGCTAAAATAAGCTCCAGTTAAGGTTCTTGAGTGATTTGACCTGCTGGGCTATTACTAATGTGATTTCACGTGAGCGGGCTTTAGCGTGGATACAAGACTTATGAACCACATTATTTTTTATTTTGTTTATTTTCATATACTTACACACATCGTTTACCAAAAATACTGCTTAAGGAAAGCAAAGAATAAAAAAAAAACCCAACAAAACAACAAAAAAAAACCCAACACATACAGGGCTGTCTTTGTCCAATCATAGTATCACATTTTGTAAATTTATTGTTGTTGGTCTTGTTGCTGTTTTATGTTCTTGTTTAAAGTCCCAGCTTAGTTTTACTTCAATAATGTGCGGTGTAGGGGACGCACTTACCCCTTTCCGATAACTAATCTGTGCACAGGGATCACGAAAATGATAACTGGGGACACCAGATGGAGGAATGGAAGTGGTATACATTCATTACCGAAGTGGTATCCATTCATTACCTCAACTACTTCCACAGCACTTCTTGTAGAATATGACTGAATTCTTAGATTTCTTTCGAATGTCAAATTTCAAGCAAACACTGAGGGATTATCCCTCCAACTACTTGGTTTAGGTTACGGAGAGAGTTAGAGATAGGGTTAGCGAAGAAAGTACACCCTTGGGGCAGTCCCTCGACATTATCTTGGAATCCTCTCATGTGTGATTTTTCTTCCTTTAACTGTTCCTAACCTTAATCAAGCGATAGGTGGGAAAATACCCGGATATTGCCGATTTCAGTCCGGTCTGACAAGTATCCAAAGCCTCCGCAGTAATCAGTACCATTCATCATGAACAAAACATCTAATCTTTCGTTCCGCCTCTGACAACAGTCATCTGTAACTGGGTCAGTCAACGACTTTGTTTCTACCACTAGGGGATATCGTAGTTCATTTCTCCTCTTCTCCTTTGAAGAGGTAGCGTATCGGCTGAAAGGTGGTAAAGCGCCATTTGTCAGAGATTAGTGAAAATAAGCACAAATCGATGACGTCAATCGCGCAAGTCGATGATATCGTTCATTCCGTCATTATTTTTGAAGAATACGTAAGCAAATAATATTTTTGCTGGAAAACCTTCGATCAACGATGACGTCATCTTAGTTCACCATAAATGACCGTTGTGAAAGGGTTAGGCCTACACATCCTCAAAACTCATTTACTCACAGCACGAGTAATTATATTTGCTGACGCAGGTGGTATTCCAACCGTGTTTTCTCAGAAACTCCCAGGCTAAAGAAAAAAATACACACGGTTTAAATTTTATGAAAACAATAGTATGAACTTATAAAGCTGTGAGGCAAAGAAATGCCCATGTCCCTTGACTTTATCATAACATCATACTTCCAACCTTCTAACATTTTGTTTTGTTTTGTTTTTAACTTGCAGTACAACATCGGAGCAATTTGAAAGAACAGCGAGCGAAGGAGCTGCAAGCCATGGCTTTGAGCGCTTTTAACAGATCACCAAAACGGATCAGTGTGATCAGACGATGGTAAGCTTGCCTTTCTGTGCTGTGGACCGGCGATTGGGGCCACCTCACTCACGCCGACTTGGAATAGAGCCAAAAGAACCAGCCAGTCATTACTGTGGTAGTTGTGTTAGTGATGGTGGTGGTCAGGGGCGGATCCAGAGGAAAAAAAACAACAATACTGGCCTCTCCCCTGAGTATCGGTTAAACAAAATGCAACCCAAGATTTCATAATATACAAGAATTATCACTACACTCCATCTTTTATAATATGTTTATAGTCAAAGATAGAACTACGGGATGAGCAGCATCTTAGATATATCAAGTGAAGGATGAAATTTACAGTATATAAGTAGTATATAGAGAATTATAGAAAAATGGTTGTCNGAGGGAGGTAGTTCACGATAACCCGGTGAACCCTAGCATTGGATCCGCCAGTGGTGGAGGCGGTGAAAGCAAAACAAGTGAGGAAGTTGAGCAGAAACGACAACAGTTCCGTCACTATATTGCGTTTGTTTTGTTTATTGTTGTTTCTGTTATTGTTGTTATTGCTTTTCATGTTGTTGTTTTCAGTGTTCAAAGCAAGGCATTTTGTAAAGCACACAGATTTCATTGGAAGTTTGTTTCAAAACGCTGGCATTATTGTAACAGAGGACACAGGCTGTGACGTACTGACACGTTGTGACAGGACGTATCATGACAGCCTGACATGCCGTGAGGTTTGACAGTTCGTGACAGTCTGACATGGTATAATGTTTTGATTTGACAGTCGGTTACGTCGTGACAGTCAGACTGATGTGACAGTCTGACATGGTGTGACGTCTTGATTTGACAGACAGATACATTGTGACAGTCAAACTGATGTGACAGTCTGACCTGGTGCGACGTCTGACAGGCCATAGCTGTATGCAAGATGGTGACGGTCAAACTTATTATGGCACTCTAAGATGATCTATGGTGGTATGCATAATTCCTAAATTAGTTAACGACTGCGATAATCACAAGAAGCTCCTAAAGCATTGGTAGTATACGCTGTAGTAAACTTGATTGACTGATTGATTGATTGATTGATTGATTGATTGATTGATTGATTGATTGATTGATTGATTGGCGGAAGATGAGCGGATTGGTTGAGTGATATAAATGATAAATATTGAATTATTGATTGATATACTCTTTGGTTTGATGGTTCATCTGCCTCGTCATTTGTTTTTCATACTTGTGTGCCCACAAACCACACAGTGGTCTGGGTTTTACTTTTGTCAATAACCTTGTTAAATCTTGTTAAACATTGTTAAATCTACCATTTGTTTTTCTTTGTTCCAATTTAGACCTGGTGACACTAGTAGTACTGTTACTGAGGACAATCTTCTACTGCTGTGACCAAGAAGGAGTGATTCTGGTTCACGCTGAGAATGTGCGACACAGACATACAACAGACAAGGATGAAGGACTCAAGCTAGGCAAAACAAGGTGTTACAGAAGAGTTCATTCTGGTGATCTCATGTGGTACTATCCATTTTGCCTTGTCGTAGTCCTTTTAAAAGTGATTTCCATTCAACTGCAACAGTCTCCAGAAAGCAAATGCGTAATGCTTTGTGTTGGAAAGTCAGCGCCGCTTGGTCGTGCGCTCCACGTCTTCGCTTAACCGGAGTCCCGATTTTCCGATTTTCATGTCTTTGTAGGTTGCCTTTAAGCGGAATGGACTGATTTTTGTTTTTGTGTATCAGTGAGTAGATAATTGTTAGAAGAGAACGAGAGAGAGAGAGAGGGAGGGAGAGAGAGAGAGAGAGGGGGAGAGAGAGAAAGAGAGAGAGAGAGAAAGAGAGAGAGAGAGAGAAAGGAGAAATGGATCAAAATTAAGAAGAATACTAAAGGCGTGAGTGATTAGAAAAAACGACTAGCACTGACTGAAATTATTAAAAAACTTTACTGTGTATGTCGATCTTAATGTGTGAAAGCTAAAGAAGAGATGAAAGACAGCTGGAGAGAAGAATGTAACTTCTGTGTGAGATTATGTGTGTGTGCAGACGCTCATTTGTGTAGTGGGGTAGACTGGTTGTGTACATACGTGCGTGCGTGGCTGTGTGTGTATGTTGGGGTGGAAGAGTGTCCTTTACTAGAGTTTTTGCACGTGTATAGTGGAAACTCGATATAATAAATAAATAATAATAATAATGCGGTTTATAAGTCTCGTATCCAGGCGAATGCCCGCTCATGCGACTTCACACTATTATTACCCCAGCAGGCCTGATCACTCTAGTACTTTCTCGACTCCCTGGGGAGCATACAGTGCCGCTGCCATTTATGGGCGCTGAACACCAGCATTCTGACAATATCTTCCACTGCCTATAGCCAGGTACCCATTTTACAGACAGGTGGACTGAGGAAAGTATGAATGAAATGCTTTCCCACAGCACTTATAACATGACCGTGGTCGGGAATCGAACTCACGACCTTCAGATCTTGAGTCCTACGCCCGCCGTAACCATTAGGCCACGCTGCGCCACATAAAGTATGCCTTGGTGTATGGAAGAAGTTTACTTATTAGTAGGTATACTTATTATTTGGCAATATAAGGTATACTTACTAAGATTCACCTGACTGATGAAATGAAAGAATTACAATGAATCCATGCATGAGGAATTCATACTTAATAAGGCGGTTTAATTTATATCTGAGGTACTTAATATCGAGATTTCACTGTACTTGTTTGTGGTGGGTTTGTTTAAAGGTGCTTGAGTTCTTGTGTAGCGACTAGATCGTCGGTTGCATGTAATACCTGGATAGAGGTCAAAATCCAAATTTTACAGGAGAAGCAAAAAAAAAAAAACTTTCTCAGATTTCGTAATCTGACTTAGCAAAACAGTTCTTCAGAAGTTGTCTCTACTAGTGAATGTGATGTAATGTGTAACACAGTTCAGTCTGGTGAGTTAGAACTTACTGAGCTACAGTAAAGCAAATTACAGTTTTGCCGGTTTTTGTCACTAGTTTTGTTTGGTGCAAATGCCCCAAACTGGGTCATGTTGATTAATTGTCCTATTTGAAATGCACAAACCGACAAAGGTTGTCCGGGCACAACAAAAAAAAAATCGTGTTCAGTATTCAAAAATGTGCTCCCATAGTTCCGTTGTGCACAATAAAAAAATATTTATCACCGAAATTTCATCGAATCACAAACTATTAAAGTTACAGATCTTCGGTTTTGATATTACACGTTTGACACTACTAGACGTCATGAGACATCAAAACGTGAATTTCGATCATGGTGGCGTTTATCGGTTTATTACATACAAACAACGAGATAGAGGCCACGAGAGTTGAAACTGAGGGGCTTTGTGACAAAACGCTTTATCCACCAACTTGTGACTTTTTAGCTGATTTTGTCTTCTTCTCGTAGCAGTAGGAGTATTTAGTATACATACACATTTCTGTTCCATTGATCAGCATCTTTTCACCCTTTTATTTCACTTTCCCTTAAAAGTTTACCTTTTATCTTGTCTCTTCTGATACAATACCCCTCCCCTACCCCCAATACACAGGTGTGTAAGGCGTTCTGTCATAAAGCTCTTCAAATATATAAAATACTTTTATGTAATATGCTGCATATTTTGGAGTGAGTGCAGACTGGCACGCAGGCGTGCAGAGTTAAGCGCTTTCAGAGTAACTACACCCGTTTTAAATGTTGACAGTTTCTTCCTTGTTATACATTTATTTATATGCGTGATGTCAATAAAGTTATTGTACAACTAGAACTCAGCGATGCATGTTTGCTGTTAACTGTGAAATCATCAAAAAACTGTGCCTTTATACAGTTGAGTGGTGTACGCAGATCAGTGGTGTATACTGAAGCTGTAGACGATACTGACAACGTTTACACAACGATGCTAATGTAGTGAGGTGATGGTGATGATGATGGTGAGGTTCGTGTTGATGATGATGAATAATTGTAATGATGTTTGTGATAAAGATAGATCACAGTGAACTTTGAAGAGTTGATAACGATGACAGTGAAACACAACATGATGAAGGGGAAGAAGTAATGATTAAGATAACAATACTGGTGGTAAGAATAATGATAAAAACAACGATGAAAATTTCTTACAAACTCGTTTCCTTCATACACATGTGTATGATACTGTGATTTGGGGAAATTTCTTCTATGGAGGTTAAAGTACCTCGTTTGCCCGATCTTTTAACGGGAAGAAAAAAAAAAGGGGGGGGGGGG
>JAWQUT010000232.1:1225152-1240305 GCA_033807755.1 Ellobium chinense
AAAAGATCACCTCAAATTCTGATTTGGTCCCCAAATTTTCATTTGGCTGGTTTTGACCGCGTGCGAATACATAGGTCTACACATTTTATTATTTTTGTTTATCTAGAAGGCTCAAACTGTACCTGAAACTTTAAACTTGGATGCTTTATTTAGATCACAGGTCATTTTACACATTTCCACACTCTGACACTGGCTGGCAGGGCCTCCAAAAAGAGGGATTTTACATATTAGCGGATTAATTGGGTTGTACACATTCAGTGATTTGCCCCTCTAATAGGTGTCACAAACCCGCTCACCATGGAAGGCACGGGAGATAAACATGATAATTACAATTAAGCATGGTTTGCGTAGTTACCGTTCTTGACAATAATAGTCAATTTTATCAACACTACATCATCACTGTTATCGGCATCGTCTCATCGTCGTCATCATCAAAGTTGTCGTCTATATTATCGTCAATATCATTTACTGGTTTCGAACCAATCATGGGATAAAGAGTAAGCCATTATAACCCAAGGCAAATCGTGAGCACTGCTGTAAACTTTGACCCTTTTGCGTTCCTTCTCCTCTGCTCCAGACTGTATGTTTGTCTCTTCAGACTTTTGATGGGGCAGTCTTACATTGAGCATATGACGTCCATTTGTGTACGTAGGTGTTAATCACAAACAAAAGCTGAAGAATCCCTTGAAAGAAAATCCTAGAAGAACCCATTTTCATGTGGCAGATTATATCGTCAAACAGTCTTATCGACGCTTTCCTACCTTTCACATTTTTTTGTCCTTTAAAAAAAAATAAAAGGAGACAAAGCACAGCAAAACATTTAAAACAACAACGACAAAGAATAATAGCTAAAAAACGAAAAACGGAAGAAAGAGTAATTCAACATATATGACAGACAACGCACGTGGAGCGATATTGTAGAAATGACACGCAATTAGGAACATAATTTTTTATCTAGACTATCTTACAGACACAAAGGCCTCTGATGTTCAAAAGTAATTTTTGTTGCTTGATATTGTTTAAGGGAAGGTGCTATCATTTCTCAGCGGTTGTAATGCTCATAACATGGTGTGCAACGTATCACTATGAATGCATTAAAGTTGCAATAGAAAATTGCACACCAAAGTGCTTAATGGTGCATGTTCTCTTCCTGAAGGGTGATGATCTTTGGACAGCCGCCATTAGCAGCAGCACCAGTTCTTTGACACCAGATTTCACCCATGGCTCCTACATACCTTTATTCATGACCTTACCAAAGCCTTTTTGAAGTTTCTGTCTGGACATAGCGTTACTTGAGGTATACCAGAGGGTGTTGCTAATTCCTCTTAATTATGCGTAAAGATATAAAAATCCAGAAAATTTTTGGTAGTGTCATGCATAACGTTATCTAAGAGACATGGGTGAAATCTAGTGTCGGACAACCAGTGTGACTACAAATAACAGTTGTCTTAAGATCATCGTCCTTAATGGAGAAGTATGCACCGCTCAGCACTTTGGCGTGCAAGTTTGTATAGAAACTCCAATGAAGTTATAGAGTTAAGTTGCTCACAAAGTAATTTGCGTTACAACTTTTGGAAGTAAGTAGTACTTCCCCTTAAGAGCTTTCTCATAAATTTTGCCAACTCGCGTGTAGGCCTACATGAATTGTGACTTTCAATATCGTCATCTACGAAACAAAAAAAAAAAATGAACTGAATTGATTTCCTAAGATTATTTATGATAATGACTGAATGAGTATATATTTTTACGGTCGAAACTTATTTTTCTGTGTGACACTGATATCAAAAAGACACACAAAAAAAAAAACACCAAAAGAAACTCTTTGATCTACATGAATTGGATTAGTCTCTGAAACAATGAACGTTTGTTTTCGCTGATGGAAAAACCGTGAACAAAATGGCTACGGTGTGTACAGGTCACCAGAAGTTCGCTAATCTTGCACATGTGCTGATCGCTGTAGTCTTGCAGGCGTGTCTTATCTGTCAGATCCAGACCTTTCCATCTTATACAAGTCTGGCTTCGTTATGCAACTGTTGAATCACCACATATCTCCTGGCTAATAAACAGGCCAGATTGGTCTGGTTCTTGCTGGTCACTTGCAAAACATGGAACTCTTCAAGATTTGGAATTTATTATTCAAAAGAAGCTTTGATGTCATTGGTATTTTTGCTCGTACGTGTGTGTGTGTGTGTGTGTGTGTGTGTGTGTGTGTGTGTGTGTGTGTGTGTGTGTGTGTGTGTGTGTGTGTGTGTGTGTGTGTNTGTGTGTGTGTGAGAGAGAGAGAGAGAGAGAGAGAGAGAGAGAGGTGGGGGGAGAGAAGGGGAGGGAAGGGGAAATGTGGGCAAATATTAAAATGATAACATATATGACGAGTTTGTACTAAGGTTGCAAGAGCCAGATTGTAAAAGCCTCTTTAGTCATTTAATGAAAATTTCTCCTCGATCCACAACACATTCCGAGATGGCCAAGGCAAGTCTGCAGGTCTGGTGCCACCACTGTGCTCAAATTATTTACTGTTTACAATGGGTCCTTCATTTAGATTTTTTTACAATTTGAAATTTGCCCCCCCCAAATGAAATCCGCTAAAGCCATCGGGAAAGACTACCCGAAACTATTTTTTTTTCTTTTTTACAAATTCAGACTAAATTTCACCACTTGTGCGGTGTGGTTTCATATTATGCGATTATTCCTAGACAATCTGTCTAATGGGCCGATTTTGTACTCTGCTATTTTTAACTCTGATAGTCCATTTTTTTTTTATACCAGTTAGGCTCCTGCAACTTATATCCAGAGCGACTGAATAATCTTGCATAATCTATCTTGTGTTACACCATTCATTGCAGTATCATTCTGCAAACAAAAACAAAAAACCCCCAAAAACTACAAAAACAAAGCCATGGCCTCTCTCATTCTCCTCCAACATTAAATCACCAGCACAGCATGTCTCCCATCCTTGTTACCCTTGTAATCAGATAGCTCTGCTGTCCTCCGCGACATCTATCCCTCTCCCTCTCCCCCTTCCCGTGTCATCTTTTCGCCTAACTAGTCAATGGAGAAAAATCTGTTTAGTATTAAATATCTGCTTGTCACTTAGGTAGCCTTAATTCTTGCAGCTGAATAATTTTTCCGTCAATTGTTAAACTAAAATGAAACCGATGCAATGGAATTTAGACGGGTGCATGCACACCAGACTAAGTTATTTCATAACTTGACATGTCCTACTCCTAACAAGAGATCTCTGGTTTTGAGTCAACAAAAGGACTTTAAATTTCGGTAATCCTGTGAATCTTAATTGCCATTATCTATGAAGCATCTCGTATGATTATGTGTACATACAAGAAGACATTGTACAGAACGGATAGTCAATGATTTCTTTCAATACTAATTTGAAGCTTAATAAACAGAGTAGACTACGTGTTTACAAGGACAAAAGATATCATGCTTAATTTTTAATAAAACAATGAGAGAAAGACATACTAAGATTAAGAGACAAAAAATAAGTTAAACGCATGCCACACAGAATCAAGCAGTATAAAAATTTAGCCTCGAAAACAAGAATCCAAACTAGTCTAGAGGAGATAAAACTTTAGACGCTGAAGAGTTCTCTTCCGTAAGTGCTGAACGTGACGTAAGCCAGTGCCATATTTAGACTAGATAAAAGTAACGAAGGGACCTTTTGCTCAATAAATCAAATCTTTTCCCAGCTAACATTTGATTTCCACAGAGCAAGTCTTTAAAGTAATATTCGTTACTTTGCTGGCTTCTCTTAAATTGAATCATTCTTAGCCAATGGTATCTCGTTATTCATAGGACAACTGACATTTGATGCAGTGCAAGACTGCCTTGATCACGTGACCCATATATAAACCGACAAGGTGTCCCCGTTTTCTGTCTAAGTCGCCAGTTAGTTGTCTGTAGTCCCAAGGACATATTCTCATCTCCGCCATGTTGGTCGTCTACCTTGCCGCACTGGTAGCTGTTGTATACAGCCAGCAGCCAACACCTTGCCGTAGGTTTTTCACCAACATCATCATATTCATCATCATCATCATTATTATCATCATCATCATTGCCATGGGTTATCACTGTAAAAAGAGCGAAATTTTAAAACTTAACTTCATCCTACAATCATGTTAATGTAAAAGATTTAGCTTAATATGTTTAATCAAATATTTAAGCATTTCGACTCTGAGATCTTCGGCAGGAGAAATTGCGTCAGTTATCATCATTGTTCTAATCATATTTGTATTATTGTTGTTGTATTTAAATCCAAAGGTTGAGTGAATATCGTTAAAAGTAATGTCTGATACTGACAGTTATATATATATATGACGTATAACGATCCATTAGAATAACTCAGAGAAGCGTGGGTACTGAATATAAAAGACGACAAGGATTCAAGATTTGTTTCCATTTTTGACAATTATTTGAGTTACTGGTTTAGGGCAACAGCGTTCGTAAGCCTTCAAGTTGGAGTCAAATTGAACAAAGGGTAGGTAGTCTGGTGGGTCTGATTTGTTTTCCAAGTTGTTAAAACATCAGCAAAGGCAAAATGAAGAAATGCTGTGAAACCAAATATACTCACAGCATAAAAGAAATAAAAATATTTATTCAGACTTGAATACCAAGTTTACAGGAAGCCTGGGCATTTCATATAATGTCGTGCAGCTTGAGTCTAGCTTTCAACAAGTTGCACTCAAAGTGACACATACTCAGATTATATAGCAGAAACTCAGCACTGAAAACATTTGGGGTATTATCTTATTCCTCTATATACTTCCTGTTTTTTGTTTAAGAGAGGTCATCACTGACTAAATGTTCCAAAGTCCATCATAGCAGCAGCAGCAGCAGCAGCAGCAGCAGCAGCAGCAGCAGCAGCAGCAGCAGCAGCAGCAGCAGCAGCAGCAGCAGCAGCAGCAACGGCAGCAGCAGCAGCAGCAGCAGCACATAATTATATCCAACTCCACATGGTAGAATCCGATATTTAGCAAATTAAAAAAAGACAACCCAACTCACAGCTTACTGAGAAGTTCATCCGAGGATTGCTAGTAACTTCAAGGTCTAACTTTGATCGTTTTGGATGTTCCACCTTCGACTTAAAATACAGTGTTCATAGCAGATTTGTTATGTGTGTCCTTTTTTGTGCTTTCCCCACAGAGACCCCTCCACAGTGGCAGGGAAGGTTTATCAGGGTAAGTGTTATTGGTTGGCTGGGGTGTCTGCCTATGTCTGACATATTTCTTTTTCGATCCATTTCAAGGAGGGCAGTCCATTCACTTAGACCATCATCCAGCTACATCCACGTTATGCTAGTGCACATTTACTGTTAACCTCTTCTTTTGACACATCCAAGTAAATAAATGAGATTTGAAATGATCAATGCTTATATGACAAAGTTGTGATTTGACTTTTTGCATGGCAAATGAAGAGAAATAGAAACGGAGAGAGTTTATTCCTTGGACAGCCAGAAAATATCTTACGGAGTACTCTAATTATATTGTATGGTTAAACGAGTCAAATATTTTCTCCTTTCTAACTGTCAGGTTTTTCATCCTCAGTTTATGCACAAAACTTCACACAGGTCTAGGCAAATGTTTCCAGTCGTAACATGCTTTTTTTTTTTTGTCCCACTCCATTTTGATTGGCGCCAGTGTTGGTTAAATGTGTTAAGCTTTCATTCAGAGGAGTTACTTTTTTACTTTCTTCTTTACGATGTTATTTGTGTTATTTTCCACCCACCGGTGTAACATAATGAGGGGAGTACCCTGGTCTTCCAAATTAAAATTAAAGTCCCTCATTAGTTGTTAGTATGTCCCTATCATCTAAAACCCTGGCCCGAATGGGTCCCAGGAGTAGAGCATTGACCCCATGCCCTGCCCCTCTAACACGCTTTGTATGTTTTTCCCAGAGAGACGGCAGCAAGAATTTCACCCAGTACGCCGACATCGCTTATGATGAGACCAACAGGAGAATAAGAGAGGTGGAGTTCTTGGAGGAGGGGTCCACTAAAGAAGCCTATGATGTTCTCTATCTTCACAATGTGGTGAGTAACTTAAAGCTGCACAATCCGATCGTTACCACTGGAAGGCAAGCCCCGCCTACAAATGGCTATGAACTCTGACTTAACTCGGATAGGTGTAATACAAGGTTGAAACGGAGACGTCTACCTAATTCCAAACTGACGGCGAGGCGATGGGTGCCGACGCAGAGGTCGCGGGTTCGATTCCCACCATATGACTTTCTTTCCTTCTTTCATTTTCTCTCTGCATTTGTCTTCTTGAGTACTTGCCCCTCTATCCTATATAACTCAGATAGATTGTCTTCCATATTTCAAATGCTAGACGATTCTATATCAATTTTCTTTACTGTGACTTTCGGCAGGACAGTAAACTAGCGATGTGCCAAGTTTCTGTTCAGTTTGAAATGTTTTACTCGTGAAATCTAGAAAACAAAAAATTAGCGCTCCCCGACGTGAAGTGTGCGATTGAATTCAAATTAAAGAATTGTCCCACCATGCCTCTTTTCTCCTTTCATACCCTGAGTTGGTCTTTAACTTGTATCTACTGTACATGCTCACTGTAAAGCCCTTATAATATTGCCCCAATGTGGTTCAAAAGAACACTGACCATGATCCGTTGGATAGGTGGGAATAATTTCAGCCAAACATAAATATATCTGTACGCGGGTGGATCAGAAAAATCGTGGTCTCACTGAAAAGACGCTTAAATTTGACGCTCTGAGTACATTAGAAACGTCAGCAACATCCCCCATGACATTATACTAAATGTTATTATGACGCGGGTTTCTCCTGCCAACTGACAAAATCCTAAATTAAACAGATAAGTGCGTTGTCAGAAATGTGGATGCCTTTGCAGCTTTAAGAGGAAGCTCTTTCACACAAGCAATCTTTCAGTTTTTGAAAGCGATAAAAGCCAGGTACAGTTATGACAGTCAAATTAGAGGCATGAGGAGAAAGTTTGATAGCGCATGACATGCATTTCTACTTTATTTGCTGAAAATGTGCATTCTCACTTAACTTAGAACCCCGTCTTTTGCGAAGGAAAAAAACCCTGTATCATTATGAGTGGTGTTGTATCATGAGGGACATTAATGAAGACTCACTTTGTCAAAATTCACTAGTTTTCTGAACGAAGTTACGAGCTTTTGTATCCACCCTCGTATAATATTATTTCCAGAACAAAGAATACAGGATTAACCTTAAGCTGAAGAACTGCACAGTGTCGGCCCTGACCCGCCCATTCATTCATTTCGGGGTTCCCCCTAATGCCAAGTATGTGGGCACTGGAAACATCGGCCCAGTCAACATTCCTGACGAACACGCCACTGTCATCCTCTTCGACGGCGAGGACACCAGGGAGGGTGGTAAGTGTGGAAAAGAGAGAAAGAGAAAGAGAGAGAGAGAAAGAAAGAGAGAGAGAGAGAGAGAGAGAGAGAGAGAGAGAGAGAAAGAAACAGACAGACAGACAGACAGACAGACAGACAGAAAGAGGGGAGGGGAGGAAAAATAGTCGAGGCTAGAATAAGAAAGATAACGGAATTGTAAAGAGGAGAAAAATGAGAGGATGAATGGTGAATATCGGCTAGAACAAAATTCAAACGATGAACAGGATAGTAAGAGTAAGAGTGAAAGATAAGATAAGATAACATAAGATAAGACAAGATAGGATGAGATACGATAAGATACAACTTTACTGTCCATAGGGCACGCCCGTTTCGTATCCAGTACGGTATACTATACAGTCAATCTGCAGTACTTAATTAAACCCATAAATACAGTTACTACTCCGCCCACAATCACACGTAACCCCCACACTTTTTAAACGAACAAACTACAAAGTCATACCCAAGACCCCGAAAACCTCATTCCTCCTCTTACATTCCACCAGGAAGTAGCGTAGTCACAAGATTCTTGGATATTATTAAGCCCTAGGGTCTTGTTTATTTCGCACATGGCTATATTCTGCTCTCATCCATCATTCTAACCCTCTTCACAGTGGTTATACAATCAGAAAATCACCAAGCTATGCAGTGACGCGCTTCTTCACACCTTAAACTCCACATACCACTTTCAGTTATGCATGATCATCTCGGCATTTTGAGTTATGCATGATCATCTCGGCATTTTCAGTAGTTATGCATGATCATCTCGGCATTTTCAGTTATGCATGATCATCTCGGCATTTTCAGTTATGCACGATCATCTCGGCATTTTCAGTTATGCATGCTTGCAGCTTTTACCCGGCGTTTTCAGTTATGCATGATCATCTCGGCATTGCAAGCCAAAGCTCCAACACTAACGGTCATTAAATTCGTTTTCTATTTCTCCATTGTCAGAGTAGTGTTACTGGCTCGCATGATATGTTGCACTGATTTTTATTTACTGATGCATCTTTCATTTTCGGAGGCAAAATTTGATGACGCAATCACTCTACGATTTATATCTACATTTTGGTTAAACCGGGAAGTGAGCTTTGTTGGACTTGACTGATTAAGAACGGGCTACTGATCTTTTTCCTTTGAACATCCCATGACACATAGCTCTCTTGTCCTCCACAGTTCAATATTACACGGAAGTCACCACCCCTGACTGCGTCCCTGTGACAACTGGTTTCTATAGCAACAGGACAGGCTATGTCCACACCACGTGAGTGACACAGTTATGGTGGTTGTCAATATTCAATGGCAGAATGGTCTATAGATCTATCCAGTCCACAGGGAGCTGGGAGGGGGAAAATGGAGACGGGAAAGGGGGAGGGGGTTATAGATGGAAGAGAGACAGCAAAGAAAAATGCCTTTTGTGGGTTAAGAATTAATTGGAGGGCGTTTCTCCTGACTCAGAAAATGCACTTTCGTTGAAAAATGAGTTGGTGGTATATTCAAAGCTGCATTTCTGTGGTAATTCATTCCAAACTTAATCGAACTCAAAATCTGCACTCCTTTACATTTTACGTCGTTTAACAGTAAATAAAAATATGCGTGTAATACTATTTCCCTTTATTACAAAAATATTCGAAGATCATACACCGAGGTTTGGAAAAACGCTCGTCAACTGGATTCGCGAACATTTACGACACAGTTTGAAGAATGAGTGATTTAAAGAGGCACTATTTTCAGCATTTTGTGACAGAAGGGCTTAACAAAACTTTCTTCATTCGTTATTTGTGTTCAGTATGTTAGTACTCGGCTCCCGATACAATATTTTGGAGAAGCTACGCACGTCTTCATTAAGATAAGGATTTTGTCGTCGCAAGGAGTTATATACTAAACTACTGTATATTCTTACAAAATCACTCAATTTCGTCAAAAACAATTTTGACAAAGATAAGCCTTTTAACGCAAGGAGTTAGTTTCGTATTACTCCTTACTACTGTTTCCCGAAAGTATATTACTATGCAGTTTATCATACAGGCAATATGCAGTACTTAATCAAACACATTAATACATTTACTACTGCGCACACACTCCTATGTTTCCCACACATGCTAAACGAATATAATTATTACAAAGTCATACCCAAGATTTTGCTTAAACCGGAAGTGAGCTTTCTTGGACTTTACTGATAAGAACGGGTTACTGATCTCTTGCTGATCTGATGCATCTACCGGCACGGCATATAAGGAGAAAAGAAATGTGGCAAATATCATGTTATGGGTTTATCTGTTTACTTGTCTATAAATACAACACCACTGTACTCCGCCTTGTGCTCCGTTTCTCAGTTCAAAACCCATTGAAGAGACTATTTTGCATCCCTGTTGTTTTGTGGATTCTTCTTACGATTACTGCACGCTTGCAACTTTTACCTTCCCTCTTACGCCCACCTATTTTCGATAATTTTTTTCATGGATAATGTTCTGTTTATTCCTTTTCCTCTTCCTCTCTCAGTGTCCATGTCACTTCTTTCCACACCCCTGCTTTGTATATTTTAATCACCCCAGACATTCAATTCAGTTGTGTCCAATATATCGGCAATATCGTTCACTGACACACATGAATGTCTTGGAAATTGTTGGAATAAATCCTGTCATACCCAGAGTATGTATCGAAATATGAGGCTGTGCAGTACAGGTACAAAGTGAGGACAGGTTGGGCAGCTAGCCTGATTTCCTGACTTCCTCGTGGGGTTTACATCACGATTCCCTATATTCGGTATAACGTCATCGGTATGTTTTCTTCCTAGACTCTAATTCTCTAGTGCCTAGTGGGTGCAGTGGTTTAGCTTACAGATTGTGAATGAATGTGTAAGTACGTGTGTAGGGAATGTGAATAAAGGAGTTTCTATTGATAGAATTATGACGAAGATTTCTTCATGAATAAATAATAAGGCCGATGATTTGACGCAGCATTCTGGATTAGAGTAGTCTGCCCATTAAACAGTTTCTTATGAGAAATGTCTTCCGGTCTGTGGTTGGCGTCTGTGCTAGAGACAGTAGTCAAATACCAATGAACAAGGACAGACAGAAAAAGAGAGGGAAGAATAGACAGGGAGATAGAGAGATGGAGAGAAAGAGAGAGAGAGAGAGCGAGAGAGAGAGAGAGAGAGAGCGAGAGAGAGAGAGAGAGAGAGAGGGGGAGAGGGGAGAAAGGTTTGATCGAGACAGATCTTCATAGTGACCAGCATGTCTGCTGACTATGTGGCAGATCTCTTCACTGGAAGTGTAGATCTTGTATGCGATGCAAACTATTCTCCTATAGCATCTCATTTTCAGGCCTATATTTTCTTTTGCAGCTCAGCCTTCAGAATCCATGTTTCCGGTGCAAACAAATATTGATAGATCTATAGTCAGTGCAGACAGGAGTTTGAGCTGCACTTAAGGCTATTGCTTTTTAAAATACCCGACTGAATTCTAAAATGACTCAAATGTACAGAAATAACCACGTTTTTTTCTAATGATGTCCACAGATTCTACGACATCACTGGAGGAATCCCTGACCCCTCCGTCTTCATTCCTCCAAACAACTGCAGCCCTGCATAAGGTGACCTGGACTTTTCTACGCCCCTGCTGGCTTTGTCCATCTGGTTATGTATGATATGAGCAGACGGTACTGCATTCATTGAGAAAATGTATTACAATATTTTTTCCTATCTAGATCTAACACAATAAAAATATTAAATACATGATCTTCTGTCATCTCATTTGTGACGGCCATTTTGTAACACGATACAAGGACGAGCATTAACCATGATCACGTGACAAGATGGAGACAGAGATCCGAGCCAAGATCATGGTTCCAGCAAGTTCATGCATGGCAATATCAGTACGTCTGTGTGTATTTTGCGAAATTCGTTTGCATGGTGTATGAATAAATTATTTTGATTTCTGGCCTGTTTTGTTGTATACTGTTCTATATAAACTGCCGGACACCTTTTTTTTTCAAACGAAAAGCATCTTATCAGATACCTTACTGAACATCGTGACTGACCCAAGCCTAAAACAAAGGCTGTCAGCATATCTGAGTGGCAATAACATTAACGAATCATTATATTCGTGGGACAAAAGGAATTTGTAGAACCATTTGCCATCTTGACCCGTTCTACATCAACATCATAATACCTGTTGAAATCATCAGGCTGTTCTCAAGCCTATACTCTCCAGCCTTTTACTTTTAATAAGATGATGTTCTGAAGAGAAGGCGAGTCTAAAGATAGATCCGGATCAAAAGCGACTAAGCTGCTCTGTATCTGTAGCCGGAGATGTGTAGATACCCTCTCTACATCCATACTGTGCACACAGAAGAGCGCGCAGTTAATCGTGCAGGGCGCTTCACAAAACGCTTCCGATATGGAAGCTTAACGGGAATGAAGAGGATATCTTTGAGCCGCCCAGCTGCTGCCGCCGGCTGAGTCCTTTGGACTGGAATTCCCTTAAGATTTCTTAGATTATTTCTAGATGATCGTACCTGAACCTTTGTGATTCTAACTTCTCTTTTGTCTTCGTTCCCTCTAGTAAATTCAGTTCAAGCTAATTTGTTAATCACTCCTTTGGGAATTCAAACATCAGGTTCCTGTAGCCTCTGTTTACTGAGTTCACGGTTTCTCGTGTGGCTTCGTCTTTTCACTGCGGTCATTGACTGATTGCCACCCTTGGTACTTCTGTAAATCTTTTTGTAATCCCTGGTGAGGTTGTCGTTCGTGACTTCAGACTGGGAAGGCATTAAGGAGAGGCAGGAGAGGCACGCGAAGGAGTGAAGGGAGAGAGAGAGAGANAGAGAGAGAGAGAGAGAGAGAGAGAGAGAGAGAGAGAGAGAGAGAGAGGGACGGAGAACAGAGAGATAGGGGAAGGATGGGAGAGAATAGGAGGATGGATAGATGAAGAGGGCAAGGAGAGTGGAAAGAGTGAAGGAAGGATATTAGGAGTAAAGATGAAAAGGGAGACGGAGCGAAAGAGAAGAGACAAGAAAAAGGAGAGAGAAGTATGGAATCTGTTTCGATTCTGATACTCTTACCCTTTGATAATTTCAATATATCTGCAAGGAGAAAGAATTTATGTTATAGATACTGTTCTTGCCTATATCAAAAGCATCGAAATGGTATCGAAACCCCAGGGCTTGAGCTTTAATACTAGCTGACATCGAAATTGCCTATTATCGAAAATCTCGATGCTCTCATTTGCAGACAGTCGGAGAGCTGAGAGCAAAAGCCCCTCAGTCCTTCTTAACATTACTGCCGTCCCCGAAACTCCTCACATATTGTTTCTCTCTCTCTCTCTCTCTCTCTCTCTCTCTTTCTCTCTCTCTCTCTCTCTCTCTTTCAACACTTCCGGACTCTCCCACTCCAGCTCTCTGTGTGTGTCTCTCTCTCGGTCTAATTACAGCTTCCGTCCTGTCTTGATACACCATAATTAACTTAGCTCTCCCGTCTCTCTCATTGCGCCACCAAAGTCCTGGTTCTTCACCATGTCTGTCTGTCTGTCTGTCTGTCTGTCTGTCTGTCTGTCTGTCTGTCTGTCTGTCTGTGTGATAGATCTTTCTCCTTGACCGTCGAGATGATGTTGTGGTCCCAGGACAGGGCTACGTTATTTTGGTCCCCGAGGGTGCGCGAAAGGGGCGGATCTTTTATTCTGTAGGCGGGCCCTCAGTATCAGTCTTTAAGCAAGCCAAGATGGCTGCGGCTGATGCGGAAGAACCAGAAAAGAGTGCCTTGAATTGCGAGTGGGGTTTGCTATATTAGTATCTTTACCTCATATATTAATGAATATACCACCATTGATTCACGCCACATCCTAGTCCTATACAAGGCCGATATTAAAAAAATTATTCTAACAGATTTGAAACCGTAGATGGTGGCCGTCATTATGCCTAAGCCTCACTTCTGCTTAATACAAAAAATGCCACATTTGTAATAAAACGTCTAGTAGATCCGCGCCCTTCCTCGCTAAGATTAGCGGGCAGCAACCAAACACGTACCCTGGTATACCTCAACTCTCCATACAGACGAGAAATAGTTTTTTTTTCGTTTTGAAATTTTCGGTTTTGACATTTCAGTGGTCCTGTTTTGATCACCAGCGGGCTGTGCACCCCTCATCAGGGGCGGATTTAACGTTGGCGAGGTCCTGGACGAGAGAAAGTTGCAGGACCCCATTCGGTTAATCGCCTCTTTGTCTCTTCTCTATTTCTCTTCCATAAACAGTTTTCTCGTCCTCCTGCGTGGACACCCCCCCCACCCTCCTTCCTTTTACAAGAATGGGGCCTAGACCTTGCTTGCCGCTCTTCGGCCCATCCCTGTCTCCGCCACTGCATCTTATCAACCTCTCCTTACAGTGTTTTTGCGTGTTGCTCTTGTTCACTCTATCGCTGATCAATTCTCATTTTAAAATGAACTGACACTGCTACTCACCCGGCACTCTTTCTTTCTTTCTCGTTTTCTCCTTCTCTCTTCTCCATCTCTCTCGCTTCTTCCGTCCCCCGAGACAGCATAATTCGAACCTTAATTGGTACCCTCGTGGTCTCTCTCACTCTCTCCATCGCTCCCATACGCCTTTCCTCCACACCTCCCTGCTCCCCCCTCCCCCCACACCTCCATTCCCGCCCCCTTCACTTCTCATTAGTGCTGGGTCGGATCCTGAATTTTTAGGTATCGCGATACTCAACCTTCATAATTTAAGTATCGAAAGTGTACATTATATATCGATCCTGATACCCAGTACAAGGTTGGTATTTCAAACCCCTTTTGGTACATTTCGATACTTCTGATATCATTGGCAATTAAACTCAGACAAAGTGTATCCTCAATGTCCAAAATATCGAAATGGTGTTATAACATCTGAGCTTTGTTTTGATAATGATATCGGAAATTCCTGAATATCGAAATTAGCCCTACGCAGAAATGATACCGCCCAGCACCACTTCTCATACAGGTATTGATTTGTCTACCGACAGATTCCCAGCATTGTCTCTTCTCTGCTTTAGCTCCTGGTCCGGACACGAGGGACGACAATATTCCCTCGAAACAATTGCTCCATTCACAAGCATGATACGTTATCACTCATCTACCTACCACCCTAAAATAGCTCAACAAAATCAATAATCAAAATATTCTTAAGTTCACCAGCGCATTCAAACATAAAAATAATCACAATTTTAAAGTGATGTTAAACGTTAGTTTTGCATTAAATCGTAGACTTGTCTAGTGGGATTTGTTTTTCATGAAACTGATGTATCGGGATGTTGGTCCGGACGTGCAGCCTGTAGAGCGTGCTCCTAATAGAGCCATAATTCCCTGAAATTCAGAATCCTCGCTGACAATTCAATGAGCGGACATGCTGTGTAGACAGTGGCATCAATGATGTTGGCATTACGGAGGATATTCTAACAGATTCAGGGATTTACACGCGATCTCCCAAAGGTTAAACAAATATTATGATAAAATGAGGAAGATCGTGGAAACAGCTGGTAAGTAGAATGTTATGTGAGTTCTGATTAGCTCTGTTCTGCTTGAATACATTGAAGAAGTCTCATATTGGAAATAAAATATAATTTCAGTTGTTTCTTCAATTTGGAATCCACCCTGTATGTTTGAATGGCAACAGAGTAAACTTTATCCGATCCTGACTTGATATTCTTGCTGATTTGAAGTATCTTATGTTATTTAATCACCAAATGGAAGGTAATTATTTCAAAGTGGTAGAGGTGGAG
>JAWQUT010000232.1:1248276-1250776 GCA_033807755.1 Ellobium chinense
TGAGCTGAAATTATCTGAAATTAATGCAGCTTCGCTGAAACTGCATTGTTGGTAATATTAAATTACACCAGGGGCGTGACAACAATTTACTATGCATGTATGCGTAGGCTACTAAACACTACTGACCCTTTTGACATTTCAGTATTTCTGAGTAGCCCCTTCGCAACGTATGACGTACCTAAACATCCTAACCCTTTTGTCCAAACAGCGTTTGAACGTACTGGTACGCCTACGGCCAGGAAGTAGCATTGTTGTTTCGTACAAGGCATACCTCTATGTCTTGTTTCCTATATATAATGAACTATAATAGTCTTGTGCATAGGGGAGAGGTATGGTCGTAATCATTTTTAAGCGCTGTAAAATCCTAACTACAACTCAACAAATATGTCAGAGTCTGAAAGGCGCGCGCGTGCGTGTGTTTGTTGTGTGTGTGTGTGTGTGTGTGTGTGTTCGTTCTTGCCAGTTTACGACTTGTGTGGGCATTTGCGATTCACGAATCTCAGCACTTTTGACACTACAGAAAACACTTCCCCTGGTTAAGCCGGCTACGTGGTTAGCGCGGTTTATTGTCCAGTCTCGTCATTGTCCAATCTTATCTCAGACGCGGTCAATGGTTAACATAGCAAAGTCAATCAGGTACAAAGGGTATTTCCTTCAAAGAGATGTTACTTCAATTCACCTTCTCGAATCTGCCAATCAGGACCAAGAATACCGTATTTGTCACGGCCTTTGAGTGAGGCACGAACGCATGAAGGACTGTTTTTCTTGAGGTTACAGGAGCTAGATTGTAAAAGTCTCTTTGAGCCATTTAATAATACTTTCTTCTCGAACCACAGGAACGCTCTGAGATGGCCAGGACTAGTCTGCAGGTCTGGTGCCATCACTGTGCTCAAATTATATACTATTTACAGTGGGGGTCCTTCATTTAGATTTTTCATAATTTTAAATTACATGAAAAGGGGTTAAAATTTTGGCCTTTTTTTTGCAGATCACAAGCCTGCACAAATGAAATCCACTGAAGCCATTAAGAAACACTGCCTGTACCAATTATTTTTTTTACAAATTCAAGACTGAATTTCACCATTTTTGCGGTGTGGTTTCATGTTATACGATTATTTCTATTTTATACTCTGCTACTAACGACTCTGATAGTCGAATTTTTTGGACCAATTAGGCTCCTGCAAGCTGATTAAAGTTATTGAGAAACAAATTTTGTGAGTGGAAAGCAGAACTTACAAGCAGGACCAATTGAAAAGTGGGTGGCGTTAAGCTGTTCATAGTTTTGTTTTCGGAAATATCTTTTTTTTTTCTTTTTTCTAGAGCCCATTTTTACCTGTTAATCATCTGAGAATGACAACAAAGACCGAAATATAATGAAATCGAGAACCTTTCAATATAGTCTACGTGTATCTAGTTTCTTTATTTATTGATTTTTGTTTAGTTTGTTGCTTTTGCTAGCGTGCGATTTAAACAGAAGTGGGAGAGATGTGGGGAGGGGGGAGGGAGATGGGGTGGGCATAGGTTAGTCAGGGATCGTCATATCTCTGTGAAATGATGATCTTATGTCATGTATTATTCATAGTTTTTGCTTGTTCTCACAAGTCATGTATCTGTGACATAATCGTGTGCTCACCCTTAATTTATGAGTGATTGAAATCAGGTCAGCATTGGTATAATTACAGTCGGCCTGTGTTATTGTGATGTAATGTCATGTAGCCAGTCAAAATGAGGATTTTGTCGCTAGGCTAGGAGAGATAGCAGGCTCTAAAAATGATTGGAGCTTTCCGATATCGAATGTTTGTTTGTTTTGGAGGTAGAGAGTAAACTCATTCCTCTACACAAAAACATTGAAGTTTTTATGAGCCAATAAGTAATTGTGGATAAAATTAAGTTTTTGTGATGCATATGAGATGATTTATGTAATATAAATGTGTTCCTAAGTCACCGTTTTCTCAAGATTTTTTCTCCATTGCTAGGGGTGAACTCTGTCTTCTTCAAACAACTGTGTCTTGGGCTTGAATAACTCCCTGACATTTTTTTTTGGTGCGAGATGAATGTATACTCGTCATGTTTCCATGTCATATTGATATAACTTGACATAACCAAAAAGCGACTTAAGCTTTATTTTGACTGGCTGCAAAAGATATAGTCAGTATCGTCTACCCAGTGAAAAAGGCTTAGCAGACAACCACTAAAAGACGAGGGATCAACAATCTCTTTGGGGCAATACATCAGCTCTCCGTCCTCGTAGTTACTGGATGTGTCAAATGACCGTGTCACCATTGAGAGATTTCAGGTGTTATGAGGTTGACAGTATACTGAGACTCTAAAATTTTCTTCAAAATAAGCGAAATTCATCTTATGCGATTAGAACTTCGTTAGAATGAACTGTGTCACAGGCTGAACTAGCACTTGTCGTCCTCTTTTCTCTACCAGATATGGAGTTTAGTTTAGTTCCAGAATCGGCTTATATGATTACCAAAAACCATGATAAAAAAAC
>JAWQUT010000232.1:1253276-1261220 GCA_033807755.1 Ellobium chinense
ACACATCTTACACACCACATGTCTTACTTTTGTCGTCCAGCCAGCTCGGGTGTCTGCAACCTAACAGTACTGCCCACTACTTTGCTGTAGATACTGTGCATTTTCATACCTTGAACAACAACGATATAAACAACAACAAAAATAATGAAGAGTAAGAGATGGGACAAGACGTCACCTACTGTCCAGTATTTTAAAAGTTATGCGAACCTCGTCAGTTCTGGAGCTGCATAATGAAATATAAGGAATGGCCGTGGTCAAGTGGTTAAGACGTTGGATTCAAGATCCATTCACTACAAAAGCTTCCGTTCTCCACATGTCTTCTTTGTGCATTGTCCAGCTCTCACATCCAGAGATTGTCACAGAGAAAACCCTTGTCTATAAAACTCCATTTGGTTGGGATCGGGGTATTTTTATCCAGAGATTGTCACAGAGAAAACCCTTGTTTATAAAACTCCATTTGGTTGGGATCGGGGTATTTTTATCCAGAGATTGTCAGAGAGAAAACCCTTGTCTATAAAACTCCATTTGGTTGGGATCGGGGTATTTTTATCCAGAGATTGTCACAGAGAAAACCCTTGTCTATAAAACTCCATTTGGTTGGAGTCGGGGTGTTTTTATCCAGAGATTGCCACAGAGAAAACCCTTGTCTATAAAGCTCCATTTGGTTGGAGTCGGGGTATTTTTATCCAGAGATTGTCACAGAGAAAACCCTTGTCTATAAAACGCCATTTGGTTGGGGTCGGGGTGGTTTTATCCTTTCTTTTCATTTTCAAAGCAACTTTGGTTTTGACATGGCCAAAACCTTTCTTCGTTTTTCTGCTTTTGTCCCTCCATCGCTTTGTGTTCTGGGTTCTAGACAGACTATTCATAATAACTGTCCATGTTTCCTATGAGCCTTCCATTTAGGACCTTTTATTACCAGCAAATGTGTGAGACAGCTAATGAATGGTTTACGACTGTTGGATGAAAGGAGGGCAGTTCTAACTGGTTCAGTGAGGATGGTGTCAACTGTAACCACATGTGGTGTCTCTGATGACAGATGAGTTATGTTAGATGGTCCTATACCTACTTTGTACTCACACTTTGGATATCATTCATATGGGTACGACCGTTATCAGGAGCTCTTTTGGTAAATGCCACAGTGTCTAGTAGCGATAGAGAATATTGTCAGTAACCCCATTGTGATGTGCCGCTTTGTAGGTTGCCTGGTTGTTTGTGTTGATCTACATACCCGTGAATAAAGTTGAAGCAATGTAGATTTTTAAAAAAAGGAGTCAGAACATTCAAAGTGTAGAAAGATTTCCATTGCTATGCAGTTCTTGGATCAGATCATCTTGTGGTAAGTTTCACAGTATCAGATGGTTCCTCCAAAATGTATTTATAGTGACTTATAATAGTGTGTACATGTAGACTTTTAGCACAAGTCGTTGAGTCCTGTGTTTGTACGCACATTTTGTAGACGAGACAACAGTAATGTGGCAAGTTTTGGAAGTTTAGAGTACAATGCTAAATAAAGCGTTCGCAAAGTTTTCATGGACCTTAGAGTTTCATTTTGTTACACCGGTTTTCAGTATTGTTACATACATATATATCTGTGCTTTAATAATAATAATAATAATAATAATAATAATAATAATAATAAAGAGAATTTTTATAGCGCCTCACCCCCCGAAAAGCTCGAGGCGCTTTGTTGTTGAGTTTCTTCTAGATTTTTGAAAGTTTCTATTGGTCCATTAAACTTTATGGCATGTGTAGAAAACCCTGTCAGTAGTAGCTGACACCTTGTTGTTGCACTTCTTTTGGAATGTTTCTGGTTAAACATAACAGGGTGATGGTGTAAACCTGTATTCTCAAAGGACATGAATTATCCATCTCTGAAATGCTATCTTTCCACATCAGGCGACTGCGTTGTGTGCAAACAGATACGCCAGCGCACAAAATTAAATTTACTCATTGTTTTATTGTCCCTGGGGGAGTTCTGCAATCGGGCGATCTGTAATTACTGTACATACACAGACATTTTGATTTATTTATTGATGATGAAATGAGGTTTTTATTGAGCGGTAATAATCGCCAAGTATTTGTTAGCCTATTATCGTCACGCTTGTTCCACATTTGCGTAAGCCTTTTGTTGTTGTTGTTGGTGGTGATTTGTGTTGTTTATTATGATCTTCTATTTATCTCCCTTTTCGTATTAAAACTGATACAGAGTTTTGACTTGTTATTATATCCCCATCTGACAAGCTAAGCCACCTCTGCCTCATTGTTTTGCCTTGAGCAACAGGTTATAGAATGCTGAATTTCTGAAAACCTCAAAAAATGACTTAGCCGAAAATGGAATAAGCGTGACGTTTTGTTTAAGTGGATTTGGGAGAGGAGAAACTAACGAGGCACTACAAGTCCTGTATGTATTACAATGTTTTGTGTATGAAGTGACATAAATAATATGGATTTCTTGGATCGAATCATCGCACGTCGGTGGATACGACTCCCCTGAATCCCTTCACTGCGCATGACGTACAATTTATGTGTACTTTGTCCCCCTAACCCTTTGAACCAAACAGCGATTGGACGTAGATGTGCGTCCCGGAAGTATTTTCTTATGTTAGACTGGATGTACCTCCATCTTATATTATTATTATCTTATATTTCGTCGCCTTCCACACGAAAGGGCGTATCCCTGTTTTTCACGTTTTTAAGGAGAGCGATTTACGTCTGATTCGATCATATTGATAGTTAGCTTAAGCCCTTAGGAATTTTATGCTATATCTTCGTTACTATTTGAGCTAGGGATACACCGTTTCGTGTGAACATAGTTCTGAGATAGCACTACGTACTGCTGGTGACAACTCAAAACCGTCAAAAATCGGGATACGCCCTTTCGTGTGGAAGGCGACGATTTAATGTACATGAATTATTCGTACGTACAGGGGTGCAATATAGCCGTAATTCTGCTGAAGCAACGTAAAACCCTAACTCAAGCAAATCTGCCTATAGCCTAATGAACTCATGCTAATTCGATGGCACCAGCGGTTGAAAAACTTGATATAATGAAGGGGTTAATGTTTCAGAAAACAAGCGCTGAAAATGAAGAATAATCAGGGCTTCTTAACGACAACATCCTTGCATTCAAGTTTTCATACACAACCACACTCCCGGGTAGTAACAGTTAACCAGCGCAAGTCTATTAGAAATTAGCGGTCCCTTAGAGAAAATTGAAACCTTATTATAACGAGGAGTGTTAAAATATCAGAACATGGAGTACCAGACTGAATGAGCAGTAGCGTAATCTCACTGTGTGATGTATTTCCAAGATAGACAGTTTTCTTTATAATCTCTGTCAGTTGATAATCTCGTAATAAATACAGATTAATTGGTAGTTACTGGAACTTCTGTGTATCATGTAGTTCTGTGAGGAGTAGTGGCATTTTGTTTTCTACGCGGTTGATTGGCAAGGACTTCTACCCAACTCTAGATAGACCAGGAAATAGGTACACAACTTTTGTGAGACAATGAAATTCAGAATGTCATTTATCTACACTTAAGACTTTGATAGCGTACTGCAGTTTAAGACGTAGGTTCTCGCTGGCTGATATTTGTCACATACTTTCGAGTTTCAGATTTTGCTAGAGTATATGATTGTAAACTATCGTTTGGGTTATTGAACGTGCCTAAGGAAAAGACATTAAGTGTACGCAAAAGCACAGCTACACACCTATACATATAAATATGCCTCTTATCATGCACAAATACCTGGACGTTTTATTTTTTTTTTTTTGTGGCTTTCATTCATCATCGCATTAAAACACGCTCATATGGCAGTGCGAAGAAAGCCTCTTAGTGCAAAACTGTACCACGAGTCTAAACCATCACTTTTCCATCCTTAAGGTGATCCACTACTCTACCTTTGTAGAGTTTAGTACATTACTGTGGTGCGCATTGCCCCATTCCAATTCACTACATTTTATATGCAAAATTGCGCACCAGAGTGCTGAACAGTGCATTTTTGTCTGTTGTGGATAGTGATCTTAGAAAACTGATATCCCAAAGTACATTCGTTACTTCACAACCAGATTTCACACATGTATCAAAGACACATTAAGGCACATAATTACAGAGGGGTTTTTGAATTGTGTTTCTGAAGAAAAAGTTAGATGGAAGTGATGAAAAACGCTGTCTCTCAAAATAGTACAACGAGAATAAACCTCACAAATATAAAATGCTTCTGTAATTATGTGCCTTAATGTGTCTTTGATACATGTGTGAAATCTGGTTGTGAAGTAACGAATGTACTTTGGGATAACAGTTTTCTAAGATCACTATCCACAACAGACAAAAATGCACTGTTCAGCACTCTGGTGCGCAATTTTGCATATAAAATGTAGTGAATTAGAATGGGGCAATGCGCACCACAGTAATGTACTCAACTCTACAAAGGTAGAGTAGTGGATCACCTTAAAATGAATCTTGCTCATGATACAGCTGCTTTGTCCTCACCTAAAGATGTTGATTATCTAGGCTTACAAATGCACTAAATCCTGGCAGTATCTGATCATAGTCACTGCCTCATCCCATGGGGCAGCTCTCCTAAAGACAGACTGGCACCTCTGCACCGGAACAAGGGGTCTATGAACTTGGTGCAGTAATCTGCACGCAGAAAGGGGGAATAAATATTTAATGGGAGTCGATTATGTACTCTGAGAAAGGATCCCCATATCCTGTTTTGTTTCGCTGGGATTTGTTTTTGATCAATAATATGGTACCGTTGACATTACTGCAAGCTGGATACTCCTACGAGTAGGCTGTGGAGTCCACTGTTTCAGTTGCCACCGAAGATTTGTTTTTCATGTTGCCTGTATGCCAAGGGAACTTTTTTTCTGATAAAGTTTTCCATTGTTACAATCATTACAAAATATGGATAGAAAGCTACCATTGGACGCATCAGCAGACAACTGGGGAGATAGTCAGACTAATAGACAGACAATAGGGAAAATGGACACATAATCTGTCATCCGGAGGACATATGGACATCCGGACAGGAGAAATATCTACAGAGGACAAACGTGCTATTTAATATCGTTGCAGAAAAGATAATGTTGATAATAAAGATTTGAAAATGAGTTAGAAAACCATGTATTACGTCAATATTTCTATTTCTGGCTCTCGGATATGTATTCACTTGCCTTTCTTTGTATGTCTTTAACTTGCATTGTCAGTCTTGAAAAAGTGTTTAACACGAAACGTTGACCATTTTGTTAATAAATTCATTATACATTTTTCAGAAAGTTTTGTGTCATTGGCAGAATCATATTTAGTTTTAATGTATTACGTCAACATAATATTTTACTAGCCAGGTGGTCTCTCATGAACACAGAATGGTACTTCAAGATGAAGGTACATATATTTTATGCCGACATGATCATTATGTCAAAGCACCACCAATACTAGTATCGATACCAACTCTTTAAAGACACAGGCAAGGATCATGCTGTGAAAACCAAAAATTCTGGGAGTCATTACTAGATTATTTCCAATCCAATATGTAATCTCTACACATGGTAGCATGATCGATACCAAATTTTTTGAGAATGTCTCAAAGGAAGGAGAATTAGAAGTTGTAAAAGTATTGATTTCCATCTTCAGTCTTGTTCAGTGGTCTGTTTTGCTTGTATGCTACTTATGTGTTACGGATTTCCGGAAACAATATCAATGCACTCCAGACAGCCCCACTTTATTTGCTCTATTTCCGGGTCCAAAACTCAGTGAATAGTCCTTCTGCTAGCTGTCCATGATGTTATCTGGTATTCATACATAATTGTTGTAGAATAAGAGTTTAAACGGCTGTGCGAGGTGGAGACCTTATAAAGAAGAACGCTTTTAAATGAAAATGAATGTAAGCTTAAGGATTGTACATCTTTATATGTAAATAGATACATTAAAGACAAAATGCCTCCTGGTTTATGTCCCGACCAGTGAAACGCCCGCTGTAATGGGGTAGCCAAATAAATTTTTATTATCATTATTATTATTATCTGGTTGTGGATTATTCTTGCGCTTCCTGCAAGGTTGCAATTTCTACCCTCCTCTTTACAACCACCCATTTCCAATATTTGCTTTAAACAATGATGTTCTCTCCATCCCTTTTCTTCTTGTATCGTAAAAGTAGGTCGACTAATTATCCCCAGTGATGCGTAACATGTGTGCGAATTCGGACACCTTTGTGTTACTGTAGTCTCAGAGGTCATTAACGTCAAACCCATTTCATAGTTATTAGTATGGAAAATTGATTTGCGTTTGGATTACAGAACAATGGAGCGGCAAGAGCTGGCGTGGTCAGAGGCCTTGACAACTCTAAAAGACAGTGTCATGTGGTGTGTGTGCGCAGTGGCTTGTAAAATTGGATGTGGTAGTAAGGGAAGTCAAAAGTAAAGCTTGAACAACAGCAGCGATGACAGCAGCAACAACGACAATTTTGTCACTATCATCATTGTTGGTAGGAAACTTTTATCATAGAGAAAGAAACAGCAAAGGGCCTGAACTCTACTGCTCTGCCTATTCTTGTCTTTCATGCTTTTTTTCTATTCTTTACAAGTTTGATTTTTTTTCAGGGTATTGCTATAGTTTGCAATCTTATCAGTTCTAAGGGTGCGTTTTCCAGGTCTCTCTTTTCCCCCATCCCTCCCCCACTCCTCTCTTCCATCCTCGCTTCTTGTCTATCCAATAGAGTCAGGGCGCCTCGCACCGCTTGTGATAACGCTCATTCATTTTGCCTCCCTTTAGCTCGATGTCAATCTAGGTAGAGGAAAACGAAATAAATTTATATTCGACTTTGTCATTCACATTCAAGATCGATACCAAAACTAACAGAGAGAGAAATGAGCGGTGACCTCTCTCACATAAAGAGCCATAATTATCTTCACTTTTTATCCATTTCTTGGATCAGGAAATCGTTTTCGGGTGAAGAGACAAGAATGTTCAATCTATTCAATTTATTTCTTTGAACCCAGTAACATAATGGATAGTTAAACATCGCTTTGCATGGCAACTACAGAAACAGACAAAATAACAGAACTACATATACACGAAATAAAAAAAAATAAAATAAATAACAAACCCGACACAGTGGTATTCTCCAGTTTGGATGGTGATAGCATTGGGTATGATATTCAATACTAGAGGAGGAAATGTTGAATAATAATATGCTCGAAACTTCGGAAATTCAGGATGATCTTACAAAGACTGGTAGGAAGTTTTGCCTAGTGTTCCTTTGGAGACAATATGTTGAAAACAAAATGCCCATGTGTGGAGATGTTCTCCTGTCAATGTCGCTCACTACAATGTACCAGGACTCTCGATATCAAGCATATTTTGTTGATGTCTCTTTATCACATACTTTGCGTCCATCCATCCATCCATCCATCCATCCATCTATATTTTCTTTCATTTCCACTCCTTTTCATGCCACTCTTTTTTTCTCCCATTATTTTTTTTTCTTTTCTTGGACAATTTTCTCTTGCTCTCGTGGGACCTCGCTATATAGACTAAATATAATCTTTATCCTATTGATTTGTCATACATGTACTATTTTAACATTCAGTCTAACTTATTTTTTTTTCAGCGGCGTAACTTAGGTGGGGGTTTACGAGAGCACAAAAGCTGTTGTGGAAGGTGGGGGGGAGAGGGTGGAACGGACCACTCAAAATTGTAGAGATAACACTCCAAAGGAAAACGCCTATGAAAGTCAGCTGGGACTCGCTGGAGTCGGGTAACATCAGGAACATAGAATTTGTTCAAACTAGAGAACGTAGCTTCAAGACTTCCTGGTTTATGTTCCTGCTTTCCTTTTCGTTTCTTCCCTCCTAGACCAACATTTTAACTCCTTCCGTGTGTAAAGATCTTGCGCAAGATTATGAGATGTCGTAACGTAAGATAGGCATATATATA
>JAWQUT010000233.1:5086-21734 GCA_033807755.1 Ellobium chinense
ATTTTAAGACTGACCCAACTCTAGCAAGCCCATTGAAATTTTGAGCTTGGTTGCTATTTGTAAACACAGCTTACATTTATTCACTGGTCAACGCCAAACCCTCCCTCTTCCGCCTGAACACACCCTTGACCTGGCAGTTCCAGCCCAGGGCTAAATAGTGCCTGGCAAAATAAAGTAAAATGGACACAGTTTCCCATGACATCAAAATTTCCCCCCTGGAGCTCTTATTCCTGGAAGTATGGCATGCCAAAAGAGGGAAATGGGGAGATGAAATATAACCCTTTAGTAGTAAGATTCAATAGTGAAAGTACAATTACAGGCCTGTAACCTTTATGGAATAAGGTCTATATAATATGAAACTTTTATGTTTTGCTACAGAGAAAAACCAGTGTACAGTCGACTTAGTTTTATGTGTAGTCTGGATAATCGCAGCATTCACTTAGGTACAGCAAATTTAAGGGAATAGCATGCTATGTTTCTTTCTAAATAAAAGGCACGGCAAAATAGCAATTTCTTTTAATATCAACATTTTTTCCATTTCCAGAGAAATTGCTACTAAGGGGAGTTGACTGTAGTTAGACTTGTGTTTACGGCAAAGTCAGATTATTAGGATTGCTCTTGCATTTTTGTTAAGAAGAAGATCTTTGGATTTTGATAAGGTGGGAAATTGTGTGGAATTCTGACCACTATTATTATCTGTCTTTACACCATTAAAGGGAGTACAAACTAGTTTAAATACATGTATATCAATACTTTATTGTTAAGATTTACAGGGGTTTATCTCAGATTTGATTTTGTGTGTAGAAATAGGTCACAGCTTGGCGTCGCTGTGTTCTGTCATTATCAATTTATAGGTCAGTGATTTGGTTTTCTATGTCATCTGTATTATATCCATGAGAAATTCGAAGAATAAACCACTTCAAAATGATTATACATTCTCAAGTGTGATTCCCTCTACCCTGCTGTCTGTCTTGTGTCATTGTCATTATGTTTGTGAATTCGTTAAAGGGGAGGTACAAACATTTTTTTTTCCAGTGGTTGTAACATGGTGTGCAATTTATCCCTATGAGTGCACTGATTTTCGATACAACACTTTACGTCAAAGTTCTGAATGTGGCATTTTCCTCCCTCAAGGATGATGATTTTAGAACAATTGTCATTTGGGATAAAAATCAACTGTTTGACGCCATAATTTCATTTATGTCTCTTAAATTACTTTATGCATGATCTACAGAGGCTTTTTTGGATCTCCAGTCTAGATACAAAGTTACTTCACTTTACATCAAAGTGTATTTCTTTATGTTCCGCATAGCTGTGCATGAAGACAAAAAATCTCGGTATGATCACGGATTAAGATATCAAAGAGACGGGGGTGAAATCTGGTGTCAAACAACTGGTGCTATCACAAAGGACAGTTGTCCTAATATCATATTCCTTGAGGGAGGAGAATGCACTATTCAGCACTTGGATGTGTAGTTTTGTATAGAAATCCAGTTTACTCTTGAGAATAAAATTATATATACAGCATTATGTGCATTTACAGTCTCTGGGAAAGTGTATAGGCGCCTCCCCTTAAACTGTGTGCATTTACAGTCTCTGGGAAAGTGTAGAATGCCTCCCCTTTAACTAAATGTATTGGTGTAAAGTTGACAACAGCTGTCATGGCTAGTCTTGCCGTTTAAATGGTTAAAATCGTTACCATTGTGTTTGTTTGTTAGTTTGACTCCTTGTTGCTTTCGTGAAAATCTGTTGCGTAAAACTATTTTAGCTAAATCTTCTGGCTAAAAGTGTTAGTGGAATGGTTCGAGTCTAACATAAAAACTGTCTTTTCAAGATGTTCAGGCAAAAAAAAAAAAAAGCCGTATCATACGCCAACTCTACAATGTCACTCATGTAAGTCTCATGCAGATCGTTGATAAAATCGTTGCTCTTTCATTTACCGGACACTTAAATAGAAACTGTACAAAGTCCTTATTCACTATATAGTGCAACAGTCTTCCAATTCTTTCATTTCTATTCTGTACAGATCTGCATTTAAATCCAAGATGTATTATTACTATTATTGTTATGGTTTTACTAGAGTGCTGGCGAGAGAGGTAATTCTAGTGCTTTATGGTTGCAGCGGTGATTGTGCACCGCATGATGGAAATGGTGATGCTCCAGTGCAGTGTTGGTTGTGGTAATCATCTGGCACTGATAGTGCACTGGGAGGGTGGTGTTGATGTTGCTGCATTGCAGTGGTGCATTGCAATGATGCTCTAGGTGGTAATGGTGCGCTGTGTTGGTGTGTAGTGATGTTATTGGTAGTGGTGATGGTGCACTTGAATGGTGCATTGTGATATTGGAGGTGGAGGTGATGAACGTGCATTACTATGGTATGCTGTAAAGTTGGCAATGATGATGGTGCACAGTGATAATGCACTGTCTTGTTGGTGTTAGTGCAGTGTAATGTTAGTGAGCATGGTACACTGAACGGTGGTGGTGAATTAGAATCTGGTAGTGACTTTAGTGTGTCCTGAGCGAAGGGACCGCGATGATGAAGTACAGTGTGGTGATATTGGCTGCGCAGTGTGGTGGGGGTGATGGTGGTAGTGAGTGTGATGGTGTTAAAAACCATGACCATTTGGAACTTGAAAACGCAGACTTTGGCTTAGAGAAAATACATCATTTGATTAATACTTATTCAGGAAGAACGCGCACGTGCGCACACATACGCAACACACGTGCACACACACACACACACACACACACACACACACACACACACACACACACACACATACACACATACACACACACACACACACATACACTCACGCACACACACACCACACACACGCGCACACACACACCACACACACACACACACACACACACACACATACACGCACGCACACACACGCACACACACACCACACACACGCACCACACACGCATACACACAGACACACGCACACATATACACACGCACCCACACACGTGAAATAAAATGACATGCAGAGAAATGAACGAAAATAAATGTAATCTCAAATCTGTATCAAAATGGAATTCATTTGACACCATTTTTACATAATTGTGTGGAACTGAAGAGGTTTGACTGTCCTATTTACACACACACACACACACACACACACACACACACACACACACACACATACACACACAAACATACACACACATACACACACACAAACTCACACAGACACACAAGAAAAAATAGGCAGAAAATGGTACATGCTGAACAATAGGGGAAAAAAGAGCAAAGACGAAAAACAACTCGGTGTTTTCAGGTGATTTTGAGGAAGAGGGGTCTTGGGACGGGGTAGGGGTGGGGGTAAGGGAATTACCCGAAATGTGAGGAAGGTTTAGGCCTGCTGGTATAATTATGTTATGCTCGCTTTTGCAACATTTTGCCAGTTGTTCTAAAATTAGGACAACGTTTATATAACTTTACTGCGTATGGCTCGTGAATACGCGTATCTATGCTAGCCTCAGCCTACACTAGCCAAGGAGGAAGGCAGGCAGGTTGGCAGATAGATAGACAGGCAGGGCAGGGCAGGGCAGGGCAGGGCAGGGCAGGGCAGGGCAGGCAGGCAGGCAGGCAGGCAAACAGGCAGGCAGGCAAACAGGCAGGCAGACAGGCAGGCAGGCAGGCAGGCAGGCTGGCAGGCTGGCAGACAATAACCCAGCATACTGTAATTACTTCCTTAAAAATGCCTTAAGTGCTCTGAGAGGACATAATCTACCTCGCAAGCTTTGGATACGAAACTTTCAGTGGGGAAAGAAGCAAAAATTCGAAATGAATATGGCAGATTTTAGGGAATTCAGTGGAAATGTAAAGTCGCAGGCTCTGAATAAAAGTGTGCAAGGTTTATTTATTTTTTTTAATTAATAGAGTAGTCAAAGGACCCGCCAATTTTTGGGCTGTGTAAAGCAAACGACAAAACCACATGCAGACTGCTGCTCGTTTAAAATTTACTGTGGTCAAAAGCATCATTGCATGGAAACAGACGATTATGCTGAGTGAAAATTACAAAACGCAACCTGCTTTTTTTTGGACGCCAATACCCTTAGAAATCCGTCAATCTTGAGGAAATTTACCCCAGAACGCCACCTTGGCTGCAGACATAAAAACAGTTGTGACGTCATGCACATGGACACCAATTTAAAACCGCAGTAATTCATTAGGGTATGGAAAAATGAATTCTCTATAAATTCGGAGACAGAAGGTACATTGCAGCTAACACCCCCGCCCCCATAAAAAAAGGGCCACCTGCAGAAAATGTGACTTACACCACAAATTTGAGCGGAGAAGTACTCAAATACTCACACATCTATGCACAAAGTCGCACGATATCTTCATTAATAAACAATAGACAACAGATAAATAATTGAAGAGATACAATCATAGTAGTAAAACAGAATTAGTAGTGTGATCATTTCATCGCCTGTCTTGAACAAGATACCCCAAATCAACACAAAGAGAATTCCTGGTTACTCTGTTCGTGTTACGGGCCTGTAACTTACCTGCGGCCCATCCTTGATGTAAGAATTGCTCCGTCACTTTCATCTCCCCCGCCCCCCCGCACCCCCAAAATCACCCTCCCCNCTCCCCCATTTTTTTTTCTTTATTGTTTTTAATCTACCGATATCTTGAACAACCACGGTGGTCAGGATGATAAGTTACCCCCGTGTTTTGATAGCTGAGACTTTACAGGTGTGAACATAACAATAGGTCCATTCAGATGTCATTGAAGTCCAGATGGAGAGCCCAATACATCCTGGTGTTTGTTTTTACAATCTATTGTCAGTTAGTGTAAGTTATATCGACTAGGAGGCAAGAGTTAATATAAGAGCGAAATCAATAGGTGTCACGACAACACAAGGAATGAGCATTGCAAATTGTAATACACATAATACCTTGTAAGACAAGGTGGTCACAAGCTCTACACACGGACCGTCAGTTTAGATAAATAATTATAATCATCAATTTATTATGACAAATAACTGATAGACCGGCTTTAACTTGCTACACCAGAAGTTCCCATTTTAAAAAAATGTTACATTTCAAAAAAGGTAAAAAGCGATTGATTGATTGATTGATTGATTGATTGATTGATTGATTGATTGATTGATTGATTGATTGATTGATTGATTGATTGATTGATTGATTGGGTCCTTTTCTTTGCGAATCCACTAGATATGTTCATACTTAAAAAACAACAACACCCCACTCTTTTCAGAAGACTATTGGCGTTGTTCGGTAATCAAACTGAATTTTTATCTTTCATTCAAAGGACATGATGCTAATAATTTTTATGTTGATAGTAATGTTTATGATATACCCTATCCGTTTATTAAATTTTCTCTTCGAACTACCGCTGCTCAAATAGTATATTGTTCACAGTGGAGTCCTTCATTTAGATTTTGGTGTTTTTTTGTGAGCAGTTGGAAAGTGTGTTAGGATCAAGGGTGAACATAATGTTCACACGTAAAGTAAGGGAACAATATTCAGGCAGTGGATATGGTCAGGTAAGAAACGCACGACCCACTTCAAAATGATGTATCTTCAAAATTTCAAATAGACTTACTTTTAAGTTTGCATGTGGGTTGTTTAGATTGATGACGCTTGGTGAGTCGTAGTTTGAATCAGAAAAGCTATGTCGTTTTTCAGTTTTCTCATTTTTGACAAAGCATGACTTTTTTGGTGGCGAAAATGAGAATCTACAGTACCATCAAACCATTATGGCTACAATACTCCAAAGGCATATAATTTTCATACTTCATGGGGCTCCTAAACATAAGCTCTATTATTATTTCCACCCGAATAATATCAATGTCAAAATTGTCTACCTTTTCTTTTTCATGTTGTATTGTCTCAAAATTGTGGTTGAAATTTAGCTATTACTTGACCAACCCATAAACACCACATTATTAATGTTACACTCCTTTTGCGTGCCAGATTTTCCCCTAATATCCTTTTTCATGTCCGTTGTTGATCGTGCGGTTAATTTCTGTCTATTATAAAGTGATCGACGCTTGTTCCTTATGGCTTATTGTTCACAGTTTTCCATGATCTCGAATTTATAAGGCCTCTGAAAATATATAACTTTAAAAAGTTTGCACTAGAACCAGTGTTAGATATGAGATTAGCCTGTTTTTAGTATTTTACTGCTATACCGCTGAATGATTAACTACGTTAAAAGAATCCCGCTTATTGTACTCAATTTGAAGCTCTGCTTACATGACTTTGACCTTCCCTTTCTTTCAGTTCTAGTGTAGGTCACTCTACTTTGATTTGTTACACTTCGTAAAATAGGCTTATATGTCCACATGAGTCAGGAAAGCAAAGTACATGACTGCATTTCGACTTATGATATTATTATATAGCATAGCAAAGGCGTGCTCTAATGCATGTGGTAGGCGAGAGGAGGGAGAGTAACTTAGGTGTGGGAGGAATAAGAAGGAACTGGAAGAGAGATGCTATCAATCGGTACCAGATTGTGGCATAGGCACCCTGGACTGGAGGACGATTTTTTGTTCTTTTATGATGAGAAAAAGACGGGAAGGAAGAGAGGCAGAGGACAAGAAAGAGAGAAAGAGAGAGAGAGAGAGAGAGAGGACTGTAAACTGTACCAAACTATAAAAGCCTCTTTGAGTCAGTTAATAAAATTTTCTCCCCGAACCACGGTAACCTTCCGAGATGGCCATGGTTAGTCCGCAGGTCTGATGCCACCTGTTGTTGTTGTTGTTGTTGTTGTTGTTGTTGTTGTTGGTGGTGGTGGTGGTGGTGATGAAGATGATGTTGATAATGAGACAGAAAGGAAGTGACAGGGAGCAGTGAGGAAACAGAAAATGTAATTTTAGTACCATTCTATTTATTTATACACGTCTATAACAACCACTCTTAACCACATCGTGCTTGAACTTCACTTAACGCTGACGACCGCCTTTTTACCTACTTAATGCATGTTGTGCTCACTATCTGATTCCGTCTTTGAATTTTTAAACATTTTCTACTTCTTTTCTATTCGTCACTCACACATATACCGGTACGTAGTCTTAGCAGATCTTTGTGTGTCTTAGAATAAATTGAATGCCTGAAGAAGATTTCAATTTGCACCACTAAATCATTTTTATTTGTCTGTGAAAACAAACTTTTTACGTCTGTTTAAAAGTTATTAATTAAAAAATTTTCAAATAATGATGTTATATGTTATGCAAGCTAAACCACATCTGCTTCATTATTTTGCTTTGAGGAACAGCTTGAAATTTCTCAAAACCTCAAAATATAACTTAGGCGAATATGAAGTGATTCTGACGATACGCCTTTTCCCTTGTCTTTTGTTCCCTGCTTGTCTAAAAGATCTCTTCTCTCTCTCTCTCTCTTTCTCTCTCTCTCACTCACTCACTCTCTCTCTCCCTCTCGTTCTCTCTCTCTCTCTCACTCTCTCTCTCTCTCTCTCTCTCTCTCTCTCTCTCTCTCTCTCTCCTGTNCTCTCTCTCTCTCTCTCTCTCTCTCTCTCTCTCTCCTTCTCTCTTATATATTAGCAGCAAGACAAAACGGGTTATCATTCATTGTAGTAGAATGTTTTCAGTATGAACATCATCTGTGTATCTTATAGGTTCGTCCTTTTGTCACCAAAGCAATATAAGATAGAGACAGTTATTTTAAAGACGAAACGTTATTTCTCCAGTGTTAGATAACCCTGCATTTCCAGTGTGGAATCTTCAGAAAATAAGTGTTGCCTTTTCGATATAGGCTTGATACTCACTTAATCTCATTGTGATCCTTAATGTCAAACCCTAATGAAACTATTATGCATGAAGAATGTCCATCAGGCTGGCCCTTTTAGCCCCTGTTATGAAAACAAGAATGCATAATATTCATAAATAAACCAGGACGTAAGATTGCAACTTCTGTTATTCGATCAAATTCAAAAATGCTCACTTAATATCATCGAGATCCTTAGTATAACACCCTTAAGGATCTACTAATCACGAAGAATGTCCATTAGGCTGGCCCATTTAGCATCTTTTATGAATGCGTGAATGCATAATATTCGCAGGTTAATCATGAAGTATTATAACAAATACTGTTTTACACAGTGAAAGATTAGAAGATGACTGGTAAAGGAAACCACACTGCTATGAGAGATAAATTATAATTAAAACGCATGGACTGTTTTATGATGCAGATGTAGAAGTTACCACAAATCTACCGCAAGTTTTGAAATGTAATAATTTGTTGTTTCAAATAAGATCAATGCCGAGCTTATACTTATATTGTTTTTATTGTACTTTTATTGTTTCCTCGTGCCCCTAACAAGATTAATGCTCAATTAAATTTCATCCACCTGTTCGTCATTCTCTTTCCACGGATGCCTAAGTCATTTTGGTAATATTCGGAAACTCTCCCACCAACTGCTCGGTTTGGAGTCAGTAATAGGATTAAGAGATGGGTAGGGAAGAAAGTAAAGCACGCCTAGGACCGTCATTACTTACAAACTCTCTCATATGCCCCTTTCCTTTTTTTCCCTTGCGTTGAACCAAACACTACAAGGGAGAGTCATTAGACAGTGAAAAAAGTCAATTAAGCAAATGTAGACTGAGCATGACGTTTAATTATACATATAGGTCTATTGTACTTGTCTATGAAGAGTCTGCGAGAAAGTTACTGTCATTGTTCATGTTACCCCAGGACTCCGATCACGTTAACTCATCGCTATGATAATCTAATTCTCCAGGGAGGAACGGATAACGTTAACTAAGCTCAGAAACAATCCTGATATCATCATCCGGCGAGTCTGACAAGGGAAGTAATTATGAACACAAAGTATACTGGTATACAAACACGTTGACTCTGATCCCACTCTTGAAGGTTACAGACCTGTAATGTACCTGGGCCCTTTTTTCCTATTTGGGCTATATTAGCCTTTGGAGCTACCCTCTGAACCCAAAGTTTTAGCTTTCACCCAGACATATATCAGATTGAAGCTCATTATGTGGCCCAACTNTCCTCAAACTACATAAACCTATAGCTCCTAGCTGTATTTTACCTCCTCACATAGGAATTATCTCCCAAATAGAAGGACCTACCGTAAGAGCTCCTACTGGCTCGACAGTATTCTCAATCCTTCAGTACCGGAATTCTGTGGAGACCAGTGGGTCAAGGATACGGTTCGTATATTATTGTCTGAAATTGAGGAATTTAACAAAGTGGGTCTTCTTCCTCCCAACACTTGCCTGGTGGGTATTGATGTGATAGACATGTATAACTCTATACCCCATAATGAGGGTTTGAGAGATGTCCGCATCGCACTTACCTGCCATACCTCTCATTCCCGTAAAGCGGTTGAAGCTATCTGCAAACTTCTCCGCCTGGTCCTTACTTGAAACAACTTCCAGTTCCAGCAAGATAATTATCTTCAAATAAGAGGAACAGCTATGAGGAATCCTACAGCCCCCGCCTACGCCAACATTTTATGGCCCAATTTTGGGGCGATTTGGTCAGCTCTCTGCCCCACTGGCTCAGACGCTATATCAATGACATTGTAGCCATTAGCGACGACACCTTACATGGGAAAGATGTGAAGGGTATTTCCATGCACCGAAACATATTTATACTCTTTCCACGTAGCTAAATTTAGGTCAACAGAGGGCCCCATACGGTTAACACAGGCCATCAGCGTCGGCTTCTAAGTTCTGTTTTCTTATCACAATGCTTCTTATCAGTAACTAGTCTATAAACATAACAATGATTCAAGCTCTCGAACCTGACATTGAGAACAAATGAAAATGGGATTGTTTGTCCTGGCTGGCTGATTAGGAAGGTGGATTATAACAGCTGAAAACCCATCTGTCAAGAAAACCACTCGCAACGAATGGGTCTCAAAAATTTTGCATCTGAAATAAATTCGTTGAGATAGGCCGTTTTTTTCTTTCTTAGGGAGTTGTTTTTTGTTTGATGGGGGGAGGGAGAGGGTGAAGTATCTACATTGATTGTTATGTCGATTTCAGTGGGGTGGAGGGGGAGAGAGGAATGGAATAAAAGTCAACTTTTTTACTTCAGCTGATGGGAACGGAGAGGATGAAAGGCACACAGCATTTTAGGTGTCTTGGTGTCAAGGTATTGTTGTTCTCTCTTTTCTTATTTTGTTCTCATCGTATTCATCCTTCCCCGTAATATGGTGTGTAAGTCGTACTCAGAAACTTAAGAACTGCCACAGTTTAATGTTTTTGTGTTCGACTCGTAGGCCGGGCGTTTTCGTTGTGGTTTCCCTGTGATAGGAATTTCACTCCTTTTTCACCACTCGACTCATGTGTAAATAAGTATCTGGCTTTAGAGCTGAGGCTGGAGCTTTAATGGCTTTATTAAGGGTTTCGTTTGTGATTTTATTTTTTTACCGATATTATGATGTGTACTGTTATAATATGTGATTGAGTTATGAATGAGACGTATGGCATTGTATAGCCTTGTAAACCAATTTCCCTACCAGATCAATAAAAGTCCTATTTTCGTTTTTCATTTTTCATTTTTCACCTTGTCAATGGCAAATTCATAGGAATAAACCCATCTGGCCAGTGATAAGAAAAATAGACTAACAACGAAAACCAATTTAACCCTGACTAGTCACGACGGACTGACAATCGAAAGCTTCACTGTAATATGAAGTATCTTCATACATTTTCAACGAGGAGATATGATGATAATGATTGTTTATACAGTGACATGATAAGACATGGTAGGACATAATCTAATTAAGAGTACCAGTACTTTCTGGTCTGGAATGCATTTGTGTCGTCTGTTAAACTTACAGACAACCTCTCTTGATTCGTGTTGAATTTTGTTCCTTAGGGTGACGAAAATGGCTACAGCGTTGAATTTTTATGCTGCGGTGAGTTAGATCAATGTTTAAGGTTGCTAGGGATATATCATTATAGTCATTTTCATCACCACCATACTGTCATCACCATTATCATCACATAAGAAGTGTAAATTTAAGAACTTTAGAACAGGCATATTATTTGTTTTCACATATAAGTATTACAAAGTAGATTTAATTTTGCAAATTTTCCACCCGAAAATGTCTTTTTCATGCACAATGAAAGCTTTGGACTTCATTTGGTCCTCCATAGTTTGTTGAAAATAAAGCTTTCAAATAATTCTGTTAATCACACCGTAACTATAAGGCAGCATTAATTACAAAGTTACGGGAAATTGCGAAGAAATAAAAATAGTCCAAACTTGAAACTCAAAGCGACTTGTATACAAACGTGTTCCTTGCGCTCATCATTATCTTCATCATCAGCTTCACCTTCATTCACAAGTAAAGCAATCAGTTAACAGGAAGTTGCTTCGTCATTATCATTATCACATCTTCATGATCTTTGTGAATAGAATAGAAAAAAAAAACGAATTATTTAAATCCTCTATAAATAGTGAAGCATAACAGTCAGAACTTAGATAACATAATGATACAAAACTCTTAAGGAGAAAGTATCGAGGAAATGTGACATCATCATCCATATCATCATTATCATCATCACCGCCATCACCATCATCATCTTCATCGTAAAATAAGCGAAAATGTTAAACACTACTTCAACACGATATTATTAACTTTGAATGAACATTTTATATGAGCTAAACTAAGTTTAGACGTTGCGGCAATAGCCTCTTCAGTGGAATTAACTCAATAAATCATTATAATCACCAACACGTCCATCGTAATTTCGATTTATTGACTCGCTGCTACTACTAATCGAACCGTCCACTTCTCAGGCACTAGTGCTTCTTGCTCTTGTATGGACAGGTAAGTGATCTTTAGCTTAAAAGAAATTTAAATCTACTCGGTTATTCACAAATTTTAATGCATCAGCCCGCCTCGTCTCCATACAATATTCTTCGTGTTCACGTATTTCGTTTGTGTATCGTGTTCTAGCGTCGTATTCCATTTGATAAAACTTTGGAGAAGAATATAAAACGTCAGCTTGCTTCGTCTCCACTCATATTGTTCTTGTTCACGTATCGTGTTTGAGTATCATGTTCTAGCACCTCATTCCATTTTAGTGAACTTTGAAGAAAAATGGGGATTGTATGGACCACTTCGGAATTAAAGCTAAATGGTCACGTGATTTCCAAAATTGTGGACACAGTGAGGCCCTAGGGACGCAATGCCATCAAGAAATTTTCATTATCAGGAGCAGTATAGGAGAAGTTTGCGCTCTGAAGATTACTGCGGGATACAACTGAGAACTTGCGCATCTACGATAGGATCTCTAATTCTAACTTACCAATTGCACGAATGCAATTCTTACAGTGGTAAGAGATCCCATCACTATTGCGCAGGTTCTCAAACATTAATGTGTTTTGTTTTTTTTAAGGGGAGTGCGGGTGGGTGGGTTGGGATTCCCGTAGTTACTGCTAGAAGTTAGACACTTATTGTGCATACGACCCCAGACTTTTAAGCTATGAGGATCGCCTAAAGGCTGTATAATGATGGGGCACTACTTAATTAACTACGCCAAGGAGAGTCCTTTACTACTTACTGCCCATACTATGCACACTCTCAGACAATTTTTAAAGGCCAAAGCGAACTGTAATAAAACAAATACATAAAGTTAGCGAGACTGACCAGCGTGCATTTCTCCCCAGCCCAAGGCCAGACTTGTGATCCGCTGTGCATCTTTGGAACCTGTATGAACACTGCCATAGGAACCCCCTATTATGAATGTGTATGTAACTCTGGCTGGCACGGAGAAGCTTGTGAACGTAAGAGTCGCAATGTCACTAAGGCGCGAGAGAAAAAGGGAGAAAGAAATGGAGAGAAATGGGGAGGTAGAGAGAGGGAGATGAGAGAGAGAGAGAGAGAGAGAGAGAGAGAGAGAGAGAGAGGGGGGAAAGAGGTTGGACAGTAGAGAATGAGAGAAAAAGAGGAGAAAGGGTGAGAGATAGAGACAGAAGGGGAATAAGTGAGAGAATGAGAGAAGAGGGGCGAGATGGTGAGAGAGGGAAAGAGAGAGGGAGGAAGGGAGAAATTAGGAAAACAACGATGAGAGGATGAGAGAAGGAAGAAGTCAGAGAGGGAAACAAAGAATGGGAATGAGAAGAAGAAAGGCAGAGGGAGAGAGAGAGAAGGAGAGAGAGTGAGAGGAAGCGGGAAAGAAGGTGAGAGAAGGAGATGGATACGTCGATATCCATCGGAAATAAAAAAAAACTTTGAAACCTTTATAATAATTGCGAGTCCACTGTATATTTTCTCCTCTCGTCTTGTTCCCTTTGTTCCATTTTTGGCTCCGCCAACTACACTGATTTAAACCAAAAAAAAAATGAATTTTTTCACGCCCTTGAGATGTCCCTCTTGTTTTGTTCCAGTGAGTCCAATGACTTGTGATCAGGACTGTCAAAATGGTGGAACCTGTAACTCACACTTTTCTAATGCCCTACAAATGTGGTGGGCAAACTGCCAATGCCCCGACGGCTACACCGGGACGTACTGTGAGACAGTTGCAGGTAAGTGTGTCCCGTTCCAGGTGGGTTTGGTTACCACAGTCTGAAGATAGTTCTAGTTTATTATGTCACGGTACTAGCGCGACATCCGGCAAGTTAGAATATGCCCTCGTCACTTGCTGTCGCACCTCCAATATGTCATGTCACGGTGCAAGCGTAATTTTGTATTATTAAAAGTTCATTATGATTTCACACGGTGTAAAGTGAAAGTTCCTAAAATTTATTTAAGTACAGTTTTAGTCTATTTTGCCACACTGCCCCGTTTATTATGGCAAACTCACATTGTGATAAGTAGTATAATATCCTTCCAAATGAAACTTCCCTTAGATTACGTCGAACCTTATAAAATTTGAAGGCGATATCACTGTCAAAAGCTGTATATGCATATACAACGGTCGTCCCCAACCACTAACTTCAATAACAACAACAACAACTACTACAACAGCAACAAAAACAACAACAACAACAACAACAACAACAACAACAACAACAGAAACGTTCACTTAATTCAAAGTCTAAGACCTTTATGAGAGTGCAGCAAAAAGTGGTATGAAAGTTTAGGCACGTTAACAGACATAATATCATCTATATTTGTTGTAAATTTCACTTACCTTTATGCTACACTTTTGTCACAGTAAAGCATTTAAAAACACATGCCAAACCATGATGTGCCAGTATTAATTGCCATTATTTCAGACCTACACATAGCTATGCTATTGTTAGATTTATATTTTTAGCTGTGACATAGCCAGAGCACCCAAATATTTGTAAAATTACAGCGTTAATAAACAATATCCAGTCGCTAATGTTTAGCAACTTTCAAAGTAATTATATCTGAGTCAATCCTGTCACCAAACTTTGAAATCAAGTTAACATATCGTTAGGCCATCCATAATCTTTATGGTTGATTAAGGATTAAATGAACTATGTATCTCTCTTCCAAAGCTAAAAGGGCCACATTGATGGACATCCTGAATGGACAGTAAACTACCGATGATTCATCACATGCAGAATGTGAGAAGACTTGGTAAGTATCATACATTTGGGGAACTTCCCATCACATTTATCATATTGGCAAATTTATATCTTGAGCAAAGAAAAACCACCATTCAAGTTTTCTGAGTGAAATGCAACCATAAGTTAGAGTATTACATTGCTCTTTACTGTCGTAATGATATTTTTCTGATTAATAAATGTCTGCTTGTAGCTTGATTTTGGTTTCATTGGACAACGTTGACAGAACTATGTATAGATATACCTGCTTAAAAAGAATGGTTCATATGCGCAAAGACAATACAATGGAAACATATATGGATAGAGCTTGATGCTTGGATTGACGGACAGACAGACTGATAAACAGATACACAAATTAAGTGGTCAATGTACAAAGAATAGATGACCTCACTGACTTTTTAATATGTGACTTTATTAAATAATTTTGTTGAATTGTCGAAATCACTTCACCGGGACAGTTCTGCTTACATTCGGTAAGAACAATACTACATGTGGTTTTGTAATATGTGGTGATTGGTTTGTCGCTCATTAGTTTTAAATGATCCACCGCTTTTAATGACGAAATGTTTTTTATCATATGAACAGGGCCTATTTCAGGTGACATTAAAGCGTGTAATATTTTTTTGGTATGTCACACGTTACATAAATTTAACCTTTCACCTGCTTACAAATACGTTGATTGGAAGCCTTGGAAACGCCTAGGCGAATGAGTATGTGGCATTATTTCGTTTGTGACGTCATGAATATGTGACATCAATTCTTTCGTAATATTTTCACGTCGTGGGGTTTCCCTCAGTCTAGATTAAAGAAACAAAAAGTTAATTTAGTAGGTCTTTCTTATCGCTTGTCATCGTTCTCTGTTTGTTTCAGTTTCAGTTCAGTTAAACATTTTAATTAAAGTACTTGAAAAATCAGAGTGTTTCTGTAGTCTAAAGTTTCATTGATGATTGTCAGCTGTTTGGATCTACTTTGTGTGGCGTAACTGTGTGGTTCATTTAGTTCATTTGTGAATGATTGTCTCAGACAGGATGTTGGGCCCATGGTCTTGGTCCTTTTTTAAGGTTAAAAGTTCATTGTTTTATTAGTTACAATTTATATGATAAAAAGTATTTGAAACTCATGTTTGTTTGATATCAGATTTATGAAATTCGTTATACATTTATAGAGACGAGCGAATACGACAACTGTTTAACTCATGTCATAAATCTGATATTAAACAAATACTTATTTCAGATCCTGTCTCTATATATATTGATAGTATATAACATAACCGAATATGTAATATATATATATATGTATATATATATATATATATGTGAGTGAGTGTGTGTGTGTGTGTGTGTGTGTGTGTGTGTGTGTGTGTGTGTGTGTGTGTGTGTGTGTGTGTTTCAGTTAGTAAACTTGACTCTTTCTTCAGATGCCTGCAAAGACTAAACTGGAAATCTGCAAATGCGACCACTTGATGGTGTGCAGCAAAAAGATATTATGTAAAAAAGTGTATTTGCCTTAAAAACTAAACAGAACATTCTGCAATGTAACACATCAAGATCTACTGTCATTGTCCAAAATCTGTAAGGTTGTGAAAATAAAGCGTTTCAGTTTTTGGAAAGCCTTGTCTTATAGCAGTTTGTTTACATGTAATTTCTATTTTACTATGTTGTTATTATTCAAACTTTAGGGTTTTTGCTGCTGTACCTTCGAACTTTGCCAGGTGGTGATGAGATGATGATGATGATGATGATCATCGTCTCTAGTTGCTCTGTTTCTATTTCTATTTCTATTTCTAGCCCTCAGACTCGTCTTCACTTGTCTTTCTTTGTACGTCTTATACCTGTATTGTCAGTCTTGAAAAAGTATTAAGCAGGAAACGTTGACTATTTTCAATAAATGCAGTATACATTTACCAAAACTTTTTTTTGTCGTACCTGGACAGAATCTGATTTAATTTTGATGATGATAATGATCAGGATTATGATGATGATGATGATGATGATGATGATGATGATGATGATAACGATTATGATGATGAAGCTCGATGTTCTTAAATTTTATTGACATTACTTTATCTTTCACTGTACCACTTAACCCACTTTTAATCTAGAACACACAATCTCCCCCCAC